>VWZI01014717.1:260812-271746 GCA_013396835.1 Psilopogon haemacephalus
ATATACAATATATATGCAAGTATTTACAGCTATATACAAACTAGAAATGATACAGAAATACAAATCCCCTCCTGGACAATGGAAACTGCCCAGAAGGGCTCAAAGCTTTACTCTCTCCTTCTGCTTTTCTAGACAGACAAACAAAATAACCAGCAAAGCTTTTGTTACCTGTTAGCCAAGATTGGTGAATTCACAAGCACATATATGCAATATATATGCAAGTATTTACAGCTATATACAAACTAGAAACGATACAGAAATACAAATCCCCTCCTGGACAGTGGAGCCGGCCCAGAAGGGCCCAAACTTCCCTCTCTTTCTCCCTCTGCTTTCCCAGACAGACAAACAAAACAACCAGCAAAGCTTTTGTTACCTGTTAGCCAAGATTGGTGAATTCACAAGCACATATATGCAATATATATGCAAGTATTTACAGCTATATACAAACTAGAAACGATACAGAAATACAAATTCCCTCCTGGACAATGGAAACTGCCCAAAAGGGCTCAAAGCTTCCCTCTCTTTCTCCCTCTGCGTTCCCAGACAGACAAACAAAACAACCAGCAAAGCTTTTGTTACCTTTTAGCCGAGATTCTTGGAGAGATATTAGAACAGGACAAAGCAGATAGATCCACAGCTCCAGACCAGAGTTGGGGCTGTTCAGGCTGGAGAAGAGGAGGCTCCCAGGCAGCCTTCTTGCGGCCTTCCCGTGTCTGAAGGAGGCCTGCAGAAAAGCTGGGCAGGGACTCCTTAGGCTCGCAGGGAGTGACAGGACTAGGGGCAATGGAGCAAAGCTGGAGGTGGGGAGATTGAGGCTGGAGGTGAGGAGGAAGTTCTTTGCCATGAGAGTGGTGAGAGGCTGGAATGGGTTGCCCAGGGGGGTGGTTGGGGCCAGATCCCTGGAGGTGTTTGCAGCCAGGCTGGCAGAGGCTGTGGGCAGCCTGATCTAGGGTAGGGTGTCCCTGGGCATGGCAGGGGGGTCGGGAGTAGATGATCCTTGTGGTCCCTTCCAACACTGACTGCTTCTATGAAAAGGTACCTTCAGACATTTACAGAGCTCTAAGATCCTTAAAGACTCCTGCAAACAACTATAGACCCCCTCCAGACCTTTAACAGATGCCTGCAGATGCCCACAGACCCCTGCACACCCGTACAGACACCTGTAGACCCCTACAGACCTTTAATGGATGCCTGAAGACCCCTAAAGACCCAAACATTCATCTACATACCCCTAAAGACCTCTCCAGACCCCTGCAGAAATTAACAGACCCCTAGAGACCCCTGCAGAACCCTACAGACTTCTACCAACCTTTAAGAGAGCCCTACAGAACCCTGCAGACTCTACAGACCCTGACCAACCTCTATAGAACCCTGCAGAACCCTACAGGCCTTGATAGAACCCTTCAGAACCACACAGATCCCTGCAGGCCTTTAAGAGACTTCTGCAGAGATCTACAGACCCCTGTGGACGTGAGCAGAAACCCTACAGACCTCTATAGACCCCTACAGACCCCTACAGATGCCTACAGACCCCTGCAGACCTTTAAAAGGCACCTATAGACCCCTGCAGATATGTGCAGACCTCTAAAGAACCCTACAAACTGTTAAAGAACCCTGCAGATCTCTACAGACCCCTTCCAGAGCCTTCCAGATCTCTATGACCCCTGCAGAACCCCACAGACATCTACAAACTCCTACAGAACACTATGGACCACTGTAGACACCTATAGACCCCTTCAGACACCTACAGACCTTTAGGAGACCCCTACAGACTCCTAAAGAACACTATGGAACCCTGCAGACTCCTGCAGACCTTTAACAGACCTCTAGAGACACCTATAGACCCCTTCAGACACCTACAGACCTTTAGAAGACCCCTACAGACTCCTAAAGAACTCTATGGAACCCTGCAGACATTTAACAGACCTCTAGAGACACCTATAGACCCCTTCAGACACCTACAGACCTTTAGGAGACCCCTACAGACCCCTAAAGAACTCTGTGGAACCCAGCAGACTGCTGCAGACCTTTATCAGACCTCTAGAGACCCCTAAAGTGTACCTGCAGATCTTTACAGATGTCTACCAACATGTACAGACCTTTACAGACATCTACAGACCCCTAAACACCTACACAGCCCCCTGCAGATGTTAACAGACATCTGGAGACATCTACAGGCCCCTAGAGACTCCCAGAGAACACTGAGGGCCATGGTTTAGCACCAGCCGTGATACAGGTGAAAAATGGTTGGACTGGATGATCTTAGAGGGCTTTTCCAAACCATCCCATCCCACGGCCCTGTGGCCATCTCACTTTCCAAAAGGCCATGTCATGCCTTCTCAGCTTCTCATCAGGGCTTAGTTCATGTGCAGGGAGATCAAACTTGCATCAGCAGAGACTTGACCCTTGGACTCTTCCTCCCACTGCAGACGTCTGTCTGTCCCCTCCTGTTGGTCTGTTCACCCTCTTCTAGCAGGGGAAGGAAAGAAAGAACTCAGTATTCACGAAGCTGGGAGCATCCCAGCAAGCAGCAGGGAATCAAAAGGGGAAGAGGAAAAAAAGGGCTGTGGAAAATATGCAGAGATAACTGGAGTGGTGCAATGGTGGCATGACGAAATCACTGACAGGGGACTTGAGTTTCTAGGGCAGTGCTGATGGAATTAAAGAGGTGGTGGCAGCAGAATCAAATTGCTTCCTTAGGAAATAAAAGAAGTGTGACCTGATTTCCCCAAGGAAGGTCTGGCACAAGCACTGGGAAGACTGGGGCTAGGTTTTGCCTTATTACAATGAAAGGGAAATTTTGGGGCCTTCAGCTGGGAAAGGAAAGCAAAAACCAAGGCTGCAGAGGGACTTTTGCTGAGGGTGTCTAGAGACAGGCCATAGGCGAATGGTTTGAAGCTGAGACAGAGCAGAGTTAAACTGGAGCTGAGGAATGAGTTCTTCAGGGTGGTGAGGGTGGTGAGACTCTGGAACAGGCTGCCCAGGGAGGCTGTGGCTGCCTCCTGTCTGGAGGTGTTGAAGGTCAGGTTGGATGAGGCCTTGAGCAGCAGAGTCTAGCTGAGAGGTGTCCCTGCCCATGGAGGGGAGGTTGGAGTCGATGATCTCTAAGCTCCTTTCCAGCCTGAGCCATTCTATGATACAGAATCATAGAGGCACAGGATCACCTGGTTAGAAAAGACCTTAGGATCACTAAGTGCAACCATAACCCAACATCTCCCTGTACAAACTGTTAGGCCATGTCCCTAAGCTCCTCATCCAAACATCTTTTAAACCCCTCCAGGGATGGTGACTCCACCACTGTCCTGGGCAGCCTGTTCTGAAGGGATTCCTTCTGAGTCATATCCTGCACAGGGAGGGCAGATGAGGTGATCCCAGATGCCCTGGTGGAGCCTCTACTAAACACTTCAGAGCAGAAAGACATCTCCTGTCAGGGGCTGGGGAGAAGGGGCAGGGAGAACTCATGTCTCTTGGCATGAGGACCGCCTGGGCTACCATGAGGAACAGGCACCCAGCTGCTAGTGGTATGAGGCACATCAAGCAATAAAAGGGAAAAAAATTGACCCAAATGGAGTCTGGTTTAGCTATTTAGGCTGGACATAAAGAGGAAGTTCTTTACAAGGAGAGGGTCTCCTGTGTTTGGCCCTCTCTGCCCTAAGTTTTGCGTCAGCCTGATGGAGAAGAGATCCCTGCTGATTTGCAGCAGGTGGAGGCTGTGGGTCTGGCCCTTCTGCTCCCCTTCACCCTCTATGTGCTGCTCTCCAGTTTACAGGTGACAGCAGAGACCTCCCTCCCTGGAGGACCTGGTCCAGCCACCACTGATGTGCAGGGCACCTCCTCTGTCCGCAGGACCCTGGGAGCCTGCCTGCAGGGGGATTCATGGGGCACTGCCAGGGAAGTGAAAATCTTCTGCCAGCAGCCACTGGATGGTGCCACAGGACCAGAAACAGGGAATAGACACTGCAGCCTCCCCGCAGCTGTTCCTGGCCTCCAGGTGCGCCTTCTTTTGAAAAGACCCCAACAGTGGAGATCTCTCAGGCGGTGCAGGGGAACCATGTCCTCCTCGGCCAACCACTATGGGTCTCACCAGGGAGGTTAGAAGCATCATTGTCTGAAAAGAAGTGATTTCTGCTTTCCTCATTGCCCACACATGCAGTAACAGCATGCAATGGTGCCAGGAGCTGGGTTGCAAAGTCCAGGGACTGGACATAACCTGGCACTTGTGTGTGGGCCTTTATCACTCTTTAAGCAGTCCAGCAAAGTCAGGAAGGGGAGAAGACCGCTTTCCTCCTCACTGCATCTCCCTGTGCTCCCAAGGGTAAAGGAAAAGGTCTCCTTTTCTGGTCTAGCAAAAACCTGTCCTGGATGCACTTAGTGCTGCTGTCTCCTTCCTCCTTTCCTTCTCCAATGGGAGGAAGCTTCAAGCCAAAGGATTATTATTAATTTCTTTTTGTTTTTGCATTGCAGATGTGGCCACACATAAGCCTGATTCCTCCTGACTGTGTAAATTAAGTTTATAGAACAGCTCAGGTGATGTGGCACAGACAGTTGGTCTGTGAGATGGATGGAAAACAGAGTTCAGAGGGCTGTCATCAGAGGCACAGAGTCAAGTTGGAGGCCTGTAGCCAGTGGTATGCCCCAGGGATCAGTACTGGGTCCACTTTTGTTCAGTATCAATACCTGGATGAGGGCATTGAGTGCACCCTCAGCAGCTTCCCTGATGACACAAAACTGGGGGGATTGGCTGAGACCACTCAGGCTGTGCTGCCGTCCGACCAGATCGTCTGAGCACATGAAGTTCAATAAGGACAAGTGCAGGGTTCTGCATCTGGGAAGGATTAACAACAGGCACTAGTACAGGTTGGGACTGCCCTGCTGGAAAGCAGCCCCATGAAGAAAGCCCTTGGAGTGCTGGTGGGCAGCAAATTCTGCATGGGACAGCAATGTGCCTGTGTGGCCAAGAGATCCAATCGCATCCTGGGGTGCAGCAAGAAAAGTGTGGCCAATAGGCCTAGGGAGGTTCTTCTTTTCCTCCTCTACTCTGCCCTGGTGAGACCACACCTGGAATATTATGTCCAGTTTTGGGCTCCCCATTTCAAGAGAGGCAGAGACCTGCTGAAGAAAGTCCAGTGGAGAGCCACAAGAATGACTGGGTCACTTGAGCATCTCTGCTATGGAGAGAGGCTGAGAGACCTGGGGCTGTTCAGTTTGAAGAAAGCAGAGGAGGCTGAGAGCAGATCTGATCAGTTTCTATAAATATCTGAGGGGTAGGTGTCAAGGGGAGGTGCCCAATCTCTTTTGGGTGGTGCACAGCAGTAAGACAAGGAGCAATGGATACAAACTGGAACACAGAAAGTCTCCCCTCAACATGAGGAGGAACTTCTTTACAGTGAGGGTGACAGAAACCTGGAGCAGGTCTCCCAGAGATGTTGTTGGAATCTCCTTCTGTAGAGACTTTCAAAGTCCACCTGGATTAGTTCCTGTGTGGACTACCCTAGGGGATCCTGCTTTTGGCAGTGGGGTTGGACTGGATGATCTTTGGAGGTCCTTTCCAACATCTAATGTTCTGTGATTTTGTGATTCTGTGATTTTGCACATTGTTAGCTCCGCACCCACGATCTCAATCCTTTAGATGTGTGATGTGGGAAAATAAAAGGAAAAGTGGCACTTCTCAGTTTCTCTTCTCCCTCTCTACTCCACCACTGGTTCAGATTTTCCCCAGTCCCCGTTTCTACCACTTTGCATGGTGGGTTGCAATTCTAACGAGTACAATGCCCAGACAGGGCTGAGCAGAAGAGGGAATTGATTGAGTTGCCCTGAACAGCACAATTGCCCTCCAGAGAACTCTTCACTCTCATGTGCTGCAGCTCCCCCAGGCCTCCTGCCTTGTGCACACCCTCTATGTGCTCACAGCCACCCACACTGGATGAGCTGGGGTTGTTGAGCCTGAGAGGGGATCTGCTCAGTGCTGATCAATACCTAAAGGGTGGAGGTCATGAGGATGGGGCTGGGCTTTTGTCAGTGGTGCCCAGTGATAGGCTGAGGGGCAATAGGCACAAACTGGAACACAGGAGGTTCCACTTGAAATTAAGCAGAGGCTTCTTTCCTTCGAGGTTGCTGGAGCACTGGACCAGAGGACCAGACAACACCCTGGACACAGCTCCTAGGAAAAGAGTGAAAGGAAGTGGTGTCCAGTGACAGGACAAGGGGCAGTGGACACAAACTCCTCCAGGAGGTTCCATGTAAACAGAAGAAAAAAAAATCTTCCCTTTGAGGGTGGCAGAGCCCTGGAGCAGACTACTCAGGCAAGTTGTGGAGTCTCCATCTCTGGAAGCATTCCAAACCCACCTGGATGTGTTCCTGTCTGATTGACTCAGCAATCCTGCTCTGGCTGGAGGATTATGATCTCTGGACATCCTTCCCAAAGACGCTGTCATGCTATCAAACCTGCCCTGCTCATGCCAGTCTGCCCCTGCTGCCTGCCACACAGCAGCCCTGGACTGGCCTCTGATGCTGCTACCCTCCAAAACCAAAGGGGAAATAAATTCCTGCCCAAAAGAGCAAACAGGTACAAAAGAGGGCAGGAAGCAGAAGCTGTTTTGCCTTGACTATGTGGCAAGCTCAGTGCCAAGGCAGGTGCCTTGCCCAGTGCTAAAATCTCAATCACACTCATTCACTCCTCCTGCCAGGTGCTGACCAAGCCCTGCCAGCCCCAGGTCTGGCTGCTCTTGCAACCTCTGCAGGTAGCCACCTGCCTCTCTGACTGTTCCGGCAGCAGTTTTCATGCCTGAGGTGCTTAAGAGCCATTGCAATGAGCCTCATGCACTCAAAACCGATTTCAGATGTGGTGTCAGAAAGGTAGGGGAAAACTCCCTCTGTGTTTGGGAAAGTCCAAAATCAGCTGACAGCCTTGTGCTAAGAGAAAGGTGACACTTGTATATGACAAATAAATACAGGGTGGGCATCCACAATAAATACATATGTATAGGCTGGACCTCATCTGGAGCACTGCATGCAGCTCTGAAGCCCTCAACACAGGAAGGACATGGACCTGATGGATTCCTGTAGGATCCCTTTGGGTACTTGAAGGCAGCTCTAAGGTCTCCCAGGAGTCTTATCCTCTCCAGGCTGAACACCTTCAGCTTCCCCAGCCTATCTTCACAGCAGAGCTTCTCCAGCACTTGGATCATCTTTATGGCTTCCTCTGGACTCACTCCAGCAGCATTGTGTTATTCTTGTGCTGAGGACACCAGAACTGGAGGCAGGATTGGAGGTGAGGTCTCGTCAAGCCTAAGTCAAGGGGCAGAACCCCCTCTCTTGCCCTGCTGCCCACACTCCTTGTAATGGAAGAGCAATTAATTGATTGTGAGATGCTATGTTTCAAAATTAATATTGTTTATTAGTTTTGGTATTCAAAGCCCTCACCACCTCCAACCACTAATTTTAATAATAATCAGGTTCTTCTGCAATGGTCATGGAAAGCATTACATAAGTGAATAACAGGATCTAAAACAAATAACTAGCAAAAATACATAAACATCAATTGAACTGGAAGGGAAGGTTTTTGTGGTCAAGAGGCTGCTTGTCCACTAGATGGACTTGGGAAGCTCCTTTCTGCTTATGGCAGAAGGCATTGTATTATTGTATTATCTGTTCATCTCCTTTTTTCCATGTAAGCCCAAGACAAATGGGCCTTTGGACACTGAATAGCCAATCAGAATGGCAGTTAGCCAAGCTTGACCATATTAGGTGAAGGCAGAGGCTTACTTTACCCAAATTTGGGAAAGATAATAGGCCTTGCACAAGGCAAGCATAAGCCAAGTGTTTACTACAGGATGGAAACAGGTGCAAAACAAGTCAGGGCAAACCATGGTCTCTCAGACTCAGTGGCTCCAGGTTCTTTTGTCCTTTTTCTTGTGGTTGTCTCTCCCCAAAACAGAAGAGAGAGAGCAGAAAGACATGTCTGGGCAAGCCAGGACTTCTATAAGCCTATTTTGGCCTATCAGGCCTACCACGACACTCTTCTGGCTGCAGCCCAGCACACAGCTGCCTGCTGGGCTGCATGAGGGCACTGCTGGCTCCTGGGGAGCTGTTCAGCAACCAACACCCCCAAGTTTCTTCAGAGCTGCTCTCAACCTCTCTTCACCCAGCTTGGATTTGTGCCTGGGATTGGCCCAGCCCAGCTGCAGGACCTTGCACTTCAATGGCCATGGTGGTGTTAGGTTGAAGGTCTTTTCCATCTGAAACTATTCCATGATTCTATAAAGCATGAAGATACATGGGACAATTAGTAGATACTCAGATCACAGCACTGAAAAAAATCTCTGAATGCAGCACAACTCTCCCAAATAATATCAAGCTGAAAAGACTGGAAAAAAAGCAAAAAAAAAAAAAAATCATAAATAAAGGCAAAAGAAGAATCTTATCAAAAGCATTCAGCTGGAATATCTCACCCAGAGAGCTCTTCGCCCATAATATTTGGGACAAGCAGAGTGTCATAAATCTTGGTGCTATTAATCCATGGCCTCATTCATCTCTGTTCAGCTCTATAAAAGCAGTAACCTTGTCACTATAGGAAGGGAGATTGGGCTTTTAATTGCATATAGATTTCAGGAGAGTTCTTATCTCACAGTCCAATTTGTAGCTTCAGATGTGCGTCTTTGCTTCCCTTGGTCAAAGTCCATGCAAATCTGCTGTGCTCTCACAGACTTAGAAATGTCACAAAGGCTCAGAAAGAAGCCAGCCAGAGCTCTTCTGGCAGATAATGCACACAGCCCTTTCAGCACTTGCTTGATGAGACAAGCCCACATTTAATTAGCTCCTCTGAAAAGAGAGGATGCATATTTTTGGAGGCTATCGAAACCAGAGAAACAAAACTGCTTCTGATTGCAGGCACACACATGGCCACTGAGCGTGTCCCTGCCTCATTGCCCCTCTGCAGAGGCTGCCAAGTGCATCCTTTGCCTTGCAGTTTATAGTCAATAAAGGCATGGTCCCTCACAACATCCTTCTCTCTCTGGTGGAGACACAGGAGTTGGATAGGTGGGTAAGGAATTGGCTGGAGAGATGACTCTGCGCATCTGCTCTGGTGAGACTTCACCTGCAGGGCTGCATCCAGCCCTGAAGGCCTCGATAGAGGAAGGACATCGACCTGATGGAGAGGGTCCAGAGGACAGCATGGAGGGCTTGAGCACCTCTGCTGTGGGGACAGGCTGAGAGAGTTTTATTCCATCCCTTAACATACTCAGTGCCTGAGGTGTGGTGGGGACACTTCATGCCAACTGGGCACAGCAGCAAGGTTGTCTGTGGCTCAGATGTTGCGTTGGGCCACATCCTGGATTCCCTCACACTCAGAGCTTTGGTTTTTGTGTAAATACTCAGCTGGACCTTGTTTGAGGAAAAGTCCACCTGGGGACGTTCCTGAACAAGCAAATCCGGCACATTTAGCCCATATTCAGAGCACTGTGAACACTGCAAAGACAGAGGGACACCAAGATGATCAGATGGTTGGGGCATCTCTGATATGGGGACAGGCTGGGAGAGCTGGGGCTGTTCAGCCTGGAGAAGGCTCCAGGGAGACCTTAGAGCAGCCTTCCAGCTCCTGCAGGGGGCTATAGGAGAGTGGGGCAGGGACTTTTGACAAGGGCTGGGAGTGACAGCACAGGAGGCAATAGCTTTAAACCAGAGCAGGGCAGACTTAGTTTGGACATGAGGAGGAAATTCTTTATTGTGAGGGTGGCAGAACACTGCCAGAGGTTGCCTAAGGAGGTGGTGGGGAATCAGGAAACATCTTGCTGGCAAACACCTCCTTGGGACAGGGCTGTGCCAGCTGGGCACCATGCTGAGCACAGGTCAAGCCAAGAGACGGCAGTGGCAGCTTCAGAGCGTCGCCGGTGCTGATCTCACAGCAGTGAGCTGTGTCCCTACAACCACAGCCAGGCCTCCAGCCGGGGCGCCGCTGAGGGATGCTGCTGGCTCCGACCTGCCACCATCGTGACCCGCCCGTGCCAGACCGGACATGAGCGCAGCTGCCCCCGCTGGAGCCTCTGCCGCCGGAGCCCTGCGGCTTCTTGCTCCGCTCCTCGCGGTGAGATGGCTCCAAGGGAGGACGCTTGGGCCGGGGCGATGTGGGCTCCTGCCACGGCCGTGCCCGGGGCTTGCCAGCTGCCGTGGATCGCCCCGGCAGTGGCGCTGCAGCCGCGGACCAGGCGGACGCTGCGAGCCGAGCGGCACAGTGCGGAAAGCGTCGCCGGCCCAGGCAGGACGAGGCTCGGCAAGGCTGCGGCGCTGCCTGCCCACGCACGGAGCCAGCCGCGGGCGGGACGGGGCGGACAGGGCTGCGGCACGGCTGGGCTGGGCCCCCGGAGCCGCTGTGCCCTCTGCAGCTGCAGGGCCACGGGGACGCAGCCCGGGGGGCAAACGGGAACGCAGCTCCCGAGGAGCGACCCGCAGGGGCTGCGCCCACAGCAGATCCTTTCTGCCCTCTGGCACTGAGGCTGCCGGAGACAGGAGCGGCCAAGAAGCAGCTCTGCCGTCTCCGGAGCTCACCGACGCAGGTCTCAGGCAGTTTGGGCACCTCTTGTCTGCCACCGGCGGCCTGAGTCGTGAGCTGGGATGGCTCCGGGATCTCTGCTGTGTTCTTTCCTGGAGCAAAGAGCAAAGCTCAGCCCTGCACTCCGGCAGTGCTTTGGGAAGCCTTAGCGGAAGGAGAAGCAGCAGCTCCTCTGCTTCAGTGGGCCCAGGAACTGCCCAGCACAGCAGTGAGCAATCTGCCAGAGCTGCCTTAGGCTGCCTGCACCTGGCACGGCTCTGGCTCCTGTCCCTCAGCACTCTCGCTGAACCTGTGGCTTTCCAGGCCATTCTCCCCATGCCCGTTGCTGTAGCCAGGGCCGGAGGATGTGTCCTAGGGCCTGGCCACATCCACAATGCTCTCAGAA
>VWZI01014718.1:812-12523 GCA_013396835.1 Psilopogon haemacephalus
AGAGGCTGGAATGGGTTGCCCAGGGAGGTGTTTGGGGCCAGATCCCTGGAGGTGTTTTTGGCCAGGCTGGCAGAGGCTGTGGGCAGCCTGATCATAGAATGATAGAACCAGTCAGGCTTGGAAGGCACCACAAGCATCATCTAGTTCCAACCCCCCTGCCATGCTCAGGGACACCCTACCCTAGATCAGGCTGCCCACAGCCTCTGCCAGCCTTGCCTTAAGCACCCCCAGGGTTGTGGCCCTGACCACCCCCTTGGGCAACCCATCCTAGAGCCTCACCACTTCTGAGTTTGCTCATCACCCCTGGTGCTTGGGTTCCTCTGAGGACAGCAGCTCCCTGAAGGAAGCAGCATCATGAATAAACATCATGAATAATTTTTTGATAGGAGAGCACAACTCCAGCCCTGACTCGAGGGAGAGGGGCAGGGCAGAAGTGCTGATTGGAATAGTTATGCAAAGCAGCCTTGATGAGCTCCATCTTGACAGAGCAGTCCTAGGTCGACCCATTCCTCGTTGCATGCAAGTTCCTGGCATTCTGGGAGCAGCTTAGAGAGGTTAATTGCAGATGTTGACCCATCTCCTCCAGCTCTGCAAACCTCCCCTTGGCTTTAAAAGGTTAAAGGCTTCACCTTGCTGATCTGCTATTCGAGGGGGTGGTGCCTGCACCTGTGCCAATTATAGAACCAGAAGGTTGGGAGGGACCCTCAATGGTTGTCTTGTCCAATCCTTTAGCAGTGAGCAGGGATGTCTCCAACCAGATCAGGTTGCTTAGGGCCCAGAATCATGGAATCATGGAATCATGGAATCCTTGACTCATAGAATCATTGAATCATGGAATAATGGAATCATAGAATCATGGAATCATAGAATCATGGAATCATTGAATCATAGAATTATTGAGTCATTGATTCACGGAATCATAGAATTATGGAATTATTGAATCATTGAATCACAGAATCATTGAATCATGGAATTATTGAGTCATTGAATCATAGAATCACAGAATCATGGATTCATAGAATCATGGAATCATTGAATCATGGAATCATGGAATCATAGAATCATGGAATCCTTGACTCATAGAATCATTGAATCATGGAATAATGGAATCATAGAATCATGGGATCATAGAATTATTGAGTCATTGATTCATGGAATCATAGAATCATGGAATTATTGAATTATTGAATCACAGAATCATTGAATCATGGAATTATTGAGTCATTGAATCATAGAATCACAGAATCATGGATTCATAGAATCATGGAATCATTGAATCAAGGAATCTTGGAATCATTGAATCATGGAACCATTGAATCTTGGAATGATGGAATCATTGAATCATGGAACCATTGAATCTTGGAATCATTGAATCATGGAATCATAGAATCATTGAATCATGGAATTATTGAATAATTGAATTATAGAATCATGGAATCATTGAATCATAGAATCATGGAATTACTGAATCATTAAATTGTGGAATCATTGAATCACAAAATCATTGAATCATGGAATCATGGAAACATTGAATCGTAGAATCATTGAATCATAGAATCACAGAATCATCGATTCATAGAATGGTGGAATCCTTGAATCAAGGAATCTTTGAATCATAGAATCATGGAATCATTGACTCATTGAATCATAGAATCGTAGAATCATGGAATCATTGAATCATAGAATCATAGAATCATAGAATGGTCTAGGTTGGAAGAGACCTCAAAGATCATCCAGTTCCAACCCCCCACCAGAGGCAGGGACACCTCCCACTAGATTAGGTCGCTCAAGACCTCATCCAGCCTGGCCTTGAACACATCCAGGGAGGGAGCAGCCACAACCTCCCTGGGCAACCTGTTCCAGTGCCTCACCACCCTCACTGTGAAGAATTTCTTCCTAACATCCCATTCAAATCTCCCCTCCGCCAATTTGAACCCGTTCCCCCTTGTTCTGTCATTACAAGACCTTGTGAACAGTCCCTCCCCAGCCCTCCTGTAGGCCCCCTCAGATACTGGTAGGCTGCTATAAGGTCTCCTGGAAGCCTTCTCTTCTCCAGGCTGAAAAGCCCCAACTCTCTCAGCCTGTCCTCATAGCAGAGGTGCTCCAGCCCTCTGAGCATCTTTGTGGCCCTCCTCTGGACTCTCTCCAACAGTTCCATGTCCTTCTTGTGCTGGGGGCTCCAGAATTGCACACAGTACTCCAGGTGGGGTCTGACAAGAGCAGAGTAAAGGGGGAGAATCCCCTCCCTTGCCCTGCTGGTAATGCCTCTCTTAATGCAGCCCAGGACACGGTTGGCTGTCTGAGCTGCGTGTGCACATGATCATAGAATCATGGAATCATGGAATCATTGAATCATGGAATCATGGAATCATAGAATCATGGAATCATTGAATATTGGACTCATGGAATCATAAGTTATGGAATGTCAGGGGCTGGGAGGAACCTTGAAAGCTCATCTGGTCCAGCCCCCTTGCCAGATCAGGATCACCCAGAGCAGATCACACAGGAATGCATCCAGACTGTTCTTGAATATCTCCAGAGAGGGAGACTCCACAAGCCCCCTGGGCAGCCTCTTCCAATGCTCTGTCATCTTCGCCAGAAAAATATTCTTCCTCAGGTTGATATGGAACCTTCTATGCCTCAGCTTCCACTCATTGCCCCTTGTCCTGTCACTGGGAATTGCCCAGCAGAGCCTGGCTTCAGCCTCCTGGCACTCACCCTGCACATATTTATAACCATTGCTGAGGTCACCTCTCATTCTCCTCAGCTCCAGGCCAAGGGCTTCTAGTGTGAGGTGTCCCTGCCCATGGCTAGGGGGTGGGGTGGGTTGGAACTGGATGATCCTTGTGGTCCCTTCCAACCCTGACTGATTCTATTATTCTATGACTCAGTGGCTCCAGGTTCTTTGTCCTCTTCAACTGTGACTGATTCTGATTCTGTGACTCAGTGGCTCCAGGTTCTTTGTCCTCTTCCACCCTTACTGATTCTATGGTTCTATGACTCAGTGGCTCCAGGTTCTTTGTCCTCTTCAACTCTGACTGATTCTGATTCTGTGACTCAATGGCTCCAGGTTCTTTGTCCTCTTCCACCCTGACTAATTCTATGATTCTATGACTCAATGGCTCCACGTTCTTTGTCCTCTTTCCTGCAGTTGCTTCTCCCTTGAGCAGAAGGAGGGATAGAAGAGAAACCTGTCTGGGCAAGCCAGGAACTGCATAAGCCTATTTTGGCCTATTCAGTCCCACCATGAACAACCATGTCCCAGAGTACCACATCCACACCTGGGGTTTATCATTCAGAGTGACCATCCAGAGCAGGTTGACATCAACCCCCAGGCTGCAGTGCTGCAGGGATGGATCTAAACCAGGACAAACAAGAGAATAATTAGAATCATAGAACCATAGAATCAGTCAGGGTTGGAAGGGACCACAAGGATCATCTAGTTCTATGATTCTATGATTCTATGATTCTATGATTCTAAGTTGATTTTTTTTTCTAAAGTCCATTCCAGCCCAAACCATTCTAAGCCACCACCAGAATCACAGAATCATAGAATCAGTCAGGGTTGGAAAGGACCACAAGGATCAGAATCATAGAATCAGTCAGGGTTGGAAGGCACCACAAGGATCAGCCAGTTCCAACCCCCCTGCCATGCCCAGGGACACCCTACCCTAGAGCAGGCTGCCCACAGCCTCTGCCAGCCTGGCTGCAAACACCTCCAGCAATGTGGCCCCAAACACCTCCCTGGGCAACCCATTCCAGCCTCTCACCACTCTCATGCTCAACAACTTCCTCCTCATATCCAATCTGAATCTCCCCATCTCCAGCTTTGCTCTATTCCCCCTAGTCCTGGCACTCCCTCACAGCCTAAAATGTCCCTCCTCAGCTTTTTTGTAGCCCCCTTCAGATGCTAGAAGGCCACAAGAAGGTCACCTGGGAGCCTCCTCTTCTCCAGCCTGCACAGCCCCAGCTCTTTCAGGCTGTGCTCACAGCAGAGCTGCTGCAGCCCTCTCAGCATCCTCGGGGCCCTTCTCTGCACACCTCCAGCATCTCCACATCCCTCTTGTCCCAGGGGCGACAGCACTGGATAATTCCCTCCACTCATCCTGCTATATGCATAAAAGATCTTCCACCAGCTCTGGCAGCAGGGGGGTTGGTGGTTTTGTTATCTGCTGAGAAATGACAACAGGTCTCTTTGGTCCCATCAGAGAGAGGGGAGAGGGAGCTCTGTGCTCCCCCAGGGCAGATTAAAGTGTAAGCATTATGGTTTGATTTGTTCTCCGGCGGAGCTCTCCTGTGCAGCTTGGAACAAAACACTCCCAGCAGAAAACATCCAGCCCGTGAGAATGGCTGGCACCAGCTCTGGTTGGAGGGGGAAGGGGAGGAAGATGAAGTGTGGTACAGTTCTGGAGCCTCCAGCACAAGAAGGATGTGGAATTGTTGGAGAGAGTCCAGAGGAGGGCCCCGAGGATGCTGAGAGGGCTGCAGCAGCTCTGCTGTGAGGACAGGCTAAGAGAGTTGGGGCTATGCAGGCTGGAGGAGGCTCCCAGGTGACCTTCTTGTGGCCTTCCAGGATCTGAAGGGGGCTACAAAAAAAGTTCAAATGGTGGTGGATGCAGATGGATGCAAAACAAGTCCAGAGAAGGGCCACAAAGATGTTCAGAGGGCTGCAGCAGCTGTGCTGTGAGGACAGGCTGAGAGAGTTGGGGCTGTGCAGCCTGGAGAAGAGAAGGCTGCCAGGAGACCTTGGAGTGGCCTTGCAGGATGTGAAGGGGGTCTGGAGGAGGGCTGGGGAGGGACTACTGACAAGGTTTTGTAATGCCAGGATGAGTAGGAATGGGTTTAAAGTGTCAGAGGGGAGATTGAAGCTGGATGTTAGGAGGAAGTTGTTTGCAGTGAGGGTGGTGAGACACTGGCACAGGTTGCCTAGGGAGGTTGTGGCTGCTCACTCCCTGGAGGTGTTCAAGGCCAGGCTGGATGAGTCCTTGAGTGACCTGATCTAGTGGGAGGTGTCCCTGCCTATGGCACAGGGGGGTTGGAACTGGATGAGCTTTGAGGTCACTTCCAACCTAAACCATTTTATAATTCTATGATTATATGAAAGCTGCACTTTCTGGGTCTGGTGATGAGGTTTGCTCAGCCCTGGAGAAGCTTCAGTCTGTAGGTTGGGGACCTGGTAGAGAGGTAACCTGAAGGACCTTCTGTAGAGAGAGCCAATGGCAACCTGGTCTGGATCAGGACCAGTGTGGCCAGAAGACAAAGGAGTTTATCCTGACCCTGGGCTTGGCACTAGTCAGGTCACACCTTGAGTGCTGTGTCCAGTTCTGAGCCCCTTCAACCTTGCACCTGGGGCTGCTTAGTCTGTAGAAGAGAAGACTGAGAGGGGATTGAATTAATGTTTCTAAATCTCTGAGGGATGTAGGTCGGGGTGGGCAGGGGACAGGCTCTGCTCACTGCTCCCTGGGATAGGCCAAGGAGCAATGGGTGGAAGCTGCAGCACAGGAGGTTGCAGCTCAACACAAGAGGCAACTTCTTGCCTGTGTGGGTCCCAGAGCAGTGGCACAGGCTGCCCAGAGAGGTTGTGGAGTCTCCTTGTGTGGAGCCCTTCCAGACCCTGTCTGGATGTGTTGCTGTGTGCCCTGAGCTAGATTGTCTGGTCCTGCTCTGGCAGGAGGCTTGGACTCAATGATCTCCTTGGGTAATATCCAACCCTGACATCCTGTGAGCCTGGGATCTCTTTGGGTCCCTCCCAACCCCTGACATCCTGTGAGCCTGGGATCTCTTTGGGTCCCTTTCCACCTTCTGACATCCTGGGATCTCTTTGGGTCCCTTCCAACCCCTGACATCCTCTTAGCCTGATATCTCTTTGGGACCCTTTCCACCCTCTGACATCCTGTGCTGTGATTCTCTGATCCAAGCAGCCAAAGGTTATGCTGAATTGTCACCCCAGGCTGCTCGTCCTGGGCTGAGTGACAAGTCCTGTCTCCACAGGGCTCATTTTCAAGCTGACTCATGGACACCACACCACAAAGAAACCCCAAAGCCTCAGCATGCTGCTAGGAAGGTGCAGCTTTGCTGTGCTTCTCTCAGCAAGATGAGGTTTTTACCTTCTTTCTCCACTCCTCCTGAATATTCATTAAGAGTTGCTCTCCCTCTAATGGACCATTTCCCCTTTTTAATCTTAATTAGCAGAGAAACTAAATGCCTGCCAAGCTTTGTGTTGCTTCCTTGTAGAGCTGGAGATGCAGGGGGAATACTTGTGTGACACCACAGCCACTTCAGAGAACCATAGAATCAGTCAGGGTTGGAAGGAACCACAAGGATCAGCCAGTTCCAACCCCCCTGCCATGCCCAGGGACACCCTACCCTAGATCAGCCTGCCCACAGCCTCCCAGATCACTGCAAAGATCTTCTTCCTAACATCCAGTTTCAATCTCCCCTCTGCCAGTTCAAACTCATTCCTCTTGTTCCTCTCATTACAAGCTTTTGTCAATAGTCCCTCCCCAACCCTCCTGTAGTCCCCTTTCAGATCCTGGAAGGCCACTCCAAGTTCTTCTGGAAGCCTTCATCCTAACATCCAGTTTCAATCTCCCCTCTCACACTTTAAACCCATTCCTCCTCATCCTCTCATTACAACCCCGTGTCAATAGTCCCTCCCCAGCTCTCCTGGAGCCCCCTTCAGATCCTGCAAAGCCACTTCAAAGTCTTCTGAAAGCCTTCATCCTAACATCCTTCAACACCTCCAGGGAGATTGTGGAGCACAGAAGCACAGAATGGGATCCCATTCTGTGCTTCTGTGCTCCACAACCTCCCTGGGCAACCTGTGCCAGTCTCTCACCACCCTCACTCCAAAGATCTTCCTCCTAATATCCACTTTCAGTCTCCCCTCTGCCACTTTAAACCCATTCCTTTGTCCTCTCATTACAAGACCTTGTCAATAGTCCCTCCTCAGCCCTCCTGTAGCTTCCCTTAGATCCTGGAAGGCCGCTCCAAGGTCTTCTGGAAGCCTTCATCCTAACATCCACTTTCAATCTCCCCTCTCACACTTTAAACCCATTCCTCCTCCTCCTCTCATTACAACCCCGTGTCAATAGTCCCTCTCCCAGCCCTCCATAGCCCACTTCAGATCCTGCAAGGCCACTCCAAGGTCTCCTGGAAGCCTTCATCCTAACATCCTTCAACACCTCCAAGGAGGTTGTGGAGCACAGANACTTTCAATCTCCCTAAACCCATTCCTCCTCCTCCTCTCATTACAACCCCGTGTCAATAGTCCCTCTCCCAGCCCTCCTGTAGCCCACTTCAGATCCTGCAAGGCCACTCCAAGGTCTCCTGGCAGCCTTCTCTTCTCCAGGCTGCACAGCCCCAACTCTCTCAGCCTGTCCTCAGAGCAGAGCTGCTGCAGCCCTCTCAGCATCTTGGTGGTTATTCCCTCGGAGGGAATAAGCCTGCCCTGGCATTTCCAGTGTGAAGAGATATGAGGTAGTGGAAATTTCCTCAGCTCAGCTCATCTGTAGCTCTTGGACTCTCCCAACCTATGTTCTCCTAAGAGATGTCTTTCCTGACCTACCTGGCTGCTCAGGAAGCCACCCTCTGCGGGCTAATTTACTTCTTGCTGGCAGAGATGGCAGCTCATCATTTATCTTCCCTCTAATTGCTCTCTGGGGGGGCTCAGGGTGCCAGGAAGAGTTCAAGGTGGCCTCAAGAGCACAGAATCAGGGAGCGGGGTGGGTTGGGAGGCACCTCCAAAGGTCATCCCCTCCAATCAAGCTTCCACATCAAAGCTAAAGTGGAACAACACAAAAAAAAAAATCACCACTCAGTTAAGACAGAAAGGAAGCTGGAAATGCATTTAGAGGAGGTGAAGGCACCTTGGGGCCTTGAAGATGGTAGGCTCAACCCTCAGCAGCCTTTTAGTAATGTGAGTTTGACATCCAGGAGACAGGAAAATTGTTTCTTTACAGCATCACAGCCTGGTTTGGGTTGAAAGGGACCTTTGGAATCATGGAATGAGCCAGGCTGGAAGAGACCTCCAAGCTCATCCAGTCCAACCTAGCACCCAGCCCTAGCCAGTCAACCAGACCATCTAGCTCATCTAGTTCATCATCAACCACACCATCTAGATCATCATCAACTACACCATCTAGCTCGTCATCAACTAGACCATCTAGATCATCATCAACTACACCATCTAGCTCATCATCAACTAGACCATCTAGTTCATCATCAACCACACCATCTAGCTCATCATCAACTAGACCATCTAGTTCATCTTGCTCATCATCAACCACACCATCTAGCTCATCATGAACTGGACCATCTAGCTCATCATCAACCACACCATCTAGCTCATCTAGCTCATCATCAACCACACCATCTAGTTCATCATCAACCACACCATCTAGCTCATCTTGCTCATCATCAACCACACCATCTAGCTCATCATGAACTGGACCATCTAGTTCATCATCAACCACACCATCTAGCTCATCATCAATTAGACCATCTAGTTCATCATCAGCCAGACCATCTAGCTCATCTTGCTCATCAACCACACCACCTAGCTCATCATCAGTTAGACCATCTAGTTCATCTAGCTCATCATCAACCAGACCATCTAGCTCATTATTAACTAGACCATCTAGCTCATCTAGCACATCATCAACCAGACCATCTAGCTCATCTCCCTCATCATCAACTAGACCATCTAGCTCATCTAGCTCATCATCAACCACACCATCCAGCCTGGCCTTAAAAACCTCTGGGGATGTGGTCTCAACCACCTCCCTGGGCAACCCATTCCAGCCTCTCACCACTCTCATGCTCAACTACTTCCTCCTCACCTCCAGGCTGAATCTCCCCACCTCCAGATTTGCTCCATTCCCCCTAGTCCTCTCACTCCCTCACAGCCNTTCTGCCCTGCAAGTGCACACTGCTGCCTCATCTTCAGCTTCTCCTCCATCAGCACCTGGAAACCGGCTGAGCTTGTTTAAAAAATCGCTCAGCCTCAGGAACAAGCCAAAAGCAAGCTGACGGAGTTGTACATTTCATAGGATCATAGAATTGTATATGATGGAAGGGAGCTCAAAGCTCATCCAGTTCCAACCCCCCTGTGCCATAGGCAGGGACACCTCCCACTAGAACAGGTCACTAAAGGCCTCACCCAACCTGGTCTTGAAGACCTCCAGGGAGGTTGTGGAGCACAGAAGCACAGAATGTGATTCCAAGGTCACATTCTCTGCTTCTGTGCTCCACAGCCTCCCTGGGCAACCTGTGCCAGTGTCTCACCACCCTCACTGCAAACAACTTCCTCCTAACCTCCAGTTTCAATCTACCCTCTGACACTTTAAACCCATTCCTCCTCCTCCTGACATTACAAGACCTTGTCAATAGGGGAATGGAGCAAATATGGAGGTGAGGAGATTCAGCCTGGAGGTGAGGAGGAAGTTGTTGAGCATGAGAGTGGTGAGAGGCTGGAATGGGTTGCCCAGGGAGGTGTTTGGGGCCACATTGGTGGAGGTGTTTTTGGCCAGGCTGGCAGAGGCTGTGGGCAGCCTGCTCTAGGGTAGGGTGTCCCTGGGCATGGCAGGGGGGTTGGACTTGGCTGATCCTTGTGGTCCCTTCCAACCCTGACTCACTCTATGATTCTATGGCCACCTCAGAATTGAGCAAATGAGAAGCTGCAGCTGCTTTTGGTTCACCTCAGGAAGAGCCAGAGCAAGGAAAAGCTGCAAGGCAGCACTTGATGAAAACAAGCTGAAAGTCAAATCCACAGAACAGAAGTTCCACGGGCTGAAGGCCAAGAGTTTGACATTTTCTGCCCAGTCCCCAGCTCCCTGCCCTGACCTTTCCTCAAGCCCTCCCCCCCATCAGCATCACACTGAATGACTCTGGTCACATTGCCAATAGCTGTGGTTGCATCAATTGGAGGGGAGAAGATTGAGCTCAGGAAGAGGAGTGAGAGCCAAGATCCTTTTTTAAAATTTTTTTCCCCCCCTCCTGGGGAAGAAGTTCATGGCTTGAAAAGTTGAATTTGTGCTGCAACAGAGAGTTTGTGCTTGGAAATGAACAGTGGAAGAGTGGTGGCACCCAGCAGCCTGTGCTGACACTCATGGAGACAGGTCCTGTAGCTCTTGCTGAGCATTGAGAAGAGCCCCTTGGCAGTGCTCTCCTCCAGGCTCATCGGTCCCAGGACCCTCAGTCCTTCCTTGGACAGGCATTCCAGTCCCTTCATCATCCTCACTGCTTCCCCTGGGCTCTCTCCAGTAGTTCCCTGTCCCTCTTGAACCAGGCAGCCCAGCACTGCACCCAAGTGCTTTCAGCCTTTCTTCCTCATAGAGTTGAGCTGCACCCTCCTGTGCTGCAGCTTCCATCCTTTGCTCCTTGGCCTATCCCAAAGAGCAATAAGCAGAGCCTGTCCCCACCTCCTGACCCCCATCTGGCAGATATTAAGAAACATTGAGTCAATCCCCTCTCAGTCTTCTCTTCTGCAGCCTAAGCAGCCCCAGGTCCCTCAGCCTCTCCTCCCCAGGCAGTGCTGCAGTCCCCTCAGCATCCTCACAGCCCTCCCCTGAACCCTCTCCAGCAGATCCCTGTCCCTCTTCAACTGAGGAGCTCCAAACTGAAGGCAGCACTCAAGGTGGGATCTCAACAGGGCAGATGTCCAAAGGTCATCCCTGTGCCCCAGCACTGATTCTTCTCCCAAGACTTATCCTCATAGCCCTCCCTTGGACTCTCTCTAGCTTATCCCTGTCCCTGTTCAGCTGAGGAGCCCCAAACTGAAGGCAGTTCACCAGGGCAGATGTCCAAAGGTCATCCCTGTGCCCCAGCACTGATTCTTCCCTCAAGACTCATTCTCTTAGCTTTCCCTCGGACCTTCTCCAGCAGATCCCTGTCCCTCTTCAACTGGGGAACCCCAATCTGAAGGCAGTGCTCAAGATAGGGCCTCACTAGGGCAGATGTCCAAAGGTCATCCCTGTGCCCCAGCACTGATTCTTCCCACAAGACTCATCCTCATATCCCTCTCTTGGACCCTCTGCAGCAGATCCCTGTCCCTGTGAAACTTGGGAGCCCCAAAATGAAGGCAGTACTCAAGATGGTCTCAGCACAGCAGATATCCAAAGGTCATCCATGTGCCCCAGCACTGATTCTTCCCACAAGACTCATTCTCTTAGCCCTCCCTTGGACCCTCTCCATCAGATCCTTGTCCCTCTTCAACTGAGGAGCTCCAAACTAAAGGCAGTACTCAATGTAGGGTCTCATCAGGGCAGATGTCCAAAGTTCATCCCTGTGCCCCAGCACTGATTCTTCCCTCAAGACTCATCCTCTTAGCTTTCCCTTGGACCTTCTCCATCAGATCCCTGTCCCTCTTCAACTGGGGAACCCCAAACTGAAGGCAGTGCTCAAGATGAGGTCTGAGCAGGGCAGAATAGAGGGGGAGGAGAACCTCCCTTGATCTGCTGGACACACTCTGCCTAACACACCCCAGGATCCCCTTGGCCCTCTTGGCCCCTAGGACACATTGCTGTGCCATGGATGTTCTCCACCAGCACTCCCAGGTCCCAAACTGAACTCTTCTCCATCTTTCAGATGTCTTTTGGGAAGGTCTCTGGAACCAACAGCGGTGGAATAGCTCTGGTGGAGCTCCACTCTGTGTGGAGTGAGCTGAAGGAGAAAAAAATCCTGCTTTAGATTACTGATGGCTGATACTTAAC
>VWZI01014719.1:0-15323 GCA_013396835.1 Psilopogon haemacephalus
ATTCTATTCTATTCTATTCTATTCTATTCTATTCTATTCTTCTTTAATCAAAAGATCTTCCTGCATCTCATTAGGTGGAACAGCTGGAAAATGAGATGTGTCTTCCTGCAACTCCAGAAAAGAAGGGAAAATCAACAGAACTACTTGACAGTGGCCAGCAGAAAAGTGCTAGGGAAGGTAATGAAGACTCATATATTGCTACTTTGGGTGCTTGAGCTCTTCTAGATAAGGCCCACAGGACCTATGCTACACCATTGGCTCATTGACTGGGCAGCTGAGTTCCCTGACCCTCAGCAAACCTTAACCTCAGCAGTGTATCTGCTGTGTGTGTTTGTGTTTCCTGGGCCTTCCTTTGCCACCTCCCCTCTTATAATTTGAATAATAGCTAATTGGCAGTGGTAACAGAATTGAAATTGTAAATTGTAAAAGCAAATTAAATCTCTCCAAGGCAAAAATCAAAGCCTTTTCTCCTTAACAGTGCATTACAAATGCAGTAGCTGGTGGCAGTGCTATGGTGTAGTGCTGCTGATAATCACATCAGGACAGGATCAGGATGTGATGCTGCTGCACATCAGTCCTGCTGGAGCTGCAGGAGGAAGATGCTGAGATATTCAGCTTAAATACAGAAAATCCTCCAGCCAGTTCTAGACAGCCTTTCTAGGCATAAAGAAATGTCTGTGGAACTCTGGCTAGGAGTCTTGCAACTATAAAAGAACTAATCAGCAACTAAAGAAAAAATAAAGGAACTAAACAGCACAGAAAAGAAATAATCAGCAGCTGGTTTGGTACAGCTTAGGCAGGCAACTTTCAGTCATTCTTCAGATTAGATATGATCAGACTAAAAGCTTTATTAGTTTCTCACTTGGGCATCTCATTTCTAAATATGCTTTTAACAGTCTTTGTCACACAATGGTGTCCAGACATGGGGAACTCATGCTCAATGACTCTGCTATCAGGAACGAATTACTGATAGGAATGGTGCTTGAATTGTAGCCTTTAAGTGCACACTTTTCTCTGTTTAATACAGGATTATCAGCCCAGGTGGGGTATTGTGCAAAGGGAGGCAGTTCTAAGGAGGCATCAAGCATAAAAGGTCCCACTGGTGCTGCCTGTGACTACTCTCATGATTCCACATCTGTGGCAGAAGACTCTTGTGCTTTGCTGCAAGAGGATGTGTGCCTCCTGGATGTGGAGCGTCACTGTGAAGCAGCTGCGCACCTCCTGAGACCTGAGCCTTCTCCAGTCAACCCAGAGGAACACCACACTGCACAAGTGTCATACTGTTCAGATGGGGTTGCTGAGGAACTGAAAGTGCATCAGCAAAGTACCAGCGCTGAAGCATCTGCACTTCCCAAACTGCAGCAAAGACTTGCAGGAGAAGCTGTTGTGTTTGCAGACATGCTGACAGCTGAGTTGTTTGACAGTGGTGTGGAAACAGAGGCTACAGATAGATTGGCAGATGTTACAGAAAGGCCCTCACTAAATTCTGTGGTCCTCAACATCAAAGAGCAGGAAAAGGAGAAGGCTCTGTTTATTGACAAAGTAGAAGGCTGCTTAGGTACTGCTGAGAGTCATTGCAGCCATGCTAGATCAGAGACTGCACCAAGGACTTCTCAGGTTGTGGTAGCTGATTCAGAGCCTTCTTCTGACATCAAGACAGTTTTGAAGCCTGAAAACAGTTTGGTAATGAGAAATGACAAAGAGACTTGTGAAATGATGGGATTTCAGTCATCCAAAGGCAATGCAGGGGGAGAAAAGGCCACAGATAGCTCTGTCTCAGGAGCAGGTTGCATGCTACCTTCCAGTGAGCTGGAAGGATGTTGTAAAGCAGAAACTGTTTCTGTGTCAAAAGGTAACCAAGGCAATCCACAGGCCAACACATCATGTGTTTCTGAAGAACTTTCCATTGGATGTCTTGCCTCTTCCAGTTTGACTGGCTTGAAGAGTAATCTCTCTTCTGAGGAGGACAGTAAGGATTATCTGGCAAGCAGTGCAGCTTCTCACAGCAAAAGTGTGGAAGGCTCTGCTGATGAAAATGTGAAGAGTCCACTGAAGACTGCTTCTGCCAAACCAGTCAGATTTACCATTGCACCAGCGTGGCAAAGGTCTCTCTCAGGGGGTTCGAAGGATGATTCCTACAGCAGAAGTTCCCCAACGTCCCCTATAAGAGCAGAGCTGTTTGAAGGGGTGACAAAAGAACACACACGTTTCGATGCCGTCACCCAAGAAGCAGCCAAGAGCAATTGGGATAGAGTTGATGGGGATTGTAAGGGCAGTGAAATGCATTTGAGTTCTCTTCCGGAGTGGGCTGACCACGAAGCACAAAATGTTGAAAGCCCATTTGGGGTCAGACTAAGGAGAACATCTTCTTTGCTAAAATACCAGAATGAAAGTCGTGCCGAGTCTCCAAAGCTGATCCCCTCAGCTGCTCCCACTGCTGCTTCTGCTTCAGTCAAGGAGGATCAGAAATTGGTGGGCACTGGGAAGGCACCTCCAGGCCTTCCTGCCAGCACTAAATCACTGGGTAAGAAAACAGATCTCCTAGAAGATAAAAATTCTCCCAAA
The DNA here is from genome assembly GCA_013396835.1 of Psilopogon haemacephalus. NCBI lineage: Eukaryota > Metazoa > Chordata > Aves > Piciformes > Megalaimidae > Psilopogon > Psilopogon haemacephalus. The sequence continues at coordinate 2,566 of VWZI01014719.1, forward strand.
ACAAGATCAGAAGAGGTGACAAAGAAGCAGAGCTGTCATAAACCTCCAGGTATTTATGCTCTATTTTTATCCAAACATTGAGGAAAAAACAAAACAGCGATTGTATAAGAACCTTGGCAGAGTGGCAAACGAAAGATAAAAATCCTCTTGATGAGGAGACCGAATTCAGCCTTGAGTTTGTCAGCTCCCTAATTTAATTGGCTTGATGGCTTGGCAAAGTGGGGAGGATTCTTGGCTTATCTTAATGAGGGGTGTGTTCCAGCAAGCATAACAGAGAATAACAACAGAGTGATAGCTTAAGGGCTCTGAAACATTTCTGGTACGACCTACTTGTGCTTGTATTTGGAGTTTTGACACAGCTTTTTTTTTACAGCTTGCTGCTTCTGGACTGCAGCAGTTCAGAACTTAAGCTAGGAGTTGCATTTTTTCTGCAATTACTTCATTTAAAGTGTTTTCAGAAGTGGAAAGGCAGCCTGTGCTTTACTGCCTACCTGAAAAAAAAAAAAAAAAAAAAGTAGTTACCATACTCATTTAATCTGCAGTGCAAGGATGTTGTTTCAAAGGCAACATCCAGTTCAGAGTGATCTCAGTGGGAGTTCAGCCATTGACTCAAATGGAAGCAGAGTCAGGTCAAAAACTTCAGCATAAACAGAAAAAAAAGAAACAGTTATTGCTGAGGACAGAATCATCAGGGAAGGTAATTTTGTCTCACAGTGTTCAAAGAGTATTACAGATGCTGAAGGATTTAAAACATGAAGTGCTGGCTTCAGACTGACTTGACCTAAATCCCTTCTCTACTTCAAAAACGCTTCTTTTGTAGAAAAAGTCACCCCTCTGCATTTGGAAACTGCTTCCTCTGAGCCAGCTTGGGTCTCCATGGCAAAACTAAAACAAAAGGGTTTCCAGGACCACCCTCTTGCCAAAGAACATAAAGCTGAAGATAAAGCTGTAACCAAAGTGGATCAAGAGGAGGTAGAGTACCAAAGTAATATTGCATGGCTGTGAATCCTGCACCAGATTGCCTGGGTACTTCTGCAAACTGTTCAATATCTCATGGGATGCAATGTTGTGAGTGGTCCCCAAAGAGAGATTTTTCAGGACTGGCCTCTAAAGTGTATTGAGGCATGTCCAATTCTGGGCCCCTCAATTCAAGAGAGATGTTGAGGTGCTGGAAGGTGTCCAGAGAAGGGCAGCAAGGCTGGGGAGGGGCCTGGAGCACAGCCCTGTGAGGAGAGGCTGAGAGAGCTGGGGGTGTGCAGCCTGCAGAAGAGGAGGCTGAGGGCAGAGCTCATTGCTCTCTGCAGCTACCTGAAGGGAAGTTGAAGCCAGGTGGGGTTGGGCTCTTCTCCCAAACAACCAGCAACAGAACACAGGGACACAACCACAAGTTGTGCCCGGGGAGGTATAGGCTGGATGTTAGGAGGAAGTTGTTGGCAGAGAGAGTGATTGGCATTGGAATGGGCTGCCCAGGGAATTCCCATCCCTGGAGGTGTTCAACCAAATCCTGAATGGGGCACTTAGTGCCATGGTCTAGTTTCTTGGCTAGGGCTGGGTGTTAGGTTGGACTGGATGAGCTTGGAAGTCTCTTCCAACCTGGTTGATTCTCTGATTCTGTAAGTGGTGCATGAGAGCAAGCACATACATGACTATAGTGTCACAGTGGCTCGTTTCAGAGCTGGACCATCCTACATGTTCTTTTGCCCTACTCAGACATGAACCTTTTCAAGGCTTGCCTGTTGCTCATAGTGTAGTGATGCAGGCCAAGAGCTGCTTTGAGCTGCACTAACTTCCTCAGCATGAGTGAGCTACAGACCACATTCACTGCTCTGCTCTGCAGGTTGCGTACAGAGAATTTGGCTTTTCTGTTGAGTCCTGCACAACTTCCTTGTGCATCCTTCACAAGTCCTTCAATTCCTCATCTGTAAGAAAGTGGGGATCACTTGCCTGCATGTGAAGTAGCCATGTATATTTTACTGCCTTCCTTCTTGTCTTCTCCTTCTGAGTTGTTGTGGTTGTTTAAGCAGTTACCCCTCCCCCCCCCCAACCTTTGAAATAACCCCGGCTAGAACTCAGGACACTGGAATGAAATGAAGCTTTATATTTACAGCAATGCACAATATACAAGCAGGTATTGACAAGGTATAACAGANTCTTATCTCACTACCTGTTGATGCTGCAGATAAACTGAGGTAGATCAGCCAGGGGGGGTTAGTAGTAGAAAGAAGTTAGTAGTATTACTGAGAATTAGCTACCAAGACAGAAAGACAAAGGAGACCATGGAAAGAGAAGCAGCCGCAGCCAGAGTGGTCAGAAACCTTCTGATATCTGTGTTTAGGGTACAACACTTTAAAAACAATTTTTTTTTTCTTTCTCAGTAAAGCTCTGGGTGCAGTGCCATCCTGTGTTTATTTCTCACAGCCAATAGTCTAATTTCTCACTCAAATTCTCCAATTAGCTCAAACCAGCACAGTGATGCTGGGAGAGGTCTGAGTGGGACATTAGGAAAAACGTCTTTACCAAGAGAGTGGTTAAGTATTGGAACAGGCTGCCCAGGAAGGTGGTGTGGTCACCATCCCTGGAGGTGTTCAAGAAGCATGGGGATGTAGTTTAGTGGTCATGGTAGCTGGGTTATGGTTGGACTCCCATGATCTTAAAGGTTCACTACAAAGGCTTGTAATGACAGGATGAGGGGGAGTGGGTTCAAACTGGCAAAAGGAAAATTTAAATGGGATGTTAGGAGGAAGTTCTTTATGGTGAGGGTGGTGAGACACTGGCACAGGTTGCCCAGGGAGGTTGCGGAGCACAGAAGCACCCAATGTGATCAAAGATCACATTGGGTGCTTCTGTGCTCCGCAACCTCCCTGGAGGTGTTCAAGGCCAGGCTGGATGAGGTCTTGAGCGTCCTGATCTAGTGGGAGGTCTCCCTGCCTATGGCACAGGGGGATTGGAACTGGCTGAGCTTTGAGGTCTCTTCCAACCTAAACCATTCTATGATTCTATGATTTTCCGACCTTAATGACTCAACAATTCCACAGAGTGTCCCCATCCACCTTTGTCTGACTTTTGCTGCAGTTCTACATGCAGGTGTAGAGAAGTTTCCAGGGTGAGCTTTGTGAGTGCCAGTGGCTAACAGATTTCATAGTTGCACTCTTTTCTTCTCTCCTTCTGTAGCAAAAGCTGTGCGCTAGGGAGAACATACTGAAGAAGAATATGCCTTCCACCTGGAGCTCTCAGGACAAGAAAACACAGCTGAGAAACACTGTCTCTGCCTCAGCAGGTATCCTCTTTCATTACGTCTTTACATAGCAGCTACAATTTGCACCAGTAAGCAGTGTGGGTGGCAGGTGATGGGGAGAGGTAGCTGCCTTTCTGCTACACAGCACACTTTCCATAAGGCCTGTTCAAACTGCAGTGTTGCACAGAGAGCACATGAGGAACTTTTCTCTCCACTGCCAGTTCATGGAATGGCACATAAACAGCATGGTGATTTATGACTGCCTAAGGTCAGCGCTGAAGAACAGTGTTTGAAGCTGGAGAGTTGCCAGAAAAGAGCAGCCCGAAAGATCAGGTCTGCTAGACCTCCAGCCAGCCAGGAAATGCTGATGGGAGTGGAGTTATTTAGGCTAGACAAGACAACTTAGTGTGCTGCAGAGGACTAGACTAGTGTCCGTGCCTTGTGTGAGCTTAAAGTGCACCAGAGGAGGCTTAGCTTAAGCTTCTCTAACAATGAGTGGTGAAGTGTGGTTCCAGAGTGTGTGGCAGTTTATATTGCTGGATGTGTTTGATAAATAAACATGTATCAAGAATAACTTAGAGTCAGTTCCACCCTCAGGTTAGCCGGGAGGCTCAGTGGCCCCTCTCTGCCCTGTTAGCTGTGACTTTCTGTAAGCAAGATGCATGGGAAGAGCGTGACTCAGACATCATGACTCACACACCTCTGCCAGGGCTACTGCTGGGCTGCAGTTTATCCCTCCCTGATTACTCAGTGGTGATGCCAAACCTCAGAGACACACTCCAGCTAGATGCAGATAAGGCAGCCCTGCAGCTGTAGAAGTATGTTGTGCTAGCTGAAAGCTATTGATTTCAGAGGCTGCTTAAGAGGATAAGAAATAGCCCCAGTGTGTCAGAGCTGTGGCTCTTCCTTACCAGGCTGCTGTTGCTGAGGCTGTTGGAAAGAGAGGCTGTCTAGGGAGAGGGCAGGCACTTGGCCACTTGCCCCTTACAATCCACCAGCATCCACTCGTTGTATTTCAGACATTAGGGGGGTACCTCTGTGCCTGCTCCCCATAGTAGTTGTTTATAGAGCTGCTACCCACAGGTCCTATGAAATAACCTTTCTCCCTTACTAGAGGCAGCTGGTCAGCTGAAGATGTGCGTGAACACAGAGGCTCTGATGTCAGTTGCCAGCCTAACTCTGTGTGGTCAAAATACAATAGGCTTTTTAGAAGATTCTGTTACAGGCCAGCTTCTTCTTAAGGTTTTAAATGCAAACTGAGAGATGTAACACAAAATAGGCCAAGATTTTTTTGCTCAGATTAGATCTTCCTTTGAGAGGCTGACGCAAACAGATGAAATTTCGGGTGTTGAATCATCTAATCTGCAGAAGCCCAGCAGCCTTCAGATGAAACTCAGAACTCCTCAAAGTACACTGCTCCTCATCTCCTAGAGCACACACAACTCGTGGGCCCTGTAGCAGAATTCTGTTTTCCTTCATCTCCCCTTGCCAAGGACTGGCCTGGTTTCCTGCCATCCAGTGACTGCTTCCTCCCCTGCAGAGACAGCAGTTATAGCTATATGCTAGTGTTCCACCTGTCCAATGTCACAGATTGCTCTGAGCAGTGTTGGTGTTTAAGGGAAACACCATTCCTTTGCTGCTCACAAACCCGTGCCCTGTTGCTTAGTACTGTCAGCTCAGCACATGAGCAGGAAATTGAGAATCCCAGATGTAAACTCTCCTCTTCCCTGACTGGGTTCCCATTAGCACAGCCAGCAGTTTGTTTAGTTAAAAGTGCTGGTGGTGAGAAGGATGAAGATTTAATATCCAGAGGAGGGACTAATTTGGATTGTGCTTTTTGGCTATTGTTAACTGTTAGCAGTTGTCTTGATGGATGATTGAGGTTTTGTGTGCAGTGCATACATCCTGCACACAACAGCCGGAGCCAGGACAGCTCAAGGTCGGATAAGGTTGGGGAGGATTCCAAGAAATCAGATCTTCTCTTTCCTGAGTGTGGCTGTTTTGTTAGTGCTCGGGGGGAGTTTCATGTCATAACTGAAGGAAGGTTACTTAACTGGAATCTTCTCTCTCCTTCCTCACCTTAACCGTGGTGAGGTTTGTCCCAAATCCTGTTCAGACCTACTTGAACCATTGTTTTGAGTTTTTGTTTTACCTTGTGCTGTTGAGAGTGTGCAAAGGGCATTATGGCAAAGAAGGAAGTGTCCTAACATGGGAAAATTAATTTCCAAAATCAAAATGTCAGTAACACATTCTTACATCACCTCAGACACTTCTGTATCCTGAGCTTCAGCCTCTTCTCAATGGTTAGTAGACTTCCTGCAGTACTCCTAAGTATAGCTATAGCTTGCCTCCTGTAAGAACCACCAAGGACCAGAGGCTGCCTGAGTGGAGAGAGTGAACTTCTTTAGCATTCCTCTGGAGTGTGACTGATGGAGCTGATGAACGTTTTCCATTGATTTTAGTGCAAGCAAGATCAAGCTTCTTGTACTTAACATTGCTTAGGTCCCCATGTGGCCTCTGTTCTTGTGCTGGAGCACAGCACGTGCCTGCCACACACCACACAGAGCCTCATCAACTCTGAGGAACAGTTTGATTTTTCTCAGTTTGACTCACACACATAATGAAGAAGTGTCTGGGTTGAAATGGATGGAGAGGCCACGATGCCAAAAGACTTGTGAACCATGCCTTGAGAAATAAGGGCTGCATCTGTTCACAGCTGCCTTCAGTGAAGACCCCCTTCTGGCTGCCTGCCTGAAGATGCTCATCCTGAAAATTGTAAAATGGGATGGATGGAGGCAGCCTTTCCCAAACAGTAATGCAAAGCCACACAAAGAGTGTTATCTGTATTCCTCCACCCTTTGTAAGGATGACAGGCTTGTGTTAGGCTGCATGAAGAGGAACACCTAACCCTAACCAGAATCCCACCTTCTTGGCTTACCAGCCCAAAAGCAACAAGCACTGGTTTGATCCCTACCCAGTATTGGACAATGTCACTTGGAGCAATATTTGTGCCAGCAGGGAAGACCAAAAAAAGATCTTTAAGATTTCTCAGTCCTGAAAAACACAGACCAGTTTTCACCCCACAGCAAGCCTCAGTTGATCCTGCAGATAGTTTGCTTCCATCTTCCTGCATACTCAGGAGTCATGTTCCTAGATTTTCCTGTGGCAGAAGACTCTTGTGCTTTGCTGCAAGAGGATGTGTGCCTCCTGGATGTGGAGTGTCACTGTGAAGCAGCTGCGCACCTCCTGAGACCTGAGCCTTCTCCAGTCAACCCAGAGGAACACCACACTGCACAAGTGTCATACTGTTCAGATGGGGTTGCTGAGGAACTGAAAGTGCATCAGCAAAGTACCAGCGCTGAAGCATCTGCACTTCCCAAACTGCAGCAAAGACTTGCAGGAGAAGCTGTTGTGTTTGCAGACATGCTGACAGCTGAGTTGTTTGACAGTGGTGTGGAAACAGAGGCTACAGATAGATTGGCAGATGTTACAGAAAGGCCCTCACTAAATTCTGTGGTCCTCAACATCAAAGAGCAGGAAAAGGAGAAGGCTCTGTTTATTGACAAAGTAGAAGGCTGCTTAGGTACTGCTGAGAGTCATTGCAGCCATGCTAGATCAGAGACTGCACCAAGGACTTCTCAGGTTGTGGGAGCTGATTCAGAGCCTTCTTCTGACATCAAGACAGTTTTGAAGCCTGAAAACAGTTTGGTAATGAGAAATGACAAAGAGACTTGTGAAATGATGGGATTTCAGTCATCCAAAGGCAATGCAGGAGGAGAAAAGGACACAGATAGCTCTGTCTCAGGGGCATTTTGCATGCTACCTTCCAGTGAGCCAGGAGGGTGTTGTAAAGCAGAAACTGTTTCTGTGTCAAAAGGTAACCAAGGCAATCCACAGGCCAACACATCATGTGTTTCTGTACTCAAAAGAGCAGGACAGGCCTGTGGAAATCCTTGCTGTGTACTGTCATGGAAATTAAGAGTTTGGAAAGATTAAAAAATGTGCTAGCCAAGAATATGGATGATAAAAACACCCAGGGCTGTAGTCTCCATGTTCTTGAAGAAATTTGAAGAACTTCTTCTTTTATCAGGGCTTATACAGTTGAGAAGATGATCCTTTTATGGGCACATGTGGTAGTTTAGCAGTTACCTACCCCTTCACACTTTGAAATAACCCAGACTAGGACTCAGTCAGCTGGAATTTAATAAATTAAGCTTTATATTTACAGCTTTGCACAATAGACAAGCAAATATTTGTAATGTGTAACAGATATTTACAGATATATCCAGTGAAAAGGTAATACAGAAACACCACAGCCCTCCCAGAGATCAAAATCCCTAAGAGGGGTCTCTAACCACCCCTACCACTTTCCCCCTTTCCCCAATCTTATCTCACCATCTGTTAATGCAGCAGATAGGTGAAGGTGGATCAGCCAGGGGGAATTAGCAGCGGGAAAAGAAGTTAGTGGAATTACTCAGATTCAGCTACAAAAGGAGAAAAGCCATGCAGGAGCAGCCACAGCCCAAAGCAGTCTGAAGCAGTCTGACTTATCTATATTTGGGTTACGACTTGTAAAACAATTTTTTTTTTCTTTCTCAGTAAAGCTGTGAGTGCAGTAGCTTTCCTCTCTCAGCCTATAGCCTAATTTCTCATTCAAATTCTCCAATTAGTTCAAACCAGCACAGCACATTACTCACTAACATCTTAGTGTCAGTTTTTCCACTGCAGTCCTCACCATTGTTGTAGCTGGGCTAGGCAGTGCTTGCCATATCCAGTTTAATGGTTCCCCTGGCTTATTTTGCAGTCAGAAACACTCTGTGCTGTAAAACAATTGCTTTAGAGAGAAGGAAATACTTTTGGCAGAAACTGAGTTTTTAACTTTCCAGCCTTCTGATACGTGATGGATATCTTCTTGTTGGCAGGTAAAGTTGGAGCGGTTGCTCAGGAAGCATCTGTGATTCCTGCCGTTGAAAAGGAAGCAAGATACTCCTCTAACCTGCCAATGACACCCTGCAGCCCTGCTGAACCACCCTGGCTATCCCTGGCCAAGAAGAAAGCCAAAGCATGGAGTGAAATGCCCCAGATTGTACAATAGCAAATGAGACGAGCATCCTTCTTCGTGCTGCCAATAGCTGCGTTAACTCCAGTTAATCCCTTCTTGACTGTGACCGCCCTTTTGGAGAGTTAAGAGCCTTAAAACCTGTGATCAGACTGTTGTGTGCAAATGCACAACGATGAAATGCATTTCCTACTACCAAACCCTGGCAAAAACTTGATCAGTTCGTTACATCCTTAACGCATCCTGGCAGGGATGTTCTAAGAAGAGATGCTTCAGGCTTTGGAGACATTTCCCTTACAAAAATATGTTTTTAGAGTTTCTGCAGACTGCACAGTATTGTTGAACAACGTGGCTTTGACTAAGGAATTAATGTGTGCTATAAAATAGATATGATGCTGGGCACTGACACATCGTGACTCATGGGCACTTCTTTCTCTAATGCTCTGAGGCTTTGCTTCTGACTGCTAATGGGTCTGGTGTGTGATAGCTGCAAGATCTAAACAGCTTTGTGAGTGGCAAGAATTCTGGGGGTTTTTTTTTGGGTGCTTTGAAGTCCCAGCACTCTGGGTCTTGTGCTTTGATTATTGATGCCTGCTGGAATGGCCCAGGGCCACACACCTCTTCTCTCCCCATGCACTGGAAGTCCACCACACTCTAGCATATCCCCTGCTTTTGATTACACCTTTGGAAATCTGAGATAATTTAGGCATTCTACCAGAAAGAAGAAGGAAAAAAAAAAAAAAAGGAAAAAGGAAGAAAAAAAATCATAATGGAAACCAGTGATTTCTTTATTGTGAGATTCCTCAGCAAATTGCTTCCCTTTAAATAGTATGTTTGGGATAGAATCGTAGAATTGTTTAGGTTGGAAGGGACCCCAAAGCTCATCCAGTTCCAACCCCCCTGTGCCATAAGCAGGGACACCTCCCACTAGATCAGGTCGCTCAAGGCCTCATCCAGCCTGGCCTTGAACACCTCCTGGGAGGTTGTGGAGCACAGAAGCACCCAATTCGATCTTTGATCGAATTGGGTCAAAGTCAAAGATCGCATTGGGTGCTTCTGTGCTCCACAACCTCCCTGGGCAACCTGTGCCAGTGTCTCACCACCCTCACTTAAAGAACTTCCTCCTAACATCCAGTTTCAATCTCCCCTCTGCCAGTTTAAACCCATTCCTCCTTGTCCTGTCATAACAAAACCTTGTCAATGGTCCCTCCCCAGCCCTCCTCTAGGCCCCTTTCAGATACTGGAAGGCTACTGTAAGGTCTCCTGGCAGCCTTCTCTTCTGCAGGCTGCAGAGCCACAACTCTCTCAGCCTGTCCTCATAGCAGAGGTGGATGGGATGGGAAATACTTGTTAACTAGAAGCTGGCCTTTGATTTTCAACAAGCACCACTCTACTCTCCACCTTCATCTGGATGTGTCTTTAGTCAGTGGTATTTAATGTTAGTGATGAGAGTGGCATCTGCTTTCCTCCTTGCCTCACCAGTCTGCAACCCATAACTAAACATCAGTCTAAGGATGTGCTGCTGGGAAAGGATTATTCTCTCAGGGCCTGGCCTTGCAGTTACTTAAGCTGACAGAAGTTTTGCTACTGAAGGAAGCAGACAGAGGAGAAAGAAGCTATGTAAAATGATCTTAGTGGCTTAAGTGGCAGTGGCACTTAATGGTCCTTTATAGTTTTTGCATGCATTGCAGCTTGCTGTTGTTTTTGTTTACAGGCAGTGCAGAGTTGGAAGGCTGGCTTGGCCAGTGGGCAGCTTGTAGCTGGAATGTTAGTGGATTTATTTTTTTTTAAGGAGAGTTATTTGTTTGTAGGATTAACTGCAAAACAAAATAGTTCAGTTCATTTCAGCTCAGCTCAAGCAGGACTTTAAATTTTCCAGTCTTGGTCTGAATTCAATATGTAGCTCTTGCAATTTGAAAACAGTATTAATTAGGAGCTAGACTGTGATTTTGGGTTTTTTTATATATATATATATATATATATATNCACCACAGCCCTCCCAGAGACCAAAATCCCCAAGAGGGGTAACCAACCACCCCCTACCACCTTTTCCCCCTTCCGCAATCTTATCTCACCACCTGTTGATGCTGAGGATAAGCTGAAGTAGATCGGTCAGGGGGGTTAGTAGCAGGAAAGAAGTTAGCAGAATTACTGAGAATTAGCTACCAAGGCAAAGACAAAGGAGACCATGCAAAGAGCAGCTGCAGCCAGAGCGGTCAGGAGCCGTCTGATATCTAATGCTTTGGGTACAACACTTTAAAACAATTTTTTTTCTTTCTCAGTAAAGCTCTGGGTGCAGTGCCATCCTGTGTTTTCCTCTCTCAGCCAACAGTCTAATTTCTCACTCAAATTCTCCACTTAGTTCAAACCAGCACACACCAGAAAGAGTAAAAGTTATGCCTCGACTTGGTAATGCACACCTATTTTACTCCTTGTTTTTCCCTCTATTTTAGGAAGCATATCTTCTCTTAGGAAGAAGAGAAACACATTAGTTTGAGTGTAATGTAAATGGACGTAGCCAGCTTTGATCCCTGATGTTTTGTGCAGCTGCCATCCCTTCAGGAGCTCACTGACCCTCTGTAGAATACATGCATGTCTGATATTCAGCAAACTCCCTTGTCTTTGTAGTGGGGGATGTGATCCTTCACCCAAAGCCCTACTGCAAGTACTCTTTCCCCCTGTTTCCTTTTGATCTTAATATTGTCCCTGTCTTTTCTGTTTGGTATGTGGATATGTTTTTGTATTCCTTATCTTGGAGGAACCCCTTTTGTATCCCGTCCCCCTCTTTGTTTTGTGATTGGATGCTGTTGCCAGTGAAGACCATTGAATTCCTGAGCAAAGAAGAGTGGTGGATGGGCCCCCATTTGTTAAAGAGAGAATAAAAACGGAGCTCTTTGATCAATATGCACTCTCTGTATTGGCTATACTGCATAGATCTCCTTTTGAGTTGATTTTGTGTCACCCAGAACTGGTCAGACCAACAACAGACTTTTGTGAATCTAGCTGTTTAGAAGTTCAAAACAGCACCCGAGGGCTGGTGGCTCTCCTTTTGTTCTGGAGTTATTGCTCCTTCGGTACAGGGTTGGCTGGAACATTAGCACTCGTGGTTGCAAGAAGCCCTCTAAAGCCTGCTTTGGATGTGGTTTGGTACTGCTGCCCAGCTGCTCCGAGACACTTTGGGAAGGCTTTCAGAAAAGAAGAAAAATAAGCAGAGACTCGTTTTTGATGTTCCATTTGAAGTTGCCCTGCCTTCTGGAGCTCTGAAATTAACGTTTGCAAGTTTCTCTCTGCAACCGAGAGAGCAGGCGTTGAAAGTGAGTGTCCTGTAGTCACAAGGGCTGAGAAGCTGGAGTTTTAAGATGCACATTGAGAAATCGGTGATGTCCTGGTGCATTTATGGGAGCTGGCAGCTCTGTTAGCACGACCTCGGTTTCGTCCTCCTAGTGTGGGTTTTAGGTGGCTGATCAGTGCAAGTAACTAATGCGATAAGCTCGTTCTGGGCGGTGGTTTCTAGGTACAGTCACTGGCCTTGAAAATAAGCTGTCCTGAAACGCAAAGTTCACTAGAGGATGCTTCACGGCTCGGGATCCTGAGTTTGAGGAAAGCCGTCGCTGAAATGCTGTGTGCCCAGCACGGCGAGTTGGGGTTTTGGTGCTGCCGTGTGACAGCAGAGGGTGCTGCTGCCATCCCCGAGGAGTGCAGCCGAGTTCCCACTGCTACAGAAAGCACAGCTCAGCATCCCTTTGGCTGTGCACTGCTGCACTGAGGAGAACGCATGCTTTCCTTAATGCATCCTTCTCTTAGTGCAGAGAGGTCTGGAAGAGAGGTGCATTTCTGTTTGTAATTCGATGCAGGCTCTGAGACTATAAAGCATCGAGGAAAAAAACTTTGCCTTGATTATACCAGAATCATAGAATCAGTCAGGGCAGGAAGGGACCACAAGGATCAGCCAGTTCCAACCCCCCCTGCAATGCCCAAGGACACCCTACCCTAGATCAGGCTGCCCACAGCCTCTGCCAGCCTGGCCAAAAACACCTCCAGGGATCTGGCCCCAAACACCTCCCTGCAGGGGCAACCCATTCCAGCCTCTCACCACTCTCACGCTCAACAACTGCAATGCCTGAGTTCCTGCCACCTGTTGTGTTAAGTGCTTTTGAGATCAATACAGGAAAGCTATCAGCCTGTGAAGATGTCCTTTAGAATTGCTGCTGGCAGGTAAATACATCTGAAGGATGCTGGTAATGAGAGACATGATTAGCAGCCTAATAAATAAGGCAGACATCTCTCTTTGTCTTTTTCTCCTGTGTATGTTAGCTTACCTGTGCTCTTGTTATAGATTTATCCTGGTTATAAGGTTCAGTAAAGCACTACTGGTGCTGTGGAACCTCTCATCTTTGGGCAATCTGAGCATCTCTCTAGGCTTCTGACCTTGATTTTTTTTTTTTTTTTTTTTTTTTTTTTTTT
>VWZI01014720.1:0-12051 GCA_013396835.1 Psilopogon haemacephalus
GCCTCTCCTGATGGGGGCGTGGGGGTAGGAGGGGGAGCAGCTGCCCTCGGGACCCCCTGACGCCGACAAAACTTTCCCCCGGGCCGGCTCCTGCACCGCCTCCTGTCCGCGGCCCGACCACCTCTCGCCTCACGGGGCCTGCTGAGCCCCCGGGAAATGGAGTCTGCACAGCCAGCAGTGCCCTGTGGGGCTGATCGGGGTCGAGAGGCCAGGCGAGGGGACGGGGAGCGAGCTGAGGGGCGAGCTGGGGACAAGGGATGACCTGGGGACAGACAGTGGGACCAGGGACGAGCTGTGGGCATGGGAGTTAAATGATGAACTGAGGGATGAGCTGAGAGAGATTGAGGGTTAGAGGATGAGTTGGGGACAAGGAACGAGCTGAGGCATGAGTTGGGTGTTAAACAGCAAGCTCAGGGATAAGGAACAGACTGAGGGATGAGTTGTGGGTCGAGAGCAACCTGACTGGACACTGAAGGAGCTGAGGGATGAGCCAGGGAACTATCTGAAGATCAGGGGCCAAGTTAGGGACAAACTGGTGATGAAGGTGGAGGGGCAAAGAATCTGGGTAGGCAGAGCTGTAGGTGGAACACGGAGCAGCACAAGATGGGCCAAAGGTGAAGGCCAGGGTCATGGAGATGAAGGCAGGAGACTCTTCTCTTCGTTACCTCATGTTGCACATCCATCCATCTTCCTGAGGTTTCATTCAGGCTTTGCAATGCAGCAGAAGGCTGGAGTTGCCTCCTTATCTCTCTGATGTTTCAGGCCCACTCTCCAGGACCTCCTTGATCAAGGTTTGGTCCCTGGGCACTTCCCTGGAAGGGGGACTGGCTTGCTGGCTGACCAAGCAGCCGTGCAATGCCCGGGGCCAGGGCCGATGCTAGGAGAGGTGTGTCTGTCAGGGCCCCGGCGCAGGGCACTTGGCTGTCCCGCATATCACAGTGGTAGCAGGACCTAATCCTCCTGTTATCATCTTTTATTGCACACAGTCAGATACTACTGCGCATTTCCATCGCTCCTGGGTACTCCCTTCCTTGTGTGTGGCTGGCTTTGCTCCATTTCACTGACTTGGCTTCGTTCCTCATGTCTTCAGCTGCTTTCACCTTCCCAGGGGGTAGCCTCCAGTTCGGGATGTGAGAGAAGTTGTAAGGATGTTGTGAAATAAAGCCTGAAGAAGTCCACTGAGCTTCATAAGTGAGCAGGGTAAAATCCATGAAGAAGATTTCAGTGTTAGCAGGAGCCGTGGAAGTAAAAGGAAGCCAAAAAAGTCTCCTGCCACCCACTCCCACTCGTGCTGCAGATCAGTCATTGCCAGGCATGGTGGCTTCCTCGGGCCCATGGCCTCAGCAGCAACAGGCTGGTAGCTGGGTGTCTAACACACCCATCAGGGGCTTTGAGTCTGGACTGCACTGCCAACCTTCCCTTGTTATTTTTTACCTTCCTGATCTTATTGTAATGACAGAGGTGTGGAAAATTAGCCTCCTTCCACCTGTCCCCAACAGGCTTTTTTGGAAGGTTTTCTGGCGTCTGGTAACAGCCTTGCCCTACCTTACTTAAGAGCTAAAATAAATATCACCTTTTAAAACGCAGCATAGAAATGCTGTTTAAATTTAGGCAATTTAAAACAAAAGGCAGAAATTCCCCCCATGGTACAAAGCCTCTTAGTGCAAACAGCCAGTCATGCGTCGCATGCCTTGATCACACTCTTGTTGGTGTCATTTGTGCCCTAATAAAATCCTATAATCTTTTGCATGCCAATTAAGGCAGATAGCAAGGTCCAGCCGCTTCCTTGAGTAATTGCAGGCTAGTGGGAGTCAGACACTAATGTGCTGGGGGTGGGGGGTTGCTGCGTTGGGGATTTCCAATGGGGTACTTTCTTGTTTCTTTAAGGGACAGTCCTACACTGGTTTTGAGGTTTGGTGTTTGAAAGCTGTAACCAGAGGATCCAGGGCATGGTTGTAATGAAAGATCTGGAGTTCAGATACACCCAGTTAAACAACGGATTGAGCTTAGCAACTGTATTTGCTTTACCAATATTTTAAGTGTCTAGCACAGAGCATTTACGCTGAGTTCAGTAAGCTATTCTTACGCCTTTAATTTACGAGAGGTAATTTCTTTGTTGCTCATAGGTGCAGCATGAGGGTAAGTCATTAAAAAAGATGAACTGGGAAACTTTGAACGATTTGTCTTGGTAGCGCTTGTTTCAGTCCTGTCGTGCTCTAGGTCCTCCATCATTAATATGCATTTCTAGTTCTCCTTTTTCATTCACTTCCAAATTTGCTGACCAACAAGGACAGTGGAAATTGCCTGTAAAGTTCCTTTCTTTATTTCCTGTCAGCAGGGTCATCAAGATTCTCATCCCGCTTACATGTTTACGTACAGGAGTTTAATGTCACTGTGAACATAAACTGAAGGTGCCTTCTGGGGAAATTGTGAATGCCATTTTTTTCCCCCCCAATTAACTCCACAAATTTGGCAGCTCTATGATTATCCATGGTTTTCCTCAATTTTGTATGTTTGTTGGTTTGTTTTTTTTGTTGTTGAAAGATACAGCAGAAGGGTCATCCAAAGGAATTAAGCAGAGAGTCCACTTGTCAAAGGATGCTTCTGTTTGAAGCAGCATCTCTGAATCAGTTGTGCCTTTCCTTCCACCAAGGCAATTTCACATTTTCAATAGAAGGCAGACATGCAGTGGGGGTTTCCCCTCCCCAGCATCAGATGGCTTTGCACATAATGATATTCATCATGTTATAACTTTAGGTGAATGATAATAGATCAGAGGGAATGAAAACAGATGGATGTTAAAACAGACAATTCCCTGCCACAAACCTGGGAGCCCTCCACTGCTGCCTAGCCTGTTCATTCAGTTCATAATTGTGCTAGACATTCCAACAATAGAGAGGCCTTCTTCATTAATCCCGAATTTACTGAAAAGAAGCTTTGCAGGCTGGAGCTCTTTCGGAGCTTGGAAAACACCAGCCAAAATTTACACCACAGGCTTAAATGGCTAAAACTCTGCTAGATAGAAACTAGCACAGAAAACTCCCAGGACAGCAAGAGAAATGGACCAGTGAGACGAGGAAGGAGGACAACCTAGCAGCAGCACTGTGGGTGGACAGGAGACACTTATCTACCTTTGCAAAAGAGCTGCACTTTAGGTGATACCAAGGAAACATAGAAAAGCTTTCCTCTTGCTGTAGTGCAGGCATAGCTGAACTCACCAATATTGAGCCTGTGTTTGATCTGATTTTCTCTCTCCAGCACCCATCCTATAGTCAGCCACACAAGCCACTGAATGCCAATCCCTGCCATGTGATGGGACACAACCTTTTTGTAACCCTGGTCTGCATCAGGTGACTGGGGCTAAGCAATACAGATCAAGTCTCTTACCAGCTGTCCTCTGAGTCAGACCTTGATTACAATATTGACATTAACATTTTAATCACATGCGTGCTGCTGCAGATTTTAATGGCCAACTTGCTGTGCCTTTGCTTTTTGAGGATCAGAAATGAGACCTTTGTTTGTAGCTTGAGTGAGTACAGCATCAGAACAGCCACTGCTGTAGTGGTAAACATGGCATTGCTCTGGCCACGAGCCTGCCCCTGGACATTAACCTTGCTGGCACTGGAACACCTATCTGGAACAGGGACTTTGTTCTCAATTACTCTGCTCCTGAGTCTCGGGCAGGACTGGAAGTTTTGAAGAGAGGAGAAAGGCAGTGCTTTTGTATTCTCTGTAGCCTAAGGCAATGTGAAAACCTACCCAGTCCCTGTCTGACTATCACTTTTTGATTCCATGGGACTTTAATCAGAGCAGAGTAATCCAGAGATGTTCCCTTCATCCTGTGGAGCTGGAAGCAGGGCTGCTGGTACACTTTCCCTGCCTTGTGACATAAGAGTGAGGTGAAGAAACTTCCATCCCTCTGAGAATCAGGCCCCAAACCTGTGCTGTTCTTCTGCCATCAAACACATTGCAAAGGCTGCAAGCTCTGCCTGTGAGGCCATGCTCTGCTGAAGACTGTCGTGTCCAAGGTAGAAGGACAACCAAAAAGTCAGAATAAATAAACTCAATACAAAATTGCTTAAGGCAATAAAAGGAGACCACAGGCTTTCATTGCAGTTCTGACATGCACCAGAATGTACTTCAAGATGTTAAATAAGCTGGGGTTTGTATCACTGAGCTTAGCTGCTCTCTGTTGTTTCTCCCTCTGCTGCCCCAGTACTTTGCTAAAACCATCAAGCTTCGAGTGCTTGGTGTCCCTTCCACAAACATGGGCTGCCTTTATCAGTTGCTTCATCATGGTCATTTGCACTGGAAATACATAATCACCATCAGAGTACAAAGAATCATTACAAATAATTAGTTACTTCCAATATGGCAAGTCAGTCTCATAAATCTTGAATATTTGGCTTTGGTTTTGGAAAGAGAGTCCTTAATGGCCACACTTGTGAGACTCTGTTAATTGATATAAAATTGTATTCAAAATTAAATTTGTTTTAACAGATCTAAATCACCCCAATAAATCAGCGTCAGCCTATTTGCTTTATGGGTTCAAGTGTGCCTATTTTTTTTGCCTTTGGGAGAGTGTGTGCTTGTAATCAATGTGCAGAGGGCTGGATCTGCCCCTCCCCTTGGTTACTAACTGCTTCCACATGGTCATATCAGGGTGATTTGCTGGCCTGTGAAGACATAAAGGAGCAAGTAAAGGAGAGTTACTTTTCAGCCTTGCTGGGGCAGCTCTTGGTCACTCACCCTTCCTGCCAAGTGGGTATTGAGTGTGCAGCACAGCCAGAGCTTTAGGTGGTCTCTGCTCACAGACCCTGGTATGGAGCAGCCAGTGTGTAAGGAAGGAATTGCCTGTCTCTGTGCCAAGTGAGCAAGGGAGGGAAGAAGGAATTTTAATAAGAAAAAGAAGGCGTTCAAGTCTGTCTGCAGGAGTCAGGGATTGGTGGATTTTGGGGTAACAGAAAAGCGAGCAGTAGTTCTTACGGTGCTTGGGTTTGTGGGGTTTTTGGTTGTTTGTGTTCAGAGGAACCTGATATAGTCACAGAATGCAAGGGGTTGCAAAGGATCTCAAAAGATCACCTGTGTGAGAGAAGGTGATAGCTAATAACAGCATCTGTCTACTTGACCATATATACTCTATTCAGCTCCTGAAAAGGTTTCAGGATAGGATGTTATTTTTACCTTTATTTTAACCTAGGGAAAAGAAGGCACTGAGATAAAACCCCAGTTTCCCTCCCCCATAACTTTTTCAGTAGGCTGTCTTCTTCACCTATGCAGTGTTGAACACAAATGCTTCCTGAGATCCTGTGTGGTAAAAATCTGTTGGAAGAATTCCCTATTTGCATCCTGTCTGTTATTTTAAATATCTATTTGTTTTTGTTTGGCTGGGTTTTTTTTTTTTTCCCTCTCTCTTTCTCTCCTCCAGAGATTCTTTCTTGCCTACTTCATCTCAGTAAAACTTTCCCCACCCTGCTCCTACCAGAGCTGTTGCCTGGAATTTTGCCTGTCTCTTCTCCCTCAGGTTCTAGCTGCCGAACCCGTTCCACGTGGGCAGGTCTGACTCCTGCCTGCAGCCTTAGGAAGTTTGATGCTCCCTAGCTGAGGATTTGCATGCACATGGGTGAGATCTCAGGAGTCTGTGAGCCTTCCCGGGTATGTGCTGCCTCTTGCTTCGCATGTGCTAAGTCTGAAATTGCCATGTCTGTTGTCAGACCTTGCAGCATAGTGATCAGTAGCTACTATTATGTCTTGCTTGACTCGGTATGCCTAAATCCTGTTGGGCTCAGTGATCTACTTAATGATTCTTTAACTTGCTTTTAGCATGTAGCTGCCTTCTTTGCTGCTCAGTGTGTTGTGTGGTACATGGCATCTAGGGGTGAGGAAAATGGAAATAATCTCAATCAGCTTTATTAGGTGTAACCATTGCAACTGTTGGGAGTTTTCCCTGGATAGGTGTTGCTTCTGTTTTTACCTGTGGTGTAGATTGTGCTCATTTAGCTCTGGAGTAATGCATTCCATTTTAATCTCTGGGTGTATATTATCAATCAGTTGTTAGCTGAAAGAAAGAAAGAAAGAAAGAAAGAAAAAAAAGCTCTTAAAAACTCAAGCAACCAATCTTTCCCTCTACCACCACCTCAGCAAACCTGAAAATTAAAACTGTAAATATATTTTTCTGTCTTGAGCCTGTAAATTGTGGGGAAAGCTAGTAAAAAAAACTAACTCAGAGAAGCTTTGCTAATAAAGGCTGGCAGGGTGTGCAGATCTGACTTAACACATGGTCAGCTACTTATGATAAACAGGTGCTAAAACATTTCTGCAGCATTTCCCCTATTAATATTTTGTCTCTTTAAAGCAATCATCAGGAAGACATGTCAGCTTAATTACAGTATCTGGGAGCCAGGAGTTTACTAAGTATCTCTGTAACTTGCTACTGGAGGCTTCTCTGCGTGGGGGATTTTAGCTCTCTGTGTACCAGCAGCAGGCTAAACATAAATGTAGGCTGGCAAAATCACAATGATACATAATTTAGAGTGTGTCAAGTTACCCTTGGTGGAAAGTAGGTGAGCTGGACAAGTGTTAAACAGGACTGCACCCTCACTGCTATCGATGGCTGTAATGGGGGATTTATTCCCAGAATGAACAAGTCTTAACAAATTACTGCACAGTTGTACATCCTTATGTCTTTGAGTGCTCTGAGTGCCTTTACATGAGCTGAATCAGAAGTGGGTTCAAAGGTATTTGGGAGAATCTAAGAGCTAAAATATTGGCTCGTCTGCTTAGGATAATTTTGCAAGGAGAAAGGTAAAACTGGAAGCTGAGTGAAAGAAAAACAGGAGAGATTGAAATGGATCACTCACTGCTAGAGTGAGTGCATAATGAGGACTGAATTATGCTTAACACAGAGGACTATTTTTTGCATTCGCCTCATACTGTTGCTAATCTTTTGTTGTTCTTCATCTGATTCACTGATTTAATTTCACTTCTGCAAAGGAAGCAAGAGCCTCAATTTATGAGGGGACTGTGAGGGCCTTTGGAAGGGGGTGTATTGAATTTCAGAAGGCATTTTACAAGAAGGTGGCCCACCACAATCTTGTACTGTAGGACTTCCTTTGGAAGCGTATACTTCTCCCCCATAAGTCTTTTGAACAGTTTTATACCACACATGTTTCAAGAGAATTAAATCAATAACAATCTGTACCTTTCTAACCTGAAATGCAAGCTCGGCACGGCAGGAGATCAAGCTATGCAATTAACTGTTGTCCTTTCAAAGGAATTCTGACAGATATTTATAGTTTACTGTATTCCATTTTCCTGCCATTGGAATAGAACAGTACAACCGAACGCAGCTGACTGGAACTATGAAATAATTATAGCAATAGCTGTTTCCTTCTCTACTGGGGAAATCTTGTGCAGTGCTGAATGTGGGGGCTGCTGAAGTTTGTACCCCTCAGAATCTGGTCCTCACCTTGGGTTTATCATGCAGCCCTAGGTAAGTCACCCTAAGGAGGAGGTTTTGTCTTTCATTACCTTCAGCTTTTTTTTGATGTCATGTTCTAAACCTCACGTTCAACTGGCTGCTGAATGAATCAAGGCTGTGCAAATAAACACACTTGTAAAAGCTTTCTAAATTCGGGCATGGTCAGTGTACAAAGCAGAAAGACTTCTCTGTGGTAAAAGAAGTCACATCTCTGTGTGGGAGTTTGGAACAGTCTATTAAGAAGAAACTATGCAGTATTACCAGAAGTGAATAGATTGGCATTTGGCTGCTAGGCACTTTGCAGATTTCAATATAAAGGCACTTATTTTATACCCTGAGCTGTCACTGTAACTTATGTGCTCATGCTGGTGACTTAGTAGCATAATGACAGGACATTGTTACTAAGCTAATTAATTTTAAGCAGTCTTTCCTAACAGTATGCTTGAGAATGACATTCATTTGCTGCCAACTTAGATGCATCAGGAGGGTAGTAATGCTGAATCTATCAGCTATCTCTCTTGCTGGCTCAGGACAAGTAACTTATCAGAAGGTAGTTGTTGTGCAGCTGCTTTAGATGCCCTGTACCAATAGTAATATCTGCAACTACTTTGCTTTATGGCTGCAACCAGCAGAGCCACACCATAGGTTTCAAATGCACATTAGTTTTGCTGATCAACCATTTCTCATCAAGGGAGTTAGTGATCTGCAGATGGCTTACCAGGACCTAGCAAGCTGCAAACTATCACCAGATAGGGCTGTTGCTTGACTGTTGCTTTGGGAAGCAGTGTGGTAGGGTGTTGTTGTATGCTTGAAAAAAAAAAAAATGTTCAGTAAAACTGGAGTAGGCTACATAGAAGTGGAAATCTCTCCTCAAACCCTAGAATGGCTTAGGCTGGAAGGGACCTCAGAGATCATCTACTCCAACCTCCCTGCTATGGGCAGGGACACCTCTCAAGTAGACTCAGCTGTTCACAGCCTTATCCAGCCTGGCCCTGAACACCCCCAGGGAGGAGGCATCCTTAACCTCCCTGGGCAGCCTTGTACTGAAGAACTTCTTCTTAAGATCCAATCTAAACCTACTTTCCTTCATCTTAAAGCTGTTCCCCCTTGTCCTGTCAGTAGACACTTACAAAAAATTCCCTCTTCAGCCTTCAGGATCTCTTCAAGTACTGGAAGGCAGCTCTAACACAGCCCCAAGCCTTCTCCAAGGTGAACAACCCCATCCCCTTCAGCCTGTCCTCATAGAAGGGATATTCCAGTCCTTGGATCATCTTTGTGGCCTCCTCTGGACTCACTCCAACAGCTCTGTGCCTTTCTTATGATGGTGATACCAGAACTGGACATGGTATTCGATTTGGGGTCTCACAAAAGCAGTGTAAAGGGGCAGGATCCCCTCTCTTGACCTGCTGGCCACACTTCTCTTGATGCAGCCCAGTACACAATCTGCTTTCTGGGCTGTGTGGGTGCACTGCCAGTTCATGGTGAGCTTCTCTTCAATCAATACACCCAAGTCTCTTTCTTCAGAGCTACTCTCAACCCACTCTGCACCCTGAAATTGTTCACCAAAGGATAGAAAGAAAGAGATGTTTGCCTGTACCCGCATGGGCTGGGCACAAAGTGAAACCTTTCTTCCAGCAAGAAAAGAATGGAAGATGGAAGAGAAACTTTTCCCACTTGATTCTCACAGGTGGTCCAGACTCCTCCTGGCTGTTGAGTAAGATTGTGTTGTGTGGCTGCCTCAGAAAGTGATGGTACTGAGTCATTCCTAGGTAGCAGTTTTGCTTTGGAGTCACTCCAACTTGTATTAAGGTTGAATGGATAAGCAGTGGTACTGTAACAGGGGGAAGAAACCCAAGGCACTTGTCTCAAGTTTACATTTCCTGGGAGTGTTGTCAAAAATGACAAATGCACAAGAAGTTGGTAAGGAATTGGGAGATGTTTTCTAATTTAACCAGATCTGGAAACTATATATTTTTTTTTTTTTTTTTTAAATTTTTTTTTTTTCCCCCATGTTCAGCTCTTATCCAATCTGCAGCTCTTCGACTGCCAGACTCCCTCATCTGGAAGGCATCAGCCTGCAACCCAAGTGGTGTGGCTCCCCTTCTGGAAGTTTACTTCTGCACACAAAGAGAAGAAGATTTGGGCTTCCTACACAGTGAGCTGGTGTGTGCATGAGGATCAATACTGTAGCTGAGAACTCTCCTCCAGAGAGGTCTGCAACAAACAGTACATTATTTATGTGCTCTCCTCACATTTCCCTGTGTATTATGTAAATACTAATCAAGGTGAAATTGGACTCAGCCATGTCTAATTTGGACTCGAGTTTATTTTGGCAATATCCAAGCTGAAGTCGGTTGCTAAATAGTCTTCTAGAGGGGCCCTGAGGTTTTCCAAGGCTTTGCAGGGGTTTTAGGCAGAGCCCTTGCATAGGCTTATAACTGACTGACTGAATCCCAAGAGGTGGTGCTCTGGTTTTCCCAGACCTTGCACTCTGTTGCTTACAGCAGGAATGGGAAAATACCAAGTCCTATCCAGCCACTGCCCTTTGACCACAGCTGATGTTACTCATGCAGATAAGCAGCAGCATGTTTTATTCCATTTAATCAACACTGTGTTAGCCTTGCATCCTCTCCCCATGTCCTTAAGGTTTTTCTCTTTGTGTTTATAACTCTTCCAGTGCCTTTTTATTCCAGTTCACCTGGGAGCAGGGAATTTCTTTGGGAGTACTTCATAGTTTTAAATTAATTTAATGGCTTCTAACTTTGCATGTTTTTATTTATTTACTTTTTTTTTTTTAAATATATGGATCTGATTGTAGATCTGGCGGGGGTGGGGGGAAAGAAGAAGAAAGGCTTTCTGAAAAGCTTTGCCACATGAACAAAAGATCTGGGTTAGCAAAAGCTGGAGCAAGGTAAGGCTTTAAGGCTTCCTTAATGTGCATGGGTGTGCCTGCTGAGCAGGGCGGCGATTAGTTCTGTGCATGATGATGGTTTCTGTGATGAGCATGACTTTCTCTATTGGGAAATGAACTGTGAACACCTACTCATTTTTCATAGCCAAATTACAATGATCTTTCAGCTCTCTGAATTGCCTACACCTCAAAAAGAAAGTCCCTAGGACCCTTTAGAGCAGTGCTAATGAAATAGCTGGGCTGAGCAGCTATTCTGCAAGCAGGAACCACCTCTATGAACACAGCCATTTGCTTTCTGCTTGCCAGACTTTTGATGTGCTTGATGTACTTCTTCCCCCCCACCTTTGTTCTTTTTTTTCACTTGGGATTCAAGTAGTTTTTAGGTGCTTGTTGCTCAACCTTCTTTAGCTGTAATTAAACTGAAGGAAGAGAATTGAAGTTGATGAAACTGCTTGAAGTTTTGTGTCACTCTGAAAAGCTCAAAGGCAACAGCTAAGAGAGAACAAATTAAAGAAGACATTGCTACTTTTTTCTTGGAGGAGGGGTCAAGGCATTCCCAGTAGCACTGCTGCTTAAAAAGTTGATGCAGATTCAGTCCTGAATCTGGAAGCTGATTCTCAAAGGTTTGAGTTCCTAGCATTGGACTTCAGATGCTTCCACACTTTTATCTTTGGATGTGTTCTCTAACCTAAAGAGTTCCTCAGTGGTACTTACCAGCTCAAAGACATGTGCCTGAGACCTTTTTCCTTTCCTCCTTCTGTAGTTCTGGGGTTTTCCTGACCTGGTCTAGCAGGATGAAAAAGAAGCTTAATGGAGCTTTTGACTCTTGAAGTAGCAGGACAAGGCCAGTAATAAACTTGTAATGGAGTTATGCCCAGCAGATGGAGAGGACAGGGCCCCTGATGGAATGGGAGCTGTGAGGCCCACCTCATCACACAACTGTCACAGCTGTCTTTCTGCTCTAGGATGGCCATAGAGAATTCATGCCTGTGCATTAACTTCTCCCTCCAAATCAGGTGTGTGTCTCTATACAAAGATGCCTTCAGCCTGTCTCTGATTTTCCTAGTGTTACATCCCAGCATGTGTGTATCCATAGATGTCTTCTGTTGTCTTCAGATTAAAAAAAAAAAAAAAAAAAAAAAAATCCTTTTTCCTCACTGAAGAGCTCTTCATGTTCTGAGATTTGGACACTATAGTCAAACCAATGAAAGGTTTTCCTTACAGCTGAGCTTTCCAATGCAGCAGGACAGAATGAATACTATTAAAGAGTCAATTTGAGCTTCAGAGCTATGCAGGTACTTAGAAGTGCAATCCATCAGGTACTCTGATCTACAAGTCTGGCTGAAATCTTGCAGTCGTCAGCATGAAGTTACTCCCAGTCACATCAAGTGTGTTGAATAGCTAATAGATGTTTAGAAAGGAGGAGTTCAATTAGGTTCCTAAAATTCGCCTCCAGAATACAGAATCTGGCTTGGATGTTAAGGTGTGATTTCAGTCCCTTCAACACTTGGGGTTTTTTTTGTTTCCTTTTTTTTCCCCCCAAAGCTGCCATTTAACTTGCATTTAGCTAGCCGTTAAACAATACTGTGTTCTTCTACTGCAAACGAAGTGTGTTGGCAGGCAGCTAACACCAGAGGAAAAAGTAGTTACTCTTTTTTTT
>VWZI01014720.1:12092-85094 GCA_013396835.1 Psilopogon haemacephalus
TTCCTCTGGGTGGATGTGGCTTTCAGTTCAGAGCAAAGGCAGACATTTAAAAGTGTGCAGTGAGAATGCTCTAGGATGAGTACAGGTCTCCAGTCAGCTCTGATTAGCCTTGCTTATACATATAGTCCAAAGTAAACTGCCACATGGTCAGCAAAATTAACTTAACCTTTCAGTCATGCTGAGCAGTGAAAGAAACAGCATGTAATGGTCTGGAGTCCTTGTGAGAAACTGCAAAGGGTGTTCATAAAATGTTTCCTCAAGGCACAAAAAATTGTATCCAGTGCTGAATTCTTCCCTGAGATCAAGTTGCTCAGCTTTATCCTAAGAAGGTGTCCCTGAGAAACAAATAGCTGCAAAAAGTGCTGGTGGAAGGGATGATCCTCCAATAAGCAGGAGGAACATGGAAGAGCATATCCATGCAGAAGATACATAGAGGGCTTTAGCTCTGCTGTTGCTGGCTGGTTTTGCTGCACTCACAATGCTCACAGTCCTGGGGTCCAAGCACTGTGCAGGCTGTTTGTGAAAGTGCCAGTGTCCAATCCGTGTCAGTCATTTCCTTGCCTCGGCTGTCTCTTTCCCTCCATTTAGATTGCCAGTTCAGCAGACAGCTGCTCCAGGGGACAGCAGGACTGAGGGCTGCAACTTGTTTGTAAGCAGTTGTTTTGTGCTTCGCAAGAGCAGCTGGATAGAAGGTGTAAATTGCTATAAATTGCCGGTCTATGCAAAAAGGTGTTTGCATAAATTATTGGAGAGCCCACTTGAGCTTGTTGAGCAGTGCTCCCACCAGCATTAAGAGGTCACTTAACCCTCTGTGCGGCCCTGCTGCGGAGCCCAGTCATGCATTGCAGAATTAAATGAGTTCCACCGTTTTCCTTCGGAGCGTTGCCCAGAACTGATGCAAAGTGACATCTGACAGCACAGGCAGTGCAGTGACAATGCTCTGAGACACTAATAATAGCTGTAGAGCTAGAGCAGTTTTCCTCTATCCTTATTTTTTATTAGATTCCCCCCCCCACTTTTGGAGAGGCAATGTTGTCATCCCTGGCACCGTTTATCCTTGGAAACCACCTTTGCTGAGCCATTTAATTGCAAGGCTGGCTGCACAGTGCAGTTGATGTGCTAGGAATGCTCCCACCATAATCTCTTTAGAGAACAGCTGATACCTCATTCAAAACTTTGGAAAAAAAAACCCAACAACATTCCTCTTGGATGATCCTTGCCAGAAGTTGGGAGCAGTGAGGGGTGCTGACAGAGGGAGAGGCTGAACAGTCTCTGGAGCAGCATGGCAGCAAACAACTCCCAAAAGGCAGGCTGTAAATTGTGTGGAGACTTCTCTTTTCCTCTTCCCCTCCCTCCGTTTCCTTTGCTACTAGGGAGATTTACATTGAAGCAAGCTCTGCAGGAATCCTCAGGTTCCTAGCAAGGGGATCTTCATATTTCTACTCCTCTGTAATTAGTAAAGGAGAGAAGATTTTAGAAAACAGGTTCCTGCAAGGGATTCTTGGGGCCAAATTACAATGAAAGAGGGGGGAAAGTATGGGTAGCCCTTTAAATGTTAATTGTGTGGTTCTGGTCAATTTGGTGGGAACCCAGAGATAATCCCCAGGGTCAGCAACAATGATGAGATTTACTTCAGCAGGACAGAAGCAGATCAGTCCTTGGATTTTTACTTTGGTATTCTCCTGCTGTAGCTGTTCATTCCTTGCACCATTCCTGTTTCTGTAGGATATTGCCCTAAGTCAGTTGTGAGGCTGCAAAGAACAAATGAGGCTGCAGGATGCATGGATTTATGTGGATGTTCAGGTGCTTTTAACTGTTGCTCCACAGACAGGGGAAAGGGGCAGTGATTTTTGTTTTGAGTGCTGTATTCACAGAAAGGAATATGTGCCTAAGGAGGAACTTGAGGAAGAATTTAGGCACCTAAATCCAAAAGGATAATCCCCACTGCTCCTGCCTACGTCTGTAAGCAGCTGAGTATCACCACCAAGAGGGTTCCTTAGGTACTTAAAGCTCTTCTCTGTATGTTTAGAATTATCCAAGTCTTGTTGATGCTGAAATGCTCAAATCTGATCTTTCCTAAGCCCTGTCGAGATTAACAAACCAGACTTTCTCTTGACTGCCTCCTGCGAGGCCCTGCTGATAGCACAGACAGAGCATGCCTACAGCATGCCTCTGCACCAGCAAAATGGAGACAGCTGCTATTTACATTCCAAAGCAGAGGAAGAGTCAGGGATATCCTGCTGCTATAAAATAGCACTGAATATTAAATGATAAGAGAGGAGCTGTTGCACGAGCAGTGGGCTTTTTGACCAATCCCTGGTGTGCTCTTCCACTGCAGCAATCTCAGCAGCCTTTACATATTCCCTATGGAATTTCCTTTGCAGTACCCTCAGCTCCTCTATCTTCCCTGCATCCCTGCTGTTGCCTCCCTCTAGCATCTTTTTGCACATCTCTGCCATATTCCTGGCTTCTACCCCCTACACTTAGCCATGTCAACTTCTTCTTTCTCCTGGGGCCTGCTGCTGGCAGGGAAGCAGCCTGTGGTGTGGGCTGTAGTGAGCAGTGTGTGTGTGTTGGGTGTTTGGATCTTCTGTGTGTGTCAGCTGAGAAGTTCCACAAGACAGTGGGTGGTGAGCAGTTCTCTGGTGCTGTCCACCTGAGCCCATGTGGTGACATAAGGGCTTGAGTTTCTTTACAGCTGAGCAGTCTGATTTTGACATGGAGCGTAAGTGAAAATGGTGGAGAACTTAGAAAATGCTTTGGGAATGGAACTGTTACAGAGCACTTGGTGTAAAGGCAAATGGAAAGAAAGTACAGAGCAGGGAGAAATTGGTAGCTTCCTGTAAAAGAGCAGCTGAAATCTCAGAACAGTAGCTCCCCCTTATACCAACTCCCAGCTCTTTTGTGAGGATCTTCATATTTATTCAGCAAATTAGCAATATCATTTCCTCTTTCCCCTTGGCAGCACCTCTGGTGACACTAGTATTCAATTCCATGGTTGGAGATTCTTTTTTCCCAACTGCTCTAAACCAGCTTTTCTTTCCCATGTTCATGATGCATGTGGGTCTGACCCTAAATAAATATATGGCACTTCTGCTGCAGTGGAAATGCAGCCTTTCTGTTTACATCTCCCCTCTACTCCCAGGGCATTGCTATGATATGGACCTTCTCTTATGCTTCCAATATATTACCTTCTTGTAGAATTAGCCCTCAGGAAGTCAGCATCTGGTTCCAATTATTGTTCTTTAGCTGAGGTGGTTGAACCTCCTGCTTTACAGCAGTGAAGGTCTAGAATTCCTTTACCCCCTGCCTGGTGTGCATGGACCTCATGAGGAAAGCAGGAGGTTTCAGTAGGATGGGGGACATTGGCATGTTTCCCAGCACCTGTTGGTACCACAGAAGGCTATGCTGCAGGCTGGGCTGAGCAATCCCATGGTAAAGAAAGACTATGAGGCTATTAAACGCCCACTTTAAATTACACCTTTGATCGTATTCCTGACCAAAGGCAGCATCGCCGTGTCGTTCTGTGTGAGTGCTTTGCAAATTGCATTCCCAGATGTACCAGATCTCTGGAGACCAGAGGGGAAGGAATGTCATGCACACAATGGAGCTGGAAAAACCTTCTGTCTTAATGGTGTCCTATCATTTCTTATCTGATAATCTCTCCTTCTGAAGGTATGTGCAAAGCCAAAAATAAGAACAAAGCAAGACGTGGACTTGCCCTGACCTGTCTTTTAGTCTCTATCTCTCTGGAGCTCTGCTTGCTTGCTATACTTGTCTTGCTGTGACCTCTCTCTCATCTTGCTATTAAGCTCACTTGGTGGTGTGAGAAGCTTTGCCTCCCTTCCTGCTTTTCATTTTCCCAACCTTTTCTCCTGTTTGTAACAGCTTCCTTGTGCTTGTCTGCCTTATCCACTTTGTCTTATATTTTCAGCAGAGATTAGAAATATCTTTTCTTCTGAGTCTCAAGGTTCTGAATTCCTCTGCCTTCGTGCCAGTGCTTATCTTGCTGCTGTATTTTTAAGCTCTAATACACTCCAGGATTCTTGAACAAATCAAGAGTAGTGTAGCAACCTTCCAAAATTCTCAGCAGAAGTGCTTTCTTGAAAGGAGGAGGCATAAAAATATGTACTGTGTTTTTTTTTTTTTAGTTGTTGAATAGTGACAAAGTGATAGTGCAACGATTTTGGAGCATGTCAACTGCACTCACCCTGTGTCTGAGGTATCGACGGCTGCTTTCATGCTACAATCCATTATGTTCTGATCTATCATGTCTTGTATCACATCTAGTTCAAGGCCTCTATGGGACTGGGAAGTTTGCAGTAGCTAATTGCAAGTAGTCTGGAAGGTGAAGGATTACTCTTAGTACAGTCTGTAAGTGCACAGATGAGATGTCAAGCAGAAAGACGTAGCTGGTAGCAGACTGGGAAAATGAACTCTGACTCCCCTTTCCCAGCTAGCAGCAGAGGTTCTGGGCTATCCTCCTCTCCTGTGCTTGCCTCCAAAAGCTACTTGGAAGGCGTGAGAACACCTTTGCATTACCTGGTGAATAGATTCTTATCAAGGTGCTCCAAAACCACTGTCTGGTGGTGAATCTCTTGAGCTTAACAGAGAAGCTCTGAAACACTATGCTGGCTTTCAGAGCCAGAAGTACCACCAGGTTTATTGTCATTCAGCAGAGGTGGTTGGGTGTCAGTGGTCCCCTTGAAAGCCTCAGCCTAAAATCTTGGACTAATAGCCTTGTGTCTTAGGAAGCTCTTACTGAATGCAAACATAGGCACTTCCTGGTTGGTCCTTAAGATATCTTTGCGTGTTTTACCCTAACCCAAGGGGCTGTCAGGCTTTGTTGGAACAGTAACAGTTCTTTACATATTGCTGCCCACTTGGGAAGGTTAACTGCTGTATTCTGAACCGGGAGCTGACTTTCTGGCTTTATTTGTCCTTCTCTTTGGTTTATTTAACTATGGTTGCCCTGAAGACAGCTTGAGGATACATATCTACCTTCTCAGTCTCTGTTTGTTATCACCTCACTCCTCCCATAACTGTTTTCAGAAGCCTTGTTTTCCAAGGGTTTTGGAGTATCAGCAGCCTGCATTGCACTCTCTGCACTGGAAGTTATTTGCAGGATGGTCTTACTGCCTCCCCTTTGTGTCTTGTGCTCTCTGTAGGAGTCAGCTACGTTTGGGGCTAACTGGAATATTATTATGAGAGAAATTAGGTCATTGGTTGTGAAAGGAAAATAATGACAAGGTCTGTATCATTCATTGGGTTGCTGAGAGGGATAAGAAGCCAAAAAGTAAACAATTTGTCCCACTTTGTTCTGGGGCACTGCTTCCTTTTTCTTCTCCTTCACTCTTGTCTAATATTTCTCCACCAGCTTTGCTGGTTGATTTTTGTCTCTATGGGAAAGTAGAGGGAGAAAGAGGAGGTAACTTTGAGTCCCTTCTGGCCAGTTGCTTTGTCTGAGAGGGAGTTTGGATTTCTGTACTATTTCTAATTTGTATATAATTGTAAGTACTTGTATATATATATATTGTATATATATGCTTGTCAACTTTGCTTTGCTGTAAATAGAGCTTCATCTTACTTCCAAGCTGACCGAGCTAGTCTGGTAAATTCCCATAGTGTGTGTGTGGGGAAGTTCCTAATCTATCACAGGGAGAAATACAGATATAAGTTCCTTCTTTATGCAAGTAAAACATATGAAAATGTGAAACTTGGCAAATGGAGAATTACAACAAGCTTGTGGCCTCTGTGGTTGCTGGACACCTGAAAAGCACTTCCCTTCCAGGCAGGGAGAGGACACCCAGTGCCTGCTCCAAAACTGGCACTCCCCACTCAAACAGGAGGCAAGCTTCCACCTGACATTAATCCTGTAGAACCAATGACACAATTCAACAAATGACATCTAATGCTACATGTATTTACTAGGAAAAATAATTATATTCCTTTTTTTTTNGCTTTGCAATAGGGGAGAAATCATAGAAGAAGGCACATGATTCCTGCTGCTTCCGAAATCTTGGTATTGTTATGCTGAATAGCTGCAAACAATTTGCATTACAATGCAGCATAAATAAGAGCTGCCACCAACTGAAGTGTGTGCTAAGCAAAAGGGGGCTTGCAACCCAGTCTAAGTGGTCTGAGGCAAGATGGGACAGAACTCAGGGGTGATAATACAAGGTGCTGTTTGGTCTCAGACAAACCCCGTGGCTGGCAGAAGTCCTGTTTTTCAGATGCCCAGCTGATCTTAATTTTCATTATAAGTAACATAATGTGTGTGGTACAGGTGCCAAAATTGTCAGGCAAAGGGGGACAGGGCAAATCCAAAACCCTGTGGAACAGGATTAGGCAAGATTAAAGTCTGAAATGATCCTACTGCACTGAGGAGTAGGTACTGCCACAGCCAACTCAATAAAACTCAGTGGGACGTTTGACATTGCACATTTCCAAGCAGCAAGTCATAAATCTATATTCATGTGAAATCTGCACTCGGTCTGATGGGAACAGAAACATGACACAGCTTCAGGTGCTGGCTTGAGGAATAAAGCACAGGTTGCTGCCTTGCAGGGAGATCGCTGCTAGGAGAAATGGAAAGCAGCTCGAATGTTGTATGTAATTATGCTCGTTTGCAGGGCTATGTAATTTTTACAAACCCACTGAGAAGCCTTAAAACCTGAGATTAAAACCAGCTATGGATATATTTTTAATGACAGCTGTCTCTGTGTAATTATATATACATGCATAGCAGTTGGTGTAAGAGTTGCCAGTTCAACAGTCCAAAGCCATAAGCAATTGCTTACCTTTTATGAATTAAACCACATACTTAAGTGCATTGCTGGACAAGGAGTTACTTAAGTGTTGGGCTAAGTCGAGTCAGAATGAACTTAAGTTCTTCTCATCTCAGTGTTGCCATGAAATTACTTGCCTTGGAGCTAGTCTCTGCTTTGAAGCCCAGTGTCAAAGGTGGTACAGAGTTGATGTGCTCTTGCATCAGAATTGGGTTTCATTAGCTCCACATAGGTGGTGTGTGTGCTGCTTTGGCAGCATAGGAGGCTCAGGGTATGGGTTCCATGTGGCAGAGGTGGCTGCAGTCTGGAGCTCTTTATTTGAACCAGTGTTTGTCAGGTTTTGGATCAAATAGATCTTTGAACTGGTGCAGACTTCAGCCCTGCCAGCCCCTAACCATGAGGTAACCTATTTCTGGGCCCAATGTGAGTCATAGACGGTGAGGATATTGCTGGTTTCCAATTAAAAACAACAACAAAAAAAAGTGAAGCTCATAATCATGAGCAAGAGGTCTCTGAGCCATAATGGGAACCAGCTGGTGTGGTAGGCCATTTCGGACTGAAATCTGCCTTTGTTCAAAATGTGGCCCCACCATTATCACGGTTGGAAACAATCCTTGGTGCTGACACAGTAATGACAGCTTCATGTTTTAGACACATCTAATGGCACTAAGTCCTGATCTTAGCCAGCATTTATCAAGATAAGTAAGGCAGTCAGGCAAGAGCATGGTGGGCTGACTCTGTTCCGTTAGATAACGACCTGCATATTTCCTCCCTCAGAAGAATAATGAACAGAATATGACTGTCAAAATATTTCTCTCTGGAGAGACTCCAAAATAACTGACACTTGCATGAGCTCAGTGTCACCAGCAGCCTGAGCTTCCTCATAAACCTGGAGGAAGTGAAGCTGTGACCGAATGATGTGGAGATTTCTCCTTAAAACAATCCAGAGCCTGGAAGAATGTTTTTCTTCATAACTCCCCATGGTTTTCACTTGTAATTGGACCTCTCCTGGGAACAGCTCTGCTATCATGGTCACTAAATGAGATTAAGCTCTTCACAATGAAGGTTGTGAAATACTGGAGCAGGTTGCCCAGAGATGTGGTGGAGGCCACATGCCTGGAGCCATTCAAGATCAAACTTGATGGGGCCCTGAGCAACCTGATGAAGATGACCATGCTTACTGCAGGGAGATTGGACAAGATGACCTTAGAGGATCCCTTCCAGCCCGATGACTTTCTGTACCCGATTGAAACTGATGGACAAGGTCCTAATGATTTCATGAGGTTGGTTCTCTCCTAGCACTGTCTTACACTTGTGTTAGCTGCAGTTTTTGCTAGAATTCTACAATCAGGGAATCAGGCCTTGCAAGTTCAGCTTTATAACCCTTGGATTTTCCTCTTAATCCGACTGGAAAATAGCTCTGCTAATGACTTGTCTACAAAATAAAGTGCACGCACAGATTCATGCAGAGCTTAATGTGCTCGCCTGGCAGCCCCCCTCTTCGGCTATTTGCCTTCCTGACTTCTGGGAAATGCATCTCGCCAGCTAGGAGGCTGTTTCTAGAAGCTGTTGTTGTTTTAGGGAGGGCCCATTAAAAAGTCGTAGCTGGCGATTCGAAAGGCATTATTTGGAGTGGTAGTGTGCTGCTGCCTGACGGAAAGAGGAGGGTGGTTGGAGCTCAGGGGGAGCTGAGGCCCTTGGCACGCAGGGCAGGATGGTCCTGGCGCAGAGGAGTGCTGTAACGGTAGAGTAAGCCCCAGCCATGCTGCAGCACAGGTCACAGCTGGCAGGAGTACATAAAGGGCTTTCCCTGCACAACAGGTCAGGTCATGCTGCTGATCAAATGAGCCCTGCCAAGGTGTCATAACACTCTCCGGTCTGGGCAGCTGGAAAGGATGAGAGCAGGGTTTTGTAAGACTGGGTTAAAGGTAAGTTTATTCTCTTTTCGTTCCTTCAAATTTGTCCCTGTTGAGTTAAACTGTGATGAACTTACTTTTTACTGTAGAGAAAGGCCTGACACTTGTGCTGATGAAGTGACTTTTGTATTCTTGCTTGACCTCTGTTCTGTGCTATTCACTGCGGGTTTCAGGAATTTTCTGTATGGGCAGCCAAGAAAATTTCTTGTATCTGAGAGCAGCAGGGGGTGTGGGGGGAGCTCTGTCAACTTTTCAGCTTCCAAGATCCCTCTTTTTCTGAGTGTTTTGAGGTTGTCCGGGGGATTGCTAAAGGAGATCAGGACAGTAGGATTTGTCATTCTGGACTTGCTGTGCATCCAGTTGCAAGACAGACAAATGGATGCAAACTGCCCGTCCCTGGATGTGTTTAAAAGATACAGAGCTGTGGTGCTGAGGCTGTTTTTAGCAACAGACTTGACAGGTAATGTTTGGACTCATAGGTTTTCCCCACTGAAACAATTGTGGAGTCAAGTGTAAAAAGCCTTTTAGTCTTCGTGCCACTACAGGGATGATGCTGGAACCCAAGCTTCTCTCCACGTTGTTTGAAATAAGGGTAGGATGCTGGCATAGGAATTGCTCTTTGTCAAATGCCCCATACCTGCAGAAAGCACACAGAAGGGACTGCAGGGTGCAATGCCCAGGAGAGTGTCTGGAGAGCAGGGACCACTGCTGGGGAAGATGCTCAGGTGCTTGAGGAGGCAGAAATGCCTGTTACCTTGTCCTTCCTTGCTGCATGCTATGGGGCTACTCACTGGCTCTTGAAGTGCTGTGTTGGGTGAAGAAGCTGCCCAGGATAGGAACAGTCCCAAGGGCTCTCACTTGCTCCCCAACCACACACATAGAATAGAAGTAGGCAGCAGGAGAAAGGTGTTGTTTTTTTTTTTTTCAGATCTGAGAAGCAATGAATGGCATTACAGACAAGGCAAACAGGCAGTGAAGAGTGGGTGGGAACAACCCCCCTCTGTTTGCCTTTGTTTTTTAACAATTGATATTTACAATGAAGCCCAACCCCTCCCTCCAAACAAATGTTTTTACGGGAGATGATTTTACCAAGAAAGGATGGTGAAACATCAGCAGTAAAATAATATTTATAGAGCCATGTGTTTGTGGAAGTTACTGTGGTTTTCTAGGTAAATAGTTGCTGGGTTAGTCAAAATAATGTGTGTGTCTGTCAAAATCCTTGTGTCATGTGGAATATTTCCCACACAGTTTCACAGAGAGCCTCTTTTTAACTGCCGGTGGTAATCCTGTAATGCTGTGTTAGGTTTTTAATAGCTTGCAAAGGTCTCTGATTGATTTTTCACACATTTATTTCCACAGCAATAAGGTTTTACATACTGAGATGTGGGAAGGGAAAAAAAAAAACAGCAACCAAGTAATCAGAGGATGCTGATTGTGTTGCAAAACCTGTGCCTAAATGTCTCTCCTTTTAAAAGGCACTCAACCTGGAGGTGGTTAAACTAATTACATTAGCAGCACTTAAGGAGAGCTGGAAAGTTTGCACTTCCTCAACTAAGAGATCAGTTCTTTTCCTGAAAGATGAAGTGATTTGCACAAACGGCACTGAAAAGCCCCTGCTAAGCTGCGTGCTGACTCCTGCAATGTGGGTGTTTTCCCAAGTGCCATTTAACAGTACCATGAGCTGCGGATCCTGGGGGCTGTGGTGGGGCTGTGGTGGCCAGGACCCTGCTCAGCACTGTGCCCATGTCCCACCAAAACAATGCTGCCTGGCTGTGCCTTGGCTCTCTACCAGCTCAAACGCTGTTTGCTGCAGCACTCCCTGCCTTGTCGTCTCATGTTATTTCTGAGCACTAGAAGAGTAGTGCAGAGATACGGGGATAATAGGATGGGGCTTAGAAAGGATCTGGAAATGTGAATTTCAGTCCTGGTTCTCCTGCTATGCAACTATGGCCGGCTCCAGCAGTGCTGTATTTCAGTGTCCCCGGAGGCTGGAAACCCTTTGGGCTGCCTTTGTGCCCCCTGCCTGGCTGCTGGCCTCCAGGTGCCACATCATACAACAGGATAGAAAAGAACACCTGATGTGACACCAGTGACAACTATGACCCAGAACCCTCCCCCTAGGAATTGTCCTTGCAAGTTAAACTTCAAATATCTGCGAAGCCTTGATGAAGTTTAATGGGCTGTAGGCTGTTGTCATTTACATAGCAAACATTGTTATTGGGCATATTTCCTTCCCTATCTCCCAGCAGCTTGTGTAAAGACTGGAGTCCAGCTTGGCTCTTTCAGGGCCCTGAGCAAACAAGCAAGCATGCATCCT
Organism: Psilopogon haemacephalus; assembly: GCA_013396835.1. Classification (NCBI taxonomy): domain Eukaryota; kingdom Metazoa; phylum Chordata; class Aves; order Piciformes; family Megalaimidae; genus Psilopogon; species Psilopogon haemacephalus. The sequence goes on from VWZI01014720.1 coordinate 23,114, forward strand.
ACTTTAGAGCAAAAAGAGCAGGAAAAAAAAAAAAAAAGATATGCAATTAAAAAGAAGACATCTTGCATAGTACAAAGAGGGCAGATTGTAAAGCACACTTTGCAGGGAGTCAGTGGGAATGCATTCAGTCTAGTTTATAATCGCAGCACAATGAAATACCCTGAACCTAAATAGCAAGAAATCAATTTTCTTTAGAAAAAACTAAAATAAAGAACATTAAATGCTCATTTGACTAGATAACTGCAGTTTACTCTGTGGTATAACTGTCAGCTTGCCTGTGCACAATAATGGAATTAAAGCAGAGGGGGTACGGTTTAGATGTCTCCTTCTTTACAGCGACAATAACTTCCTTGTTTTCTCTGGTGAGTAGATGTTTATATTCTAATTTTGTCTCTGCAGGCTACACAGAGCCTTAAACTTGCAAAAGGGATTTGTGTGCAGCTTGCTTGTCAAGAACAAATACTAGTCAAAAGAAATGCGTGACTTATTGACCTTGAGTTCACTGAACCTTCATCTTGATGCTTCCGCACCACTAAGGAATCAGCTTCTCTGAAAATTAAAGTTCCCAGATTAGAATAGAAGCTTTGACAAAGGACCTGTATGGCTTTGCAAATACACATCGATTAGAGGGCTTTAGGAGGGCTTTGTTAGAACAGTGGGATTATGAAAAGCAAATGTTTGAGAGGTGAGAAAGCAACTGAGGTCAAAGTTGATGAAAACCAGACTTTTGAAAATATGGAATTCCTTATTTGCATTTCGGCTGAAAATCTTCACTCTGTCTCTGCCTGTTATAGGGACTCATTTGGAGCTACAGTGACAGTATCTTTCCTCCCTAGTCATGTTGTCAAGATGATAGTATGCTGTGAGAAGAGAGGATGACCTCCACAAAGACCTCATTTTTGTTGTGTGGCCAGTATTTGTTTTGTCATACCTGCTTCAGAGTGGTTGGTTGCATCATCCAAGTTGTTGAAAGTTTTTAAGGAAGCTTACAGGACTATTTCAGATTTTCTCTGTATTTAATCACTAGCTGTGACTTCTAAATTTTATTTTCTTTTTCTTGAAGAAACACCTCTAAAAATTTCAACCCAGAGATTTTCCTGCAGTGTGAGGGCTAAATTAACCTTTGATAGTTTTAAACTGGTTCTCAAACATTTTGAAGCTTTAGAACTCCACCTCTTTACAAGCCACAAATACAAGGCAGTGCTAAGATGTAACCTAGGACAGACAAAACTATTTCCTGTACAGAGTTGTGGCAATGCATTTTTTCACTACAGAAACATGCATTTGTGCACATTTGTGTCTGTGATGTGGGTGTAGGTGTTAAATACATCTGTGCATGCCTGTCCACAAAATGAGAGAGAATCTTATTTGGAATGTGTACACATAACAATTTGGAAGTATGTACATGATAATTTGGAAGCCTGTACATAATAAAATTGCATGTCATAGAGTCATAGAATGGAATCATAGAACACACTCATAGAATAGAATCACAGAGCAGAATTGTAGAAAATAATCATAGGATGGTCTGGTTTGGAAGGGACCTTAAAGATCATCTGCTTCCAACCCCACTGCCAATGGTAGGGACACCTTCCATTAGCCCAGGATGCTCAAAGCTCCACCCAGCCTGGCCTTGAACACCTCCCAGGGAGGGGGAATCTGCAGCTTCCCCTGGCAACATGTTCCAGTGTCTTACCACCCTCATTGCAGAAAATCTCTTCCTAATATCCACTCTAAATCCCTCCTCTTCTAGCTCCAAGTCACTCCCCCAACCCTATCACTACAAGCCCTTGTAAAATACATTTTTTTTTCCTATGTTCATGATGTTCACAAAAGTCGTTTGTGGTGATAAATTTTTCCCTAACCACTTTAATGCGTTGGTTCCAAGGGTATAACTCCTTTATGTTTTACTTGTTTAATTATGAAGGTATTTGTATGATGAGAAAACTTGGAAAACTGAGAAAACTTGTTTTGCTTACCCCATAATCTGCAGAGTTTGCTTTGATGATAGTATGTCATAACTCCTCCTGGGTGCCAGTCAAAACAAAGACTTTGCCCTGTACACAAGCAGTTCTTGTTTGGATGGTTTTGGTGTTTTGAAATGTGGAGTAATATCCAAGACAGATTATTTTGCTTCCTGTAGCTGAACAAGGATAAGGCTGAAAGCGTGGAGAATCTTCAAACTTAAAGTAACAGAGGATTTGATCCCCTTAACACAGTGCTGTTGGGATGCTGTGCTGCACCACAGACAATCTGAAAGCAAAAGGAGAAGGGGGGAAAAAAGTAAAGTATTTGAAATCAGTTTTTGCTGAAAGAAGATTATTTATTGAGCAATCAAACCTAATGGAAAATACTTCTTTAGTGTCTGGAAGCTTTTAGAGGCAGAGTAAATTTTAGATACATATTTGTTTTCCTATTTCTTTTTCTCATTCTTTACACCACTTACATGAATTACTGAGGGTACTTCTGTTTTGTTGCAATGGTACTCTTATGTCATTTAAGCTACAGTTGTTGCACTTATGTCCACTCACTGCTATTTTTCTGGCTAAGAGAAATCTGGAATTTGTCTCTTGAAGCTTAGATGGATGGGCAAAACAAAGTATTCCATGAAATACCACCCCAAAAATGACAGTCAGCACTGTGAAACACAACACTGCTAGCTCATGGCTCAGCTTTGCTAAGGTATCTGACTGGTCTGTCTTTATATCCCTGCTGCAGCATCACTTGCTTAAAGCCTAAGATTATGCTTATGTTTAAAGACAAGCTCAAGTTTTCTGATTTGGGATACCAGTTAGAGGGAGTGAAAAAAAAAAAAAAAAATAAAAATATATATATATATGTGGAGCTGCAAGCTTAGAGACTATCCATTTGCTGCTTGTCTGTGCACCTGAGCTAGCACAGTCCTGGATCTGTATGCTGGCTCCAGTGACAACAGGAGTGAGTTATAGAAGAGGAGCCAGAGCACAGGGTCTTTGTGCCAGTCTTTCTCTATTGCCTTTATTGCAGCTTTCTTTAGCCAGTAGTTGAAGATTACATGTCATTCCCTGAAAACCTTTTGCTTCATGTGTCCTTTCTTGTCTGTAAAATGGAAACAGCTTTTCAGTTTCTGAACTGTTTTGGAATTATAGCTATCATAATCAACTATCCTTTTAGTGAGTCTGCTTTAGATATTCCTGCATCAAAACCATCAAGTCTCCTGCTTGCTCTTAGGTTGAGAAATTGCTGAGAATTTAATTTTTAGACTGAGATAGGAAAAAAAACCATTCACACAGTGGTCAGGTACTGGAATGAGGTGCCCATGTTGGTGGTGGAGTCACCCACTCTGGATGTTTTTAAGGGTTGTTTGGATGTGGTGCTTAGGGTTATGGTTTAAAGTGAATCTTATAGAGTAGGGTTCTAGGTTGGACTTGGTGATCCTGAGGGACTTGGCCAACCTGCATGTTTCTGTGATTCTGTGATAGAGTTTTACAGCTGCCTAGTAATCTGAACTGTCTCAAGTAGAAGACAAGAATACTGTATAGCCGCGGACAAGACAGCACAATGAAATCTCCTGCACTGTTTTTGAAGTGTCTAGAGAGAGTTAAACATATCCTTGCAACACCACTTGTTATCAGACCACTGTTTGTCAAGCATTCAGGAGAGGGCTACACCCACTAGTGGTAAACGGGAGAGCAGTAGCATGGAGAGTGCTCTCTTGGTCACCACCCAATCAGTGTTGAACCCAGAGCTGTTCAGGTTGCTTTGTAATGCAGATTGCTCTAGCTGGAGCTTGGAAGTCTATCAAAAGCAGTGCAAGTGCAAGCTAATTTAATAATGCCTGTGGATGACAAATCCCAGGAGCTGTTAAAAACATCAGAAGAGAAGAAGCTTTTTTAATGTTGACCATTTTACTCTTGGACCATTTTTGGCCCTCGATTTTTAAGTTTTTTTCCTTTTTGTTTCTTCCCTAGAGCTGCAGTTTGGATTTCAAGTGGACAGCAGCCCTATTTTAAAGGTAGGTCAAAATCCTGCCGAATGACAATGGACACACAGAGAAGGCAGCTGTGGTTTAGGCTGCCCCTGGTAGCCAGGTGCTGTAAAGGCAGGCTGGCTGTTAAGCTTGCAACCAGGCAGGGGTGAAAAAAGGTCAGGAAGAATCTTGCTTTTCCCAGTGTCTGTCAGTAAGTAATCATGCAGATAAAAATCACACCACTCCCTCAGCTCAACAAAAAATCTCTTTCTCTATCTATATATCCATATAACTTTACAATACAAGCCTCAGGGCATCTCTTGTCCTTATCTAAACAAAAGTCTTCTCTGAAAACCTTAGTCATGCAAGTTATGGCATGAAATCACCCTTTCAGCAGAAAAATGGTAATTTTGCATCTGGAGTCAAAGGAGGACTGGCTTGGTGTACAAAGCTATGATGTTTCTCAGATCAAATCACCCTTGGTAATTTGGGAGCAGCTCACAGATCAGTCTGAAAGGGCTTTTTTTTTTTTTTTTTTCAGTGCAGGTATATATCCCACTGAAGCTGTACCTGGATTTTCCTTTGGGTCCAGATGGCATATAAATTCTGTGTAGTTTTATCTGCCTTCTCCACAGAAAGTGTAAGAAGTATGACAAACAACCAAACAGAAAAGTGTGAATAAATGCAAAGCTGCAACACTGGGCTATTGCACTGTGAATTAAATTGAGAAGAGAAGAGAAGAGAAGAGAAGAGAAGAGAAGAGAAGAGAAGAGAAGAGAAGAGAAGAGAAGAGAAGAGAAGAGAAGAGAAGAGAAGAGAAGAGAAGAGAAGAGGTGTCCTGCAGAAAAGCAGGAGTTTTGCATGGGGCAATCATCCTGGTGGTGCAGTTCTTGTGAGATATTTCCAGTCTTCCTGGTGGGTAATTTAGAAATTAAAATCGTACTCTGTGTGGTTATTAGATTCACCTCTTTTGCTTTCTGCATTTGGTGCAGAGGAGCAGACTTCCCTCTAATGTGTGTTGGACTCTTCTTGGTCCCAGTTGTCTGTGGGCCAGCACACACTATATTTTTGCACACCGCAGGGAGAAGGAGCAGGGAGTTGTGTGCGCTACTTGGGCAGTGTCTGCATGCTTCTGGGTGGGTAGGGAAGCAGATGATGCAGGTGGGTAAGCAGATGCAGCTATCTCCTGGGAAACAAATCTCTGTGCTGGAATCCTCTACCACAAAGAGAAACCTCTCTGGATTCCTCAATTTGTGTAGCATTAACTCGCACAGTTCACACTCAAAAGGTTGTTAAAACCATTACATATAATGCTCATTTTTTCTGACTTTCTGGTTTGAAAATAATTTATTTGGTCTTATTAGTTCAGGCGCAGAGCTTAACTGAGTCTTCCTTTAAATAATCCTGCTCTCAGCTGGTTGCATTGTTCACCCCATTCTGTGTGAACAGCAGTTTGAAGATAGGCTTCCCCTTCCCGATGTAGTCTAAATGAAGTCCTGAGCAGTCCTCTCCCATGTGAGTGGTGGGATGCTGGGCAGAGGTGGCCAGCTCCATCCCTAGGGGTGGCTGATCCCCAAGGTGGGAAGAGGACTGTGCCCAGGGCTTGCTGACAGGGGAAGATGAGGAGGAAATTCATCTGTCTGGAAAAGAGAAGGAAAACTGCGTGTGACCTGTGGGGTGGCTCTTGTTGTCTGTAACAGCTTTATTACATTGTTCTCTTCCTGATACTTCTGCAGTGTGCATTGCTCTGTGGGAGAGATCCTGTAGTATCAGCTCCTTCCCTGCTCCAGACAAGACAGTAACTGGTAAGCCTTGATTTCTTCCCTTAATTATAGTGTCTCAGTGCAAAACTTCACTATGATCTTTAAACACAGCTCATTATTAGGAACTGCACTGTTATTTCTTGACATTTCCTCTGCCATGGTTTTTTGCCTTCCTGGAGAAGTGAAAAGCAAGTTTTATATTTTCCTGTTCTTTGGTTTTAAACAGTGTAATGTCGTTTCTGCTTCAGTTTTAAATGTTTACATTGCCTCTTACTGGAAACCTGGTCCCCTGCTCCCTCTTGCAATCCCTGAATGCTTGGGGATTTGGAAAGTGCTGCTCGTACTCCTCACTTCACTGTTTGTGATGCTGGGCAGTGATGCATTCAGATTATCACAGCATGGGTAAAGTAATACCCACTTCTTCACTTACATCCTATAACTGCACCTCAGAGAGCCTCATCACTTGGATTACTCAGGGGAAAGTCAGCGACTTATGCTCTTTCGATTGAAAATACAAACTGTTGTGTGGAAATTTAAAAGATACCCTAATTTGGTTTGAAATGGCCCTTAATGTGCTGGTACTTCTTTTCTCATTGTTTTGTTAGACTGTGATTTTCCCATCTAGCTTCTATTCCGCACACCCTACCAAATGATCCTGATTTACTCTGGACATTTGTTAAATGCTGAGCTGACTGGGGAACAAAGCAAGGGAGCTGCAGTCCTGATGGGAATATTGAAGGAGAGCTGTGAAAGCCGACTGCGATCTCCCAACGATAGGGTAATTTGAGCCGCACAGCCTTACTGCAGTTCCTCTGGCTTGCGTGGCGTTTGCACGTAAATGGTTTAAAATATGCATCTCTGAGCATGTTATCTTTAACTGCTCATATTAAATATATTCATCTTGTTTAAGACCACCTCAAACCTTTCCTTTTTCAGATCTCAGCCTTCTCTGTGTCACTCTGGAGCAGGAGCAATGGTAGGATGCTGGGACCTGTTTGATTCCCTCGCCCGCAAATGCAGAGATATTTCTGTTTTCAGTTGCCACTATTAGTGTAGTCTCAGTTCTCCTCCCCTCCTCCTCCAGTTGCAACCGATATTAAAGCATTTTTTTGATTCTTTCCTAGCAGCTGAAGCAAACCCTGCTGCATTTTAGCTTCCTTCTGCAGGACAGATTTACTCACTGTGGTTACTCTGTGGTTGCCACATGTTAGTTACATTAAAGACACTGCTCCCTAATCTAATGAAACAGAAATCCATGAGATATATAAACCCATTCTATTATTCTCTTAATTTCAAGAACATTTCCTGCTCTTCTCTCTCCCCCCCCACTCCCTTGTCTCAGGAATATGGGTTCAGTATGTTGGAGGGGAGGTTTCAAACAGTGTTCCAATATGTCTGTCTGGATTTTGGCAGCTATGACAGCCAGGGGTGCAGAGGTGATGTTCCTGTTTGAAGAACGAGAGGTATTTATCTATGAAGTATGAGTCAGTATCTAGAGTTGTTAATTATTTGATGGCCTTGCAAAAAGTGCACTCTGTCAGTAAGAGTTTTGCCTGGCTAAAGAAGATGAAAATGCTTACAAAAAGGTGCTCTAAGGGTTTAATACCATTGACTATGCACCCAGAGATAGGGATCTGCCCTGCTTGTCTGTATCTGAAGAACAAATAGCAACCTGAATGGGGGGTTTAGAAAAAAGTAATCAAGACAATTTTTTTGTGTGTTAACACCGATCCTGGTGAAGTGTCCAAGGAGCAGCACATATTTAGACTCTTACTTCAGGCCACAAAACAAGCAGTGCTGCACCTCAGAGACTTAACTAAGTCTGTGTCCTGCTTTTGCATTTCTAAGTTGTGCTATTGTCATAATAGGGAATTTAAGAGTACACAGGGCAGGGAAAAAAAATTGCCTCTAATTTTTGGAGTGGATGGATCACTTGTGTAGGAGTGCTTGAATGACTGTGAGAGCTGGCAATTGGAGTTGGGAGTGCTGGCCCCCTCTGATTGCTCCAGCTCTTCACTGAGTCAGATCGTTTGTTATCTGGACTTCAGTATAAGGTTTAGTCAGAGAAGAGATGACAACAGAACTCATTTATGAATCATCTACTTAATCCTGCTCCAGACAGAGGGTTCTTCCTTTTGCTTTATTAACTGCTCTGTTAGCTCCATTTTCTTGCTGTCAGATGTGTTGGCTTTGTTTTTTCTTTGCAATCTAAATTAGATTTTTTCCCCCCTGTGCTTTCAGTTCTTGCATCAATGACATTTTCATCCATTGCAAGGATTTCCTACCTCTGCAGGTCAGCCCTGGTTTGTGCCATAGTCATGTAGACTACTTCCATTCCTAAAGGGAAAACTCTCTAGGAGATTTCCCATGAAAAAGCTGATCTAGTCCACTTGAGCTGGCAAAAGACTTTTGTAAGCTTTGAAATGTGCTAGTCTGTGCCTTGTGAATAACACTGGCCACTTTTATAGCAAAGCAACAATAATTTAAAGTGGGGGTGGTCATGTAGGGGTCTGTAGGTCTGTGACCTATGACAAACCCTCCTAGTAGCTGCTAGAAATTTCTAAGATGAAATCCCAAACCCTGTGAGATACTCCAGGCTTTGCTGCCAACTGAAACCTGAGTTAGGGTTTATGGAGGTCTATGAAACTTTCAAGAGAACCACAGACAGTTTTTGGTTTCAGCAGTTTCACAGTGGTGCTATAGGTTCATTTAAATGCTGAATACATGGAAATGAGCTCCTCTCCTTCCATGTGAATGCTAATTTAGTGCACTTTGTTTAGCTGCAACGGCACCAGGGTTTTTGGAAGTGTTGTGTGTGCATTAGTCGTCAATATCTGAGCGATGTTTCTATTGTGCTCCTCTGCCAATGGTCCTAAAAAGCAGCAGCGTTTCATCTGTTCCAGCTGGGACAAGAAAGACTGACAAACTGCATAGCAACTAAAAATGGCATCCTAGGGCATGTTTATTGTATCTTCCTGGCTGCAGCAGTGAGGGACAGGGTTTCTAGCACAGTGCAGCTGTGGGCTGTCCTGTTTCATCCCACGGGATGACTCAGTCGGAAGTCTGCTCTTCTGAAGCCTATATGGAGGGTGAGCCTCTGATAGTTGTACTGCTGAGGGGGAAGGAGCTGTGTTTCCATCCAGCTGCCTGGCACGGTGCTGGCTCTGGTGCTGAGATAGCAATCCTCAGCTGAGGTGAGAAGTTAGCACATGTAGCACTGGATGTTCACAGGTTCAGCCTAAGAGGATCACATGAAGATGAGGGATGAACTTGCAACTAAGGTCACGAGCTGGAACCCCATGGATCTGAGTTTGACTTCTGCAGTGAGAGCCTTGCCGAATCTTGTGCTTATAGTGATACCAGAGGTTTAGTTTCCATCTGCAGGGTGAAAATATTATTTGTCCTTCTACTTACCCTTTGTTTCTGTGTATAAATGATGAGTATGAGTGTGGGTCTTCAATCAATGAAATGAGAGAGGTCTCACAAAGCTAACTTCAGGTGAATGAGACTAGTTTCTGCAGTGTCTGTACCTAACAGGATCTTCCAGAGGCTGAACCAGAGCTGCTGAAGGGCAATTCCTGTTCCAAACTGCCTTAGTTAAAGCTAGTCTTTGCAAATCCCCTTTTTCTATCACACCTGGACAGAATGTCCTGTCCACCACGGGTTTGAATGCTGTTGCAATTTCTGCCGTCTGTTTTCAAGATGGTTACCTCAGAGAGGCAACTCTCTTCCCCAATGCATTCTGTGCTCCTGGCACTGCTGAGCACCTGCTTGCAGATGAGCTGGTTGATTTATCTGTAATTTGTCAAGAGGAAAACATGGAATAAGAAAATTCTGCCCTGCATTTCCTCCTGGGTAAAATAGCCCTATCTGGCTGCTCCATCATCTGCTTATGAGGAGGGGGACTGCGACTGGGATGCTTTTAAGGTCAGCTCCATCTATTCAGAGCAAGAATAGAAGGTCTGACCTTTTTCAAATGGTAAGCTTTGTCAGTGCTCCCATTGGGATTTTTCCCCAGGTGACTGTGTAAATGTCACTTGTGGTAAACCAGGGGATTGGAAGTGCTATGAACTTCCCTTTCTCCTTCACAGGGCAGCAGTGAGAGCTTCTAATGAGGTTTGATGTTTTCTTGGAGTTGAAAGAATCAGTCAAGTGAATAGAAGTGTATTTTTAAGATCATGTCTGTTTCATAAATGCCACAGTTCTTGAACATCCTGTTCCTTTAACAATGGTGGGGGAGGGGGGATCATGTAGAACTACAATTAACACTGCAGCAATAACTTGCTGGCATACAGTCCTTGTGTTTATTGATTAGTGAACAAGCCCCCTGGGGTGTACATTGCTTCCAACACGTTTGGTTCCAGCTGAATACCTGCAGTGTACATTGATCTAAGTGTGTGATTTCTCCTAAATATCAGCCATCCTGTCCTATTGCATCACAGCTGTATGTCTGCTACTGTAGCTGTGCAAAACCAAGTGGCTGAAAATGAAAAATCACCGTGTGAAAAATGAAAGGGCACCTGTTCCAGGCTCTGACATCCACGAGCCCTTTCTGTCACATTGAGGTTACACCTGCATAATTCACTTGGCTTCAATAGAGCAGACTTCTGGTTTGTATTTGCATGTGTGAGAAGAAACACAACTCCCTCCGGGGCTATGGCAGCTCAGTGCTTCAAAGAATCAGGTCCCTGCTGCAGAAAAGGACCAGATACCACAGTCAGAAGTGGATGGATCCTTGTTTCTTTAGAGCTTTCACTTTCTTTGTGAGCAGGATCATTGCACAGGCATTTCCAGTATAGGTGTGGCTGCAGTAATTATTGCTGCTTCTTTTGAAGGAACCTGTATGTACAAAACAGCAGGATATGAAAGCAGATGAGCATGCTGTCTAAATGGACCAATGCAACCAGCTGGATCTCAAAGGTTGGCAAGACTGGGATGAATTGCTTGGCAGGACAAAGGCTTGGGCAAATGCTGTGCTCGGTGGGTTACTGGAAGGTGTAGGTCCTGCTCGAAGCACCTTCCTGTGGCTCAGCACACTGATTGAGCAAGTGCTTTACACTCATGCTGAAGGGGCAGTGCAGGTGGTGAAGACTGAGGCAAAGAGAGCATGGATATGGAGAAGGGAAGCTGCAAGGAAAGTGATGCTACTCCTATAAGAGTAATGAGCTGGATTTGTTTCAGCTCATCAGCCTCTAATGTATTTTAAACTTGATATTAAAGTATGAAATAGTGTGTGGCAAGGAGGATTGAGATACAGACAAGCTTTCAAACCAGTGCTGAGGTGCAGACTAATTCTGCATTTGTATTCATAGTAGCAGAGCAGAAAAAGCAGCAGCTGCATGTGGAAGAGCAAGAAGAGGCTGATAAGCAAACCAGGGAGCACTTACACATCAGTAATGGGGAATTTCTTTCTTCAGCTGCATGTTGTGATGGCCCTAACCAAGCATAAGGATTCCCCACAAACATCACTGCCTTAGCTTTCATCCCTCACAGCCTCACCCAAAACTTGCTAGGAAGGATCACGTTTTGAGGACTCTGTTTGTGCTGCTCTGGACATGAAGTGGACTTGGTCTACTAACTGCAGAGCTGCTCCATCGGGGCTCTGGTACCTGCTCTCCCCTTGCTGTAGCCCAATGGGGGTCAGGTACATGCCTCTCAATTTCTTTCCCAACTTTATTTTTCTGTAGCTTTAAGAAAAAGTGTCCCTGTCTCTTCACTCTTGGGGACGTGGTCTCACCATAACTGTCTTCTTCAAAGACCTGAAGAAACATCTTGCTTTATTCTAAAATGCAGCTTTTCTTTATTGTGTGCTGATTTCTAATCAGCAGCAGCAGTAGTGAAGGCAGCAGCAGGACTGCAGGTGAGAGTCTGAGAATGTTACTCTGGTTAAAATACAGGGCTGAGACTTTGGTGGCAGGAGGCTTGGATGGAGAAAGGAAAAAGAGCTTCATCCTGGATTCACTCAGCCGTGTTCACCTGGAACAATCACAGCTTCTGTCTTGGACTGCGGAATAAGAAGCAGTCTCCAAGGCTCATTAGGCCTTTTCCTGTCAAGGGCTTTAGAAAACTGGAGTCAGGACCTTGGAAGTGTTCTGCAGGCTGGGAGGGAGTGGGATTTGTGTGCTATCTGTGCAGGGAGGGAAGCAGTTCTGGTTCAGCTCCAAGTGGATGAGTGTCTGCAGTACAAACCCACCTGGAATGAATTGAAAACACTGGGGGCCCTTTTCAGCAGAGAGGCAGAAACAGACCAAGAGGCTGGGAACACCCTGCCCTTACCCCTGGGTTACACCAGTGGAGGCATGTGTGGGAGGTTTATGCTGACACTTCCCACACTCTGTGTGCTTTGTGAACTTTCATTCCCAAGGCTGTCAAGACCAAGTCTTTGGTTGCATTTACAGACATGTCTTATTTTCTTGCAATAGAGTTGCACACATTGATTTTCACTCTTACCATGCAGTCCCAACAAGAAGGTGGTGGCAGCTTCTTGCACCCAGATGCTGTTTTTCTGCTCTGACATATTTCCTTTCTCTCTCCACAGGCCATGTGCATGGCATTGTTGTGTTGGCTATAGGACTCTACTCTTCAAACCCACAGAGATGAAGCCCACCAGAAAGCTGTCTCAGGATTTCCAGGTGAATTTCAAATGACATGAGAAAGATTTACTGGTTTCTATATCATGAATGGTGCCCTTTATTTCCTGTCTATTCCTGGGCTTACAAACATGAAGCAGTATCTTGTGGAAAGAATCCTTGTTCACAGAGGATGACTTTTGTGGTCCCTTAAGGAAGGCTACGTACTCTTTCCTGAGGAGACCATTGATATTTTACTGGATGGAACAAAGTTAGGATGCTCTGGCCGTTTCTAAATGCAGTTAAGCAGGATAATTCAGATACCCTGTACTTCATCACTGGAACAGGCTGCCCAGAGCAGTGGTGAAATCACCATCCCTGGAGGCATTTAAAAGATATGTGGATGAGGTGCTCAGGGACATGGTTTAGTGGTGACCTAGCAATGTTGGGTTAATGATTGGAACTGATGATCTTAAAGGTCTATTCCAAACAAAATGATTCTATGATTAATTTGAGAAGTACAACTAAATACAAGTAATAAAATTGATATATTCCAATACTGTTTTGTTTGTTTGTTTGGTTGGTTTTTTTGCCTCAGAATCTTGGACAAGATGAGAAACTTCCTGCTCCAGCCGAGAGTCACAAGTGGAAACCAACTGGGATTAAAGGTGCAAGTCTGAGAAGTGTGGATCAATGTATAGGAGGAATTTATTGCAACTTGCATTAGAAAAGTAAATTTAAGGATGCAGACTGACCCATGGTGAGATGCAGCCTCTGCTGCATGGAGTGCCTTGTGAGAGGAGGCCATGTGGCAAAACAGGATTTATCCAGTTCTTCACCACGAGGGTGTTGAGGCACTGGAACAAGTTGCTCAGGGAGGTGGTGGAAGCCTCATGCCTGGAGGTTTCTCAGGTCAGGCTGGATGGGGCTCTGAGCAATCTGATCTAGTGTTAGGTGTGCCTGCCTATGGCAGAGGGATTGGAACTAGATAATCCTTGAGGTTCCTTCCAGCCCTGACAATTCTATGATCCTATGCAGTGGCAGAAACAAAAAGGAAATCTCTTGGCTCCAGCTCTGTCAACAGACTGTTAATGGGCATTGGGAACTCTATGCTGCCCCAGATTTTTAGTTTTTTGACCTGCTCTGTCCTCTCAGCATTTCCTCTGGCTTTTTGTTGGGACACGGTGTTCCTGCTAGAGAACTTTGATCCACCTTTTCTCTGTGGAGCCAGGCCTTTCTCTCTGCCATCATCCACATTAAGTAGTCCTTGCAGAACACTGCTGATACCACTGAACTTTTTGAGCAGGACAAGAGAGGTCTCTCACCCTCTGGTGCTGCCAGTTCTCCCAGTGCTGATGCTCCTGTTTGAATTAGTGCAGATTTTCCCATGTGCAGCATGATGATGGTGTCTGGATGAAATCTGGGACTGCAGCTCATACATATACAGATATAGCTGCTGGACCAGTAATACTTCTGTCTCCTTCTCAGCTGTTAAGACATAGCTCTAAATTGAATTTCAGAAAAACGAGGTTCCAGGTCCAAGAAAAGTAGGGTAAGGATTTTGAATTGTTTTCTCTCCCATTTTCTGGTGTTCCACCCACATGTGGTGGTTTTCTCCTCACTGCAGAGGAGACAGGGGCTATGTTCTTCAAGGGGAAGCTCCAGTTTTGGGTGATGCAAATGGGAACACCATGTGTGTCCTTTTTCATTCAAATTACATACAAAAAAATGGTGATACGAGACATGAGCAAAGGCAGAACAGAGCCTAGAGTCTTTAATCTTTAAAATCTATTTTACATGATTAAAAGGATCCTGCCTGGAGAAAAGCAAGACTGGCTATTTATATCTCCATTATTTTCCTCCCTAGTTTTTCCCCCCTCCCTTTTTTTTTCCCAGAAAATACTGCACAGTGTTTCACATATGAAAGACCACGGCTGGCTGCCATTAATTTTAATGCTAAATCCTCATCAGCATTTCAAAACATTATGAAAATGTCTAAGAAACTATCTTCTGGTAGCTTGAAAATATTGCAGGCAGCAACCTAAATAATACTGTAAGTGCCCTGGTAAGTACAAGAGCACATGCTGGAAAGGAAAAGAGAAAAATAAAAGGCTTTAGACCACCAAGCAAACATCAGTCCTACAAAGCAGGCATAAATGGATTGCAGGATTTCATGGATGCTGAGAGTTTGAATTGTTGAGCTGCACCTCACTTACAGAAAATGTGTGTTTCTTTTTTAGAGAAGGCATCAAATATTGAATGCTGCTGTTTGCTGTGCAGCCTGCTCCATGGACAAGTACATAAATAACCTTCCATGTAGGGTTCTCTTTAGGCTGAGAAACATGACTAAATGGATGGAATATGGCCAGGACCCCAATATCAGCTCTCTGTTACACTGCATTGGTAAAGATGATGGATGCCAATCAAAATGAAATCAGTGCTCATAGGTTAAACAAGCGATGACTCTGATCAAAGCACTCCTCCTTCAGCAAAGCATTAAACCTGTCCTAATCTCAAGTACTGTGTTCAGTTTTGGGTACTGTAGTGTAAGAAAGACACTGAGTTGCTGGAGCAGGTCTGGAGAAGGGCAATGAACCTGGTGAAGGGTCTTGAGAATAAGTCTTGTGAGGAGTGGCTGAGGGAGCTGAGCCTGGAGAAGAGGAGGCTGAGGGGAAATCTTACCTGAAAGGAGGTTGCAGAGAGCTGGGTGATGGGTTCTTCTCACAAGTTGTCACTGAAAGGGCAAGAGGAAATGTCATCAAGTTATGCCAGGAGAGGTTTAGATTAAAAGTAGGAAAAATTCCAAGACTGTACCAGGCTGCCCAGGGAAGTGGCTGAATTGTCATCCTTGTATGTGTTCAAAAGATACAGGGCAGTAGTAGCCCTGGCAGAGTTACATAATTTGTTGGACTTTTCCAACCATAGTGTTTCTGTGAGCTTAAGTACATATTTTTAAGTCCTGTTTAAAACCAAGCTTCTTCTTGAGTAGTGTTCTGCTTAGGGAAGAACTTGGACCATGCCTTTTCTGGTTTGGTTTGATTTTGGGTCGTGTCATTGGGTTTTTTTCCCCCTACTAAGGATATCTGTGCTTACCCAGTTGTCTATGGATAGGTTTCATTGGGACAGTTGTAGACAGGCAGAATTTCCGTGGGGCTTCAGGACATGATATTGCTGTCTCCTGCTCATTTGTAGTTCTAGTGCTCTAGCAGGCCTGGGGAGCTGCAATAACATTTCTAAAGCTCGTGCTACTCTACTTTCGTTGATGATGCTTTTTGCTGAAGCTCTGGGCTGCAATGGGCTGGCAGCAGAGGGCTGATGAATGGCACTTCTCCTTTGGTAGTAAGTGGGATGTTGCAAGCTGATGATGATTCTCCATATCACTAGTTTTGCAGTAGGGATGTCTTTTTTTCTTTTCCTTTGGTGAATGTATTTTAATATTACTGAGTCTTTCTGCTTTTATAAAAATTAAAGTGAGGGCTTTTTTACCTTTCTGTCTTCTTCCCTGCAAAATTATAGCCCTATTTTAATAATAATTTAAAAGAAAAAACCCAGATGTGTAATTTTTCAAGGAGAAAAAAAAACCTTACTATGTTTTGCAGTTCCTATAGGAACTGGGACAAAAACTCTCTCCAACAAATATAGTCAAAATCTCAGCTTTGCTGGGGTTTGGTGGGAAACATAGAGTCAAAAACAAGGGGAGAGATGGGAAACTTCAATCAGCCCTTGTGCTGCTTTTTCTCTCTTTGATTAAACATCAGGTTTAAGTATCATCAACAGTGTGAATTCTGAAGAATACAAGAGAATGCACTTCAGGTTAGAAAGCTTGTCTTTTATTCAGGTATTTAAAACAAACCAAAACAAGAAGCCACTAGACTGTTCTTGAAATAAATCACTGAGAGGGTTAGGCGGAGGCTGGAGGTGCACACTACATATTTCACTGCCAGCTCCTTGTAGCCAAGGTACATTGTCAAGACTAACCTTGGAAAAGCACTTCTCTCTCTCCTCCCTGCATTGCTCTCCATGGTGGCATCATTAATGTTGATGGCTATAATTGACCACAAAGAGCAGACCTTTAGTCCCTACCTGATCTTTCAGAGTGTTTATACACTGCTAGCCTGACCACACAGCAGACTAATGAGCATTGCACTTGACAAATATTGTCATGCCTAAGCAGGAGATAGTCACTCTGTTAAGACAAGCAGCAAGCCTGGGGGCACATCATGCTCAAATAGGAAAGTTAAGAATTAATATTAATTCTTTTCTACTCACTAGGGCCCTGATCCAGATCCCTAATGTCAGCTTTCTCTTGTGAGTCCTGCATTTCTCTTATGAAACAGCCTTTTAAAATGCAGTGCAACCAAATAGTATAATAACAATTGTAAGAGTAACAACAGATGGTGCAAACAGCTTTTTAACTAAGATCAGGACTCTGCCAGTAGCTGGATGAGGTACTGATTTGAGATGAAAAAACCCAGGTCCTAATTCCTTCTATTTAAATATTCAAAGTCTTGATACCTGTTGGCTAGCACTCCCAATTTTCTACGCTAGAGCAAAACATGGTGAGCAAATTAAGAGAAATGAGAACCTGTGACTTTATTTGCATTGATCTTGTCATGTAAAACTCTGCATGGCTGCTGTATGCAGTCTGCATGCAGAGCTTCTCCAAAGCTCCCCTCTGCCCCATACCAAGCCTGCTCATACATCCCATGTAGCTGCTGTGCCCATGCTGCTGTGTTGCCTGCTTCCTGCTACTTATGGGTTGGCTTTTTTTTGTTATAAACAGCAACAAAAGTTTTAATGACTTCTCAAGGTTCTCTTTCTAGGTGTTTTAATGTATTTTTATTCTATATGATTTGAAATAGAAAGCAATTCCTGTGAAATGAATGGGAGTGCAAATTATGTTTGTGTCTAAATACCTCTTTGATCTCTCTACCTGGTGTCTAGACCTCACTGTGGATTTTCCTTTCTGTCAGAACTTGCCATGGCTTACTCAACTGCTGTCTCCTTTTTATTCTTTCTGACAGAATCCTTGATATCAGCTAGAGTGAGACATTCCTGCAGTCTTGGGCTGAGTTAAAGAACTTTGCAATGCAGCAGAAGAATGTGATGCTAAATAGAGGAGGCAGCCAGGTTTACAGCCTGCTGCCGAGAGCTGGATCTGCTGTGCTGGTGCTTTGCAAATTCACTTGTGCTCAGAAAGCTTCTGCCTAACTTTGTAGAACAGCTGAGTCAGCTGGACTTTGAGGTGCTCCTGGTCCACTCTTCTGTCCCTGGCCCCGGGCTGGTGTGTGTGTGCCTACCTGAGAGCAGCACAGAGTGTGGTATTTTAACTGCCTGATTCTGCACTTATCAGCTCCCCTCCGGGTCTGTAGCGCACTGCTGCAACCTCGTGCTCTTGACTAACTCCTGCATGGTGCTGGGCTGCAAGTGGAGGTCAGATGCTGGATTCCTGGCACCTACTGCCTTGAAGTACTGACTTTGTGGGCTGTCTTCAGGCAAGGACTGGAGCAGCGTTTCCAGCTGGGGAGGGCAGCTCTGTGCTGACTTGGTGTTTGTTGGAGACTTGCACTTGAGTAATGCAATCTTGTAAGATGAAGCATTGCTGGTCATAGAACTGTTCTGGTTGGAACAGACTTTAAAGTTCATCAAATCCAACCATTAACCCAGTACTGTCAGGTCACCACTAAACCATGTCCCTAAGTGCCACATCTAGACATATTTCAAATACCTCCAGGGATGGGGACTCCACCACCTAACTGGGCAACTGGTTCTGTGGAGAAATTATTAATAATGTCCAAGCTAAACCTTCCCTGCTGCAATTTGAGGCTGTTTTCTCTTGTCTTATTCTGCACTTTGGCCACAACAACCCCAAACAGAGCTACAGCCTGGGGACAGAGTGACTGGAGAGCAGCCAGGCAGAGAGGGACCTGGGGATGCTGGTCGACAGGTGACTGAACATGAGCCAGCAGTGTGCCCAGGTGGCCAAGAAGGCCAATGGTATCCTGGCCTGGATCAGCAATAGTGTGGCCAGTGGGACCAGGGAGGTCATTCTGCCCCTGTGCTCAGCACTGGTTAGGCCACACCCTGAGTACTGTGTCCAGTTCTGGGCCCCTCAATTTAAGAAAGATGTTGAGATGCTTGAACATATCCAGCGAAGGGCACCAAGGCTGGTGAGGGGCCTGGAGCACAGCCCTGTGAAGACAGGCTAAGGGAGCTGGGGGTGTGCAGCCTGCAGAAGAGGAGGCTCAGGACAGACCTCATTGCTCTCTGCAGCTGCCTGAAGGGAGTTTGTAGCCAGGTGGGGTTGGGCTCTTCTCCCACGCGCCCAGTGGCAGGTTCAGGCTGAATGTTAGGAAGAAGTTCTACACAGCAAGAGTGATTGGCATTGGAATGAACTGCCCAAGGAGATGATGGAGTCCCTATCCCTGGAGGTGTTTAAGAGGAGGCTGGATGAGGCACTTCGTGCCATGGGTTGGTTAATGAGAAGGTGTTAGGTGATAGGGTGGACTTGATGATCCTTGAGGTCTTTTCCAACCTGGTTAATTATGTGATCTTGTCTCCCTAAAATGGAGTAATTACTGCCACCAGGTAGTCATCTAGGCCAGCAGAACGCAGCCAGACTTGCTGAGAAGGGAGCAAGTATGCCACCAGACTGCCACAAAGTATTTTGGAAGGTTGTACTGTTGACAGGAGGTAATTTACTGGGATACATATCCACATCCAAGTTAATCTGAGACTACTTAGATCTCAGTGGATCTCAGATCTCAGTGGATCTCAGTTTAGGTCAAGCCTAAAGGCAGCCCAAAGTATTTTGCTTGCCTTGACTGCAAGCAGCACTTCAGCTGCTTGTGCAGGATTACTCAGAAGCAGCAAGTAGCCAAGCTCACCAGTGCTATGTTGGGCCAAGGGCAGTGGTTCTGTGGTAACCTTGTCTCAGACATGCCCCACTTTGTCAGTCAGTCCCCTCTGGGACAGATGTGACCCTTCCCATCAGAATGCTGATTTTGTGTTCAGAATACTTTGGGTTAAATGGGGCTGAAGTAGTGAGGATTCCTTCATTGTGGTGCTGGAAAGCAGGTGCAGGGTACACTTTGCACAAGCCTTTTTTATTTCCCTGTGGGAAGGACATGCTCAGTGCAGCTATCACAGCCTCCACATCCTTGAGACGTGTGGCCAGGCCCTCAAACCACTCTCGAGGGTGAGCAGTGTGCAGTAATTGAGCTGTGCATCCTCTTAAGACTGCCTTGACCCATGATGTTTGCTGTCAGCAAGATCCCAGTGGGAGCTGCTGCAGACATGTCAACATTCTGCTGCCTCTGCAGAGAGGCTCTAAGCTGCCAGGGCATTCTTTTCCCTCAATATCACCTCACTGCTTTCACCTGTGGGCTATTAAACTTTAATATACTGGGGGGGTGCAGGGGGAGCTCATCCAGGAGGGTGTATTAGGAATAGCTGAATGAGGTAGCCATGTTATCCTCAGCAAAATGTTGTTGTCATGATATGTTCCCACCAGCTACGTGGCCAGCTTGCGTTACAACTGCAAAGCTAACGTTTCATTATTGAGGATATATATTCATAATGGATTGCAATTTGCCAAAATACACAAAGGGCTGCAGGTTTGTCAGTGTGCATTTGCTCTGCAAGAAATGCATCTCACTAAAACCCAGATGTCAAAATCACCAGCAGAGCTTTGGCAGGGCAGGGCAGAGAGCTGACATTTCCGAGCTGCCAGTCCGGCTGCGTTAACAGCGTCAGGGAGCCTTCATGTTATTAACTACAATCTTCAGCAGCAGAACTGCATTAGGAGTTTATTTAAATTATAAGCGGTGGGAAATAGTTGATGTCAACAATTGCCTGCATTCCTTCCTCCCCCTGCCCCAAAAAAAAAACAAACCAACTTTTTCCTCTCTTTTCATTCACTGACCAAAAATTTCAGCAGTTTCAGGAATTACTTCAGTTCTGCAGACGTCAGTGGTGGTCATTGTCAGGGTCAAGATTTGGAGAGGGATGAGGGAAAAAGGATTTTGAAAGCTCTTGTAAATCTTTGAGTAACTGTTCTGAAATGTAAATTATTGATTCATACCCTCCTGTTTTCTAATGCTCTTTATTTTCCTGGTAATTTAACCTAGTTTCCAGGGTATTTTTATCTGTAGTTTTCCAGAACCTGTGCTTCCTATAAATTTTATCTCATCTCTTTCTCCTGTTTTTAGATGTTCAGTAGTGAGTCAGGATACTGATTAACTTGATAAATTTGTTGACATAGCTTTCTGGCAGGGGGAAAAAGATGCAAGTTTTAAAAAGTGAAGATAATTAACTGTTAGAACAACACAAGCACTGGTGGATTCTTCGGTACCAGCAATAGTAATGCTGGGAGTTAGGATACCTAAGAGATGTCTTTGGCTTTCCACCAGCAATACTTTGTGGAAGCTCTAGGACCTGAGCTATGTGATGGACAATCTTCCATGTCTTGGGAGTTCCCAAGCAGTGGGAATGCTTGGGCATTGCATTTAGCTGTGGTCCTGCCTGCAGGAAAGGATGGTGGGAAGGGTTTGGTCACCCAGGCATGGTCCACGTCTTGAGCAGTGTCTACTACAAAGCTGGAGATCTGTGTTTTGGGTAACATCAGACTATGGACAATGAATTACTTGTGAAGTGGTGAGAAATTCTGGCTTCTGGAGGGCTCCTGGGGTCTGTAATCACTGATTGAAATGTGAATTGCAATCTCACAGAGCCTCCAAATGTACTCACTAGAGCAGATACTGCATCAGAGGGCTCTGATATAGAGTTAGCCTGCTCCCTGAGGAGGTGGGAGAGGGAAGATGCTCTGGGGACCTTCTCTGGGGATGCTACTGTAGTCAGGGGTGCAGTCTCCTGGAAGAGCATCCCCTGCTCACTGGACTGAAAGGCAGGACAGTGCCAGCCACAATTAAAAGGAGGGATTGAATCACAGAATATTAGGGGCTGGAAGAGACCTTGAAAAATCATTTAGACCAACCCCCCTGCAGAGCAGGATCTCCTAGACCAGGTCACATAGGAACACATCCAGGCAGGTTTTGAATATCTCCAGAGAAGGAGATTGCACAGCCCCCCTGGGCAGCCTGTTCCAGTGCTCTGTCACCCTCACAGGAGAAAGATTCCTCCTCACGTTTACATGAAACTTGCTATGCCTCAGCTTCCACCGTTGCTGTGCTGTCACAGGGCATCACCCAGTGGAGCCTGGCTCCAGCCTCCTGCCACTCACCTGCAGATGTTGACAACCATTGCTGAGGTCACCTCTCAGTCTCTTCTCCCTGCAGCTCAGCCCCAGCTCCCTCAGGCTCTCCTCGTAACAGAGCTGTTCCATTCCCTTCTGCATCTTCGTGGCTCTGTGCTGGACTCTCTCGAGCAGTTCAATGTCCCTCTGGAANAGAAAGATTCCTCCTCACGTTTACATGAAACTTGCTATGCCTCAGCTTCCACCGTTGCTGTGCTGTCACAGGGCATCACCCAGTGGAGCCTGGCTCCAGCCTCCTGCCACTCACCTGCAGATGTTGACAACCATTGCTGAGGTCACCTCTCAGTCTCTTCTCCCTGCAGCTCAGCCCCAGCTCCCTCAGGCTCTCCTCATAACAGAGCTGTTCCATTCCCTTCTGCATCTTCATGGCTCTGTGCTGGACTCTCTCGAGCAGTTCAATGTCCCTCTGGAACTGGGGTGCCCAGAACTGTACCCAGGACTGCAGATGTGGCCTCGTGTGGTAGTCGGAGGGGTCCCAGGTCCCCCTTAAGCAAAACCATAGGGCTGGAGGGAGATGGACCTGCCCGTCCCAGGATACTGTAACGTTGTTGTTCTATTCCCTTTCTGGTATAGTGCTGGAGTGCACTTCTCCCCCTTCTCACGCCTGCCTCTCCCCTCTCCCTTCCCTTCTGGGAGCAGCTCTCTCTCATCTCATGGTCTGTGAGGGACTTGGAGGCCTCTGAGGCCTTCTGGGCCCAGCTGGGGGGGGTGGCTTGGGCCTACCTTGCAGGCTGACTGAAGGGGTGCAAGGAGTGGAGGATTCTAGAAGCCCAGTTTGGGCCTAGAGGGTTTTATACTAATTCTACCTGATTGCCATATATATATATATATGCTCCTGTAAACAGAAATTCTCTGTAAACTTCCAATCAGTAAGCAGTGTCCTTGTTCTTTCTGCTGAAAAGAGGTAAGAATCAATTCTGACCTCCAGAACTGGGTGTGCTTGTGGCCCAGACTGGAACACCTCACTGGGACAGAGTAGAGGGACAGGAGAACCTCTCTCAGCCTGCTAGCCACAGCCCTTCTAATCCACTCCAGAATGGCATTGGCCCTCCTGGCCACCAGAGCAGATTGCTGGCTCACAGGCAGCCTCCTGCCAGCTAGGACCCCCAGAGCCTCTTCGCTGCCTTCCAACAGGTGAGTCCCCAACCTCTTCTGCTCCCTGGGGTTGTTCTTTCCCAGGTGTCAGACTCTACACTTGCCCTTGTCGAATTTCATTAAATTTCTCCCTGCCCACCCCCCCCAGCCTGTCCTGGTCTGGCTGAATGGCAGCACAGCCTCCTGGTGTGGCAGCCACTCCACCCAGTGTGGTGTCAGGACACTGTGTCCTCAGCCAGGGTGTTGATGAACATATTGAACAGATCTGGTCCCAGTACTGATCCCTGTGAGACTCCACTAGTCACAGGGCTCTAACTGGACTCCATCCCATTGACCACAACTCTCTGGCTTCTTTCCTTCAACCAGTTCCCAGTCCACTTCACTGCCTGATCATCCAGAGCACACTGCCTGTGGGAGTGAGGTCATCAGGGGAGCCTGTGGGACTCAACACCCCACTGAAAGTAAGTCTCACTGCTTTTAGCTGTGAGTGCTGTCCTGGGCCTGACCACTCACGTCTGAGCACCCTCCCTTCCCCATGTGGCTTCACTGGGCAGGGACACAGCATCCCTTTTTACGGGCAGAATGAAGTGCTGACTTACCTGTGGACAAGGGAGATACTCTGTTTCAAGGCAAGGTCATATTTCCTCTTCAAAATCTGGATAGACAGAGATTGCTGTTGACCCCAGCAGCATTATGTGACCTTATCTACCACACAGCTATTTTCCAGAGGTTTTCCATTAGAGAGGCAGGCCTGTGGCTGGAAGGGTGAGCAGGAGGGTGGCACAGAGGTCTGAACCCACCCACGCTGAGCAGAGGTGGCTGGTGGGGCAGGCAGGAGGTGTTCTGCACGGCCAGCTATGAGAAATCAAGGGAGAAACAGTGCCCAAAGCCAGCACAGTGATGCTCAGTTCTGCTCAGCAAATCACTTGAGTGTGATCTCAAGCATCTATTGCAGTGCTTTGCTGAATGGGAGCCCAGCAGAAGCAGCCCTTAGGTAAATCATGGCATATAAATACCTCTGCTCTGAGTGTAGCCAAGGCCGTGGTGCTGTCACAATGCAGACAGCAATAAATAGGCTCCCAAATTAGAGAGAATCTCTGCTGTATTTCAGATATGGCTGAGCTTATATATGTGCAAGATGTCCTTTGAAATAGCAGCTGTGTCATCTTCCTCTGAGATAAGCAATTATGAGAATGTTATAATGATTTCTTTAAAAAAAAAAAAAAAAAGAGTGGTGGTGTCTAAACAGAAACTGCTTTTTAGTGCAGGAGATATTTAAACATCAGTACCTTGAACTGATTAAAAAGAGCTGCAGTTGATAATGCAGTTTTGTAGCTTGTGATTTGGCACTGAAGGGCACAAAGAGTCCTGATGAAAGTCTGGAGAGGAGATCTCTGATGGGACCTTCCACTGCATTGGTGGCTCTGAGGTGGTGTGTTTGTTGCACAAAAGTCTGCACACATGTGAAACTTCTCATTGCTGAAGAGTTAATGCTAGTGTGGTTTGAGTGGCATGTTTTTGTTCATTAATGGTGACCATGGGAATATCTTGCTTTGCTGAGGGCATCCTAGGAGAGCTGTGTTTCTAAGAGAGCCTCTGCATTCCTCTGCACACTGATGTCTTCTGAATTTCTGTTTGAAGGGTTTTAAATATCATACTTCTGTAAAATTTTTCTTTCTCCTGACTTTTTATTAGTTATAGCAATTACACAGAGTTTTCATCGTCTTCTAAATGCAAAATACGTTTCTTCCACTGGGGTAGCTAACTGCTAGAAAATTATCTCCCGACCAACAGGTAATATCAGTGAGTCCTTGGATCATAAAAATATTTTGCATCTTCTCCCAGAATCACCACACAATGTATTTATTCAAGCCCTCTTGGAATCTCTTTCCTTATAATGACCACCTTCTATTGCTCTTTTATGAGTAAAGTTAGCAGAGAGATGGAAATGGCTTCAAGTTGTGCCAAGGGAGGTTTATATTGGATAATAGGAAAAATAATCCTTTGCTGCAAGAGTGGTCAGGCATTGGAACAGGCTGACTAGTGAGGTGGTGGAGTCTGTTCAAGAAACATGCTGACATGGCACTTCAGGACTTAGTTTAATTGCTGTGGTAGTGGTGGATTGAAGGTTGGACTTGATCTTAAAGGTCTTTTCCAACCCAACTGATTCTGTTATTCTGTGAGTTGTGTATGGTTTAAGTGTGTGCTTGTGGCTAACAGGCGCTGTCAAGGTGTACATTGCTGTTAGGAGATGGAGTGGTTGCCAAGCTGAACTGGACACTTTCATTCTGTTATTTTAATTCCTTTTGCACTGCCTATTAAAAAAAAAACCCAAACAAAACAAAACCCAATCAAAACAAGGAAACAAAAAACAAACCCCCAACAAAACAGCACCAACAAAAGAGCCNCACTCTGAGCATCATTAATTTCACTTCTGCTTGAGGTGACACTTGGGTCTGGAATCCTTCTGTAGCCTGGCTCGTGTAATTAGTCTGCTACCTCCGCAATGGGGTCTCAACCGTCTAAATCCTCGTCTTCAAGCAAGTACTGACAGCCCCCTCGTGTTAAGTTTTGTAAACACTAATTTGTGACATCTCCTGTGGCTTAAATCAAAGCACTCAAGTAAAAGTAATAATACCACTGTTAAAGTGAATGTTACAGAAGCAAACGCCTGTCACCTGACACTAACTGGATATGACACTGAGCGTGTTTCAGGAGATGTTTCTAATGAGGAGGCGCTGGGGGAAGCTGCTCCTGCAGCCCTGAAGCTGTTGGCTCCATAGCCTGCTCAGCAGAAAACAACAAAAAAAAAAGGAGGAATGTTGCTTATTTCAAGTCCATTTTGTGTTTTGCTCAGGTGCATGTAAAAAGAGGAGAATGACCTGGCAGCTGCAAGTCTTTGTTTGAGTTGCAGCTGTGTGACCTGCTGATGCATCTGATCAGAGGCCAAAGCCTGGTTTGTGCTGGGTGCTGTACAATGAGGGTGGACACAAGGTTCTCCCGGACCTGTGAGACTTGCAGTTTAGCATCCAGAGGAGACTGTTACCTGAAGTTGTTCCTATATTATACAGCTCCTTCCTCTTTCTTACAAAAAAAAAAAAAAAAAAAAAAAAAAATTTTTTTTTTTTTTTNTCACATTCACGGGGGTTAAATGGAATGCATCGTTCATCCTGGCCTATAGCGGGAATAGTGTGGCCAGCAGGACAATGGAAGTCCTTCTGCCCCTGTACTCAGTGCTGGGTAGGCCACACCTTGATTATTGTGTCCAATTCTGGACCCCTCAATTTAAGAAAGATGTTGAGATGCTTGAATACATCCAGAGAAGGGTGCCAAGGCTGGTGCAAGCTGGGAAAGCAGGCAGGATTATCGGTAAGAGAAACAAGCTGCTGTGTGAATTCCCATCCCATGGGAGGAGTAGGGAGCAGGGGAAAGTGCTGGAAGGAACTTCTGGCTGCAAGTGGATGGGTATTACCACTGGAAGTGGGTGGCCGCTGGTCATCACCAGTGTGGAAACCTGCCAGGCAAGCACATTCTAAGCTTCTCTGTCTCTTTCCACAGGTAGTTGTTTGAATCTGCACAAATTGATGGTGTGGCTCACAGGACTGGAGTGTAAAGGAGAGAATGGAGAACAGTTAGGGGAAATGTTGCCCAAGGAGCAGTCTGGGCAAGTCAGCTGAATGTGAAGGTAGGAATACAAGGAACATGTCTGCATCTGCAGTGTGGGAGGAGAAGGGGGTTGGCTTTCGTCACATGAACCATAAGTGCACTTGGAGCTACTAGAGACATCAACGGGCAGTAAATGACTGCACAGAGATATGTGGCAAGTGAACACCTCCAGCCCTGGTAGGCCATTTCCTCTTTTACTTCCCCCAGATTGCCTAACGTGCTGTAAGGACCCAGCTGCCCCACTCACCGTGGAGGGAAGTGACTGCTTTGTGGAGCTGGTGGACAGCTGCCAGCACTTACCAGCTGCAGCCTTGGCCCATGCTGTGCTTCAGTTGAGAGGATGTCACAACAAGTGGGGATGGGCACAGCTGGCCCTGGTGGCACTCTGGCAGCTCCTCTGGTGGGAATCCTGGCAGCTCCCTTGGGTCAAGACAATTGTGCTTGGTTTTGTTAGCCAGAGGGTTTGTCTTTGCAGGTCCAAGGCCTGAGGAAAGGCTGAGGGAGCTGGGGGTGTTCAGTTTGGAGAAGAGCAGCCTTAGAGGGAATCTTATCACTCTACAACTCCCCAAAAGGGAAGTTGTAATCAGGTGGGGGTCAGACTCTTCTCCCAGGCAACCAGTGACAGGACAAGAGGGCATCCTCTGAAGATGTGCCAGGGAAGGTTTAGGTCGGCTATTAGGAAGCACTTCCTCACAAAAAGGGAGATTAGGCACTGGAATGGACTCCCTAGCAAGGTGGAGAAGTCACCATCCCTGGAAACCTTTACGAAAGAATTGGAGGTGGCACTTGGTGGCATGGCTTGGCTGATGTTGTGCTGTTAGGTTATAGGCTGGACTGGATGACCTTGGAGGTCTTTTCCAGCCTCGATGAGTCTGTGTGTGTGATTCTGTCCTGCTTGGAGCTGGGGTGCAGAAGGCAGCAGTGCTGCATGCTGGCTAGATTTCTCTCTTTCCAGTGTTCACTTAGCCCTTGTTCAGAGGCAGCAAGCTTAGGCACTTGCTGTAGTGTCAAGAATGTTTCTACTCTCTCCCTTTTATGTATCTTTTAATCTGTTGTAACTGAAAAATGTATTTAATTTTTTTTTTTTTTAATTCTCTATTCCTTGTCTGATGAAGAGAAACCCCATCTAGTAAGTCTGAATGCTTCTACCATGGAAACATTTAGTACCACCTCTGGCATATTTATGTTGGCTCCCTGATTAGACAATGTGCCAAGCTGTCCTTCGTGGCCTTAATTATCGCAACTTCAGGCCAGCGTTGCCTGCTTACTGCATAATCCCACGGCCCAGAGTGAACCCTGAAAATGCTTAATTAAATGACATTCCACAACAGATTAAGGAGTCAGAAGCCCAAGATAAAGGAAAAAGGAGACTGTGACCATAGGAGTGGCAGGTGCTCTTCTCTTGCAGGGTAACGTTCCTGATACGCACTGTTTCATCCTGAGCACATTGGAAAAAACAACGTTAATTGGTAACAGTTCAGGGCCTGCTCTTAGCTTCTTGCATTTTCAGTGCAAAGTGATTCAGAGCCGTCCCAGCTTGGGCTGGTGTATGAATGGGATCTGTGGGCTCTCACTGATTTACGTCAGCTGAGGATCTGCTCCATGCTGGAGATAATGCGATAGTCTCTATATGGTGTGTGAGTTACGGCTGGACCACTGAGTCTGCTCCTGTGAGCACATGCTGCCTGCTAGGTCACAGGGCATGGCTATGGTTCATGTGGCACCATGCCAGCTCTCCCCCGCCTGCAGCCTGGCTTTGCTGCAGAAGGGCTGCTGGATGGACACTCTCCAACAGCTTTTACAGCAGAGCCCACAGACTTTATGTGCCTTGTTTCGGGCCCCTGGATGAGGCCCTTTGGCAAAGACATTGGATGATTTTGCTGCTTTGCAGTTTTGAAACCTGGGCTGAGCATGGCACCAAAACTCAGTTGCCTTCTGTAAAAGCTATTTTTTTAAAAAAGAAGGAAACCAAACCCTTTTCTCTGTGCAGAAGCTGGTGTGCAGTTGTTTGGAACAGGCATGATAAAATTGAGTCAGGGAGTCCCTTGGGAGCCAAAGCTGACGTCTAAGCACGGAAGATCAGCATACAAATACAAACACTGTAGATAATGTTACACTGTGCAGATTAGGGCTCAAATCTTCAGCAAATCTGTTTGGAGTAGGGAGCTGACAGTGAGCAGGGCATGTGCAGCACACGCAGCACATCTCATTCAAAGGCCCATCAGTAACAGCAGTTATTGCTCATATCGTGTTTTATCATATTATTCCTCAATTATTTGCTCCAACAGCTCTCTTGTCTTGGCTGAATAAGCTGCCTGTGCAAAAGCTGACCTGGAGTCAGCTCTCCTTTGCAAGGAGAGGTTGAGTGTGACAATGTTTGCAGGGGTTTGGTTTGTACGGTTTGCGCCTTCCAATCCTATAACATAATTTCAGAAATTAAACTGGAGGATGAGACAGGAAATTTAACATCCCTGCTAACACGAGGACAGTTATCAGGGAAAACAAAATGCAGAGGGCCTGAGTGAGTTGTGGTCCCTTGCCTGTACTGTGTGGGAGGTGAAGCACCAGGCTGGGGTTTCACTGCATGGTGGGTCGAAGGTGTCTGTAGCTGGGCAGCATCAGGGGAATGTACCTGTCTCCTGCCTCTGGAGACCTGAGCTTTAACTGTCTCTTATCCTAACAAGTGAAAGGAGTTCAGTGGTCCCAGCCTAATCCCCAGTGTATTTTGCCCACGTTACAGACCGCGCCGCATGCTTTGACACAACTGCAAGGGGTTTTATATTTGATAGCAGAAGCAAGGAGGATTATTCCTAAACTGCACCAGCTAAGCTGTGCGAGGGAGTGTAGCACATCATTTCCCTATCTCTGAAATGGAGAAGATTTTTTTCTGCTGAGCAGGGCTATTCAGGTGGTGAGGTTTTAGCATGAGGACTGTCTCTGACTACAGCTCAGAGGCTGCTTAATCCCTTGCCCCATGACTAGTCCCAGTGGGTCACAAAGCAGCAGCCTGGAGTGTGCAGCAGTGTCAAACCAGCCCTAAGCTTGATCTCCTCTTCTCTAAAACACTTACTTTTACAGAGAGCCATCATCTGCCTGAATACTGCATGAGTTTGCCCAGCACAGTGCATTTACCAACATTAACATTTATCATCTTCCATTGCAGCTTTTGTTTTTGCAAGTGAAAAGTAAAAGCTTAAAAGAAGCAAGTGAGAACTTACAGCAGAAACCTCTTTTTAGGTATTCCATGGAGAAATAGTGCAGGGCAACACAATGTGGCATAGGGATTTTTATTTACCTACTGATATTTTATGCTTGCAGCCAACAAGTCTGCACCAATTCCTGTTCGGAGCTTCACAGGGAATAAGAAGCATCAGCTCAGATTGGTTTCCTTTATTGTTTGTTTACTTTTGCTCCTTAAATGGAAAATTAATCTTCTTCCAATCTGAATGCCCAGGGGTTAGAGTGTCCTCGGTGACACCTCTAAGTCATCCAGCAACGTGATGTAGCTCTTGGATACTTTGATCTTCAGCTGGGTAGAAGACCAACCAGAGTCAAAGCCCAGAGGTAGTATCTCAGTTTAGTGTGTATAAAACTGGGACTCCCCTTAGCTACAGCAGAGCTTTATGAGAGTGAAGACCCAGGCTGAGCGCAGCATGTTGTGCAGACCCTATCTGAAACTCCTTTGTAGCCTGAACAGTCTTCAGACCCAGTTTCGCCTTGAAAGTCCTTCTTTGAAGTCTGTGGGCCTTCACGTGTCCTCCAGACTTTCATTTAGGGTAGCATTTGGTTTTCAAAGGTAATTTTTAAGATTTCAGGTAGGATCTCAACAAGCTGGGGCTGTATCAAAGTACATGACGCTTGCTTGAGTCTTATACGGTCCAAGCTGTTCTCTTAAGGGAAAATAAAGGCTATTAAAGCAGGCCAGAGACAAGGCAGCAGATGTTTCTCTTTATTGTCAGAACAGCAATCTTTATTAAATACCACAGAAAGCCCTGCAAATCCGGGCAGGCGGGTGAGTCTATGCTGAGGACACCTCTTCTTCAGGGCAGACAGTCTCTTCTAACTCATTTGTTTTTCCTGCTGATCCTTCAATGGCATTTCTGTGCCATAAAAGCAAAAGGGAAAACGAATATTTAACTGTGGAAGTAATTGGGTAGCTTAAACTTGAAAAAAAGAGTGCGGGAAGTGAGGGAAAGGGCTGAGACGCTGCCTTTGGCACTTGTGCTGTCTTCTTCTTGGTGCTAGAGCTTAAGCAGGGCCATTCCAGAAGACTCCTGGAGGTGCCCCAAATTCAGCAGTGGGCTGGTACATCTGGTCACAGCACAGTAAACAGTGAGGCATATCTTCTGCTGAGAAAGCGTCCGGTGGAAAGCAAACAGCGCATTAATAAAGCTTGGGAATCACGGAGCGAGGCCTCGGTAGGATGGAGAAAGCTCTTTGGGGGTTGTCTGGAGAGCGCTGGGCATAATGAGTCTGCTGGTTTTCATTAGCATTGCTAATGGCATCTTCCACTTTTCAGAAGCAACAGCAAGGTTTGGTGAATTAATAAAAGGAAGATGGTGATTGACTAAACAAAGGGTGTGCCAGCCCGCGCAGCTGGGCTGCTTTAACTAGGTGATGGCCGCAGATACGGCGTTAATTTAATTCTCAGCTGAAATACTCCAGAGGAAATGTCAGATCAATAATGGAGGAAAGGGCAAAGATTTGCTAAGCCTGGCTGGCTGGTGTACAGTAACTCCTGTGAGCCGGATCTGGAGAAACGCTGAACATTAAGGTGAGTAATCACAACTGTCCTGGGGGGCTGGAAAAATGCTCTGCCTAAACACTCTGCAGTGCAAACTGGCTTCAGGCAAGAAGCTGGGTGTTGAGGTAACAGGCTGTTGTTTCACACATGACTCTGCAGTTCACATCCATGGGATGGGTTTTGCTCTTGAAGAGGAGAAAAGGTCTTGTTGCAGACGTCCTATCATCTGCAGTGTGGTGCTGAGAGTTTCTGTGCCTGCCTCTAATCTGAAGTCCTGCACCAACATGTCTTCGAGCCCTGCCCATGTGTCTACCAGCACTAGCTCTTAGTGGCTTTAAAGCTTGGTTTATATCTAGATTTTATCTGTTTTGCCAGCAGGTTTCCATCTCTTACTGGCTACAAACTATGTCTCACAGGAGATGCTAAGAGGAGAAATGTTATGCCCATGCCTTAGAGTAAGCGTGAGCTTTACCTGTAATAGGGTTTTCTGCTCAGCTTGTACCTGCTGCCACTCTGACAGCATTGGGAGAGGTGGGCAAGATGGCTCAGGCTTCTGAATTCATCCTTGAATATTCAAATCTGAATTATCATTCCACCTCAAGCTCATCATAGCCTGGAGATGAATTATGTCCTTTGTGTAGATGGCCATAAAACACTGATAGGATGGGAAGGTTCCATGTTTCTTGGGAAACTTCCATGAGGCTGGGTAGCAAAGGGTGCTCCAAACCCAAATCTTGATTTTCCTTGTTGAGAAGTGCTTCTGTTCCCAGCAGCTGTGCTCAGCTGTGGTCATGGCTGGCACACTTTCCTTCAAATGAAGAGCAGATGACTTTCTTGGTTGTTTGGCCTGAATCTCAGCTATTTGACAGTTGTGCAGTTTTATTTCTTCCAGTACCAGGAGTGAGGGCTCTCCCAGAGCCTCTCTGTGTGTGTGTGCGTACCCTCTGGGAACGCTGTGATTTTGGAATTGCCAAAACAAACAACAGGTGCCTGTGTTATTCTGCAAGTAGGAGCTCCTCAAATATCAGACTTTGGCAGAGAAGATGTTTCCTTACAACGCTGATCTTCTTACCCCAAAGGTCCCTGGAAATCTGGGTGGTGTATTTACAGTAAAGAACGCTGAGCTGGAAAATGTTTTGAAATCACCTTTGATGAAAAAGTCTTTAAAGTGCCTTTCCAGCTTGTTCACCTGCTTAATTTCTGCTTTCAACTAAAGTATGGATCAGTATCAGGTTTAAGTACTACTGCAAAAGGCACAGAGTGACTCAGAGAACCCATAATAGCCTTTTTCCTAGGGGCTTGGCTTAGCTACTCCAGAGAATCGAGTATGGGTGTAGCTACGCTGAAGTGTCTGCACCAGTAAAAACCTGTGGTTCAGAAATGTGGTGAGACTGGAGAAAAAAATTGCTTGTGCTGATGTAATTAGCCCTCTCTCAGGAACTGCACAGGTTGCACTGATGTCCAAACAGAGCTTGTTGTGGTGGTGGCTAATAGTAGGTGTGCTACAGGTGAGTGAGACTGTACAGAGCATTCGAGTGGAGCTTCTTCACTTCTCCAAGCGATAAAGTACCAGCTGCTGTTTTTTGGGAGATAGTAAAAGCGTGAAATGATTTTCTCCTGCTCCAAAGGACCAGCTCATACCTCAGGAGCCACCTATGCACTATTTGCCATAGCATGTTGCTGATTTCCTAGCAAAGCAGTGATGACTGGGTCCATCCCCTATGTGATCAGAAGCTCCTGCTTGGACAGGACGGTGTGGGCGAGTTGTTGCTTGCCATGGTGGTGCCTGGGAATGTGAGAGCTTTGGAAGGAGGTGGGGGCATCCCAGTGCTTCCATAGCCACTGTCAATTGGCCTCTTACTGGGCTCGGTCCCAGCTGCATTTTAAGAGAAGGAAAGAAAAGAGCTGATAGAGCTGGAACTGCTTTAAGGTGGAACTGAAACAACAGCTTGTGGCCGTCTGAATCAGTTCCCTTGTTCCATGAATTTGACTCAGAGCTGAGTAGTTCAGAGCCTCAGAAAGCAAAGGCTTGTTTCAATTTTGGTTCTAATAATGGGCAAAGGTCACGGCAGCTGGGAGGAGAGGGGAAATGAAAGGCATGGGCTTGGCTGTTTTCTCTGAACCAGCTTCACCCGTTCTTGGTTACGATCTCAGCAGAACAATAGCTGATATTAAGCAAAGCCAAGAAATGAAATTAACACATGCAAAATTACATTACAGCCGTGTCGAGAGTCCTGCTGCCCAGCAGCGTTAGCAAGGCCTCCTGGTGCAAAGTAACAAGGGCAGGGAGGAACAGCTGATGGCTGTGAGCAGAGCACCTCCGTCTCGCTCACAGCCCAGACACGTGGCAGCAGGACAGGACTGGGCACTGGGGTCTGCCCATGCCATGGCTGGAACTCCAGCTCTGCCCGTGGGGATGGAGAGATGCTCTGCTGCATGTGCCTACAGCTCAGCCTTCTCTTGGCCCACAAAGGTGCTTGAGCATGCTGAACATCCAAACTTCAGGTTTGATGTGCAGGGCTGATGCTTGAGATTCTCCAGGGATTTGGCCATCAGGAGAGCTGTATGAGAGTAGCAGCCACAACTCTAATCCTCAGCTGCCAGGCTTCACTGCTCTCCAGGACAAACAACTCCACCTGCCCTCAGTCATCTCATGGCTCCAAGTCCCAGTTTTGCTCTCAAAGCTGCTGCAGTTCTCCACTCCCTCTCAAGATTATCTATAGTCTGTTTCATCCAGGAGTGAACACCTTCACTTGTAAAGTATTATCCCTAGGGAGTGCCCCTAAGGTTCTGACAACAGTCTGTCTTGCAGCCACATTAACCTTGTGATGGTGACCAGAAAATCAAGAGCTTGCTGCCCTTGTCAAACTCCCCAGAGTGCCTGCTAGGAGTACAGAACTTGTCTCCATATCCGTGCAGAAAATGCACAAAGCATTGCCTGATGTGTGAAACAAGGAACGGCACAGGAGGATGTCTTTTGTGTACATAAATAATAGCAGTAAACCTTCTAAGGAGCAGTTATATTTGAAGAGGTTAGAAGAGCTGATGGGATACAATAGCCATGGAAACATTTTTTTCCCCCCCCACTATCTGGCTGTGATAGCTTTGCCTCACTGGGCTTAGCACAGTGCTGCCTGCCAGAATAGTTGTGAGGGCTGGGATGTCGCCTGCCACAGGGCTGAGCTCAGCACCTGGGGAGCTGTGCAGTGTGGACATGACCCCGAGCTGGCAGCTGTGGCCATATTGCCATTTTACCCATGCCCACCAGCAGTGCAGAGCCAGGTGTTGATAGTGCCTGGATGCACATACAGGCTGGTTAATCTGGGTGCCAGGGAGGCAGAGGCAGTGGTGCTGTGGAGCGGATGAGTGGTGCCTGGAGCTGTGCAGGGTGTTGTGCCTGGAGCTGTGCAGGGTGCTGTGCCCGTGCAGGTGTTCATGTTTCACCAGAGCCCTGGCTGAGCTGATGCTGTGTGCCATAGGTCCTGCCTGTTTGGAGCACTCCCGTTGGGACACACCTTGACCTGGAGCTATGGACAGAAATGCTGTGTCCTCAGCAACACCTCTCATGCTTTCTCTGCAGAAAACCATCTTTTTGGGTGTCTTTTTCTTAAAGGATTCATTTTTTTCCATATGTTCTCCTCCTTGGGGGAATAACTCAGCAGTAGGTGTTCCTCCAACTCCAATTGCCTGGTCTGAGGTTGTCACACACCCAGGCTGATATGCTGGACTGGCTGTGCTCTGCTGGGCTGGAGGTGCAGTGGCCACAGGAGCCTGGCATGGCCAGGCAGATGCTGGCAGGCGGAGAGGAAATTGTGAGGAGCCCAAACGAGGATCTCCTGTCTGCTCCTCCATTTGCAGCCCAGCAGGAGCCAGCAGCAGACTCTGGCCTTGCAGCTCTTCTCGCTGCCGGCACCCGCTGCTGTGAGCCACTGAAAATGTGCCAACACTGCCTTTGACACCTGTGGCTCTGGTGTAGCAAAGCAGGTTTGCACAGAGCTGGGAGATTAATACAAGTATTCCCAGGATGTGGTTAACGACATCATTTATTGCAGAGGCTCTTGGGACAGTGCTGACACTCGCTTTAGCAGCTCAAGTGTTTAATGTGTTCTCCAAGACACTCTCTAAACACTGATAGGGCTGAGCGACACAAATGTGTTTGCAGACCATTTTAGGGTTAGCATGATGCAGAGCAGTGCAATCAGATGATGGGGAGCATCAGGAACAGTGCTCTGAGAGGATCACCATTATTAAATATGCTGTAAATCTCCCTCCCCATATTTTTCATACCTTTCCCCCCCCCCCCAAAGTATTACTCACATAATTTTCCCTCTGAAAGTCATTATGAGTGACTCACCTTTAGCTTGAATGAGCAAACATGACTAAGTGTTTATTCTGCTCACAGCTGGATAATTTGAAGCCCAGAACCTGACCTTAAGAAAGTCCCTGAGCAAGGCTGGTGGATTGGTGGATAAGACAGTCCACCACCAGTCCCTGGAGCATCATGTCTCAGAGATTCATTTCTTATTAAATGCTTCTGCTTTTAACTCAGAGTGGACATATCTTACTGACTGACCTCTCCAGTTGTCTCACTCCCCACAGCATGTGCTGGACTGAGCTCCCACTGCCTCCCCAGGTGCCTGCTGCTGCCAAGGGGACATCAGTCCAGTGGCCTCTGCTGCTATCCCACCCAAGCACGGAAGGAATGAGAGAGGGAAAATGCTTTTTTTCTTCCACGGGCAATTAGCATAAATCTTGATGGTCCCATGTGATGCTCTAGAGGAAAACCCCAAAAAGAAGAAAAACCCCAAGGTAGGGAGAGGATGGGGGGCAGGGTCTCGACTTGTCACTGTGGCTGCTGCCGGGAACAGCAGCTCTGCCTTTGCCAGCACAGCCCATCCTGCCCCAGGCAAAGGCCAGTTTGGGTGGGAATTTCTCTCTGGATCAGGTTTTTTTTTTTTTTCTTTTCTTTTTTTTTTTTTTTTTTCCCCTTTGGCACCTGAGATCAGCAAATTAATTTTGCTGTGAGATCCAGGGCAAATCAGAGTGTGTGCTGCTGGCCTGCCTCTTAAAGCCTCTTTGTCGCCTGCTGCTAATCCAAGCGGTTTTGCAGTCCCTTTGAATGCTTTTCTCTCGAGTTTTGTTTTCACTTTGAGTCTTGCCACCAATCTCACATGGCTTCCTGGCTGGCAGAATAATCTCTAAGCTTAGCAAACAGAAGGCTTAGAGCATGTCAAGTGAGCAGGTGAGGGAAACCACACTCCCCAGGAGAGGAGAGCACCTGCAAATGCAGCAGATGCAATGGATCAGAGAGCTCCAAAGAGGAGAATGACTCCAGGAGGCAGGGAAACACTTGGGGTGGGGGCGAGGGGAAGAAAAAAAAGAGAAGCAAAATAGGGCAGTGCAAAGCCTGGTGTCACAGACGTTCTTCCAGGCAATTTGCAGAGAGGAAAGGATGTTGGCAGAGGACCAAGAGCTCTGGTTCTTTGCCTTGCTGCTTATCTATTGCAGCAAAGAGATAAAGGGGGAAGCAGCAACCGAGGCAGGCGCTGGGCTGGGGAAATCACAGCCCCTGTGTCACCCGTTGCCCCGGAGCTGTGAGAAGGGCAGCAGAGCCACTTAAAGCCAAAAATATATCCTGTGCTGCAACCGGTGGGACAGAGGGTTAATCTTAGCTTGGAAACCAGTGCCCTAAAAGCCTCTGAGCCCTGGAAGAGATGTTTAATTACTAGCTAATTGCCTGGGATGTATCTCATTTGTAACAAACAAGGAGAGGCTGCGGTGGGTGGAAGGGAAGCTGGTAATCTCCTATTTAACGTGGCAGAAGAAGCTCTCAGCCTGGGCTGTAGGAGGCAAGTGGGTGGACTTCCTGTGCTGCTCACGGTGCTGTCCTAGCCTGGTGTGTGTCCTCAAGAAGTGGAGGATGTTGCCTGTGAGTTTTCACGGGTAAAGCTCCTTTACTCACGGGCAAGGTTTTGGAGATGATCTGCTGCTGTGTTTCCTGGGCTAATGCTCCTGGGAAGGTGGGAGTAAGGTAACACGTATTACATTTTAGGTGGCCTTATAACCTGGGAAATTGCCTTTTGAGAGGGTCAGAGGAAGAATAAAACCAAGTAGCTGTAATTCGGTGGCCTTAAACTCTGTGACAAAGCTGCTGTATAAAGACTGAGTGTTTCTGTTGGGAGAATCCGAGTAGCCTTGATCTCCCATTGCTGCCTTCTATAATGCATAATTTAAAAACATGTTAGTGTGATCTGGGTATGATACAGGGAGCAGCTATGTAATGCTGCTTCTTTGAAGGTTGTATTAAAGCTCCCTATCTTTGCTCGAGTAGCTACAAGGTCAAATCCCAGCGGCTATCTCGGAGGAACTGTAGAACAGCTGAAAGGATGTTAAGTTGAGCCTCTGACTTGGGGTGTCCTTGCTGTGCTGTAGATGTGCATGATAGCAGTTAACCAGTTTAATCTCTCTCTGCTCCACTCCTTGCTTGTGAAATGAGAATGGCAGCAGTTTGTTATCTTACAGATCCCATGTAGATGAGGCCAGTGGAAGTTTTGGAGTGGTGATGGGGTCCATATGAGAGCATAGGAGAAGCTGGGTGATAAAGAAATCAGTAGAATTGAATTCAGGGCAGAAGAGCAGCACTTTGGAGTTCAAAGCTTGTTAATACCTCTGGAAAAAAATGATGTGGTGGTTTAGGTGTTGCATCTTATTGAGCAAAACAATTTCAGTGAGGATACTAAGATGTAATTAGCCTTCATATTTCCAGCTGAACTGGCTTTGCCACCAGCTCCTGGAGCAGCATTGCCGTGTCAAGTGCTTCTGACATGCTGCTGGGAAGGTGCAGAGCCCTGAAGCTCTCATTTAACCTCTGCTCCCAGCCAGTCAGATGCTGTGCCTCGACATTCAGGAGCTGCTGTCCTCCTGCGCTCCCTGCTCTGGTCCATCCCTGTCTGCCACAGGGTTATTAACATGTTTTTGCCTCCCGGGATGACTGAGGTTAATTGAGACTTGTGAGGTGCTTGGGTACTGCAGTGAGGAGCATAGCACAAATGAAAGGCAGCAGAAGGTGTTGGTATACATGGGAAGGCTCTTAAGCACAAGGCTGGAAATCAGAAAATCTCTCTGCAGAGTAAAATGGATGACTCCTCTCTAGAACTAGAAAACTTTAAAAGTGGTAATTGGGGAAAAATACTATTTTTGTGTGCTGTTTAGGAACCCTCCTCTGTGTTACTCTTATCTGATGGCAAAGCATCTCAAACAGAGCACTTTCTGATAAGAGCTGTGTGTTTCCCAATTGTTTAAACAAACACCTGCCAGCCTTCAGCCTTTCCTTCAATATTTGCATTTAGAAGTTGCTGAGGATGTGGCTGCCTGTGCCCACAAGCCAGGCTGACCTGGGGGAAGAGAGACAGTGCCTGAACAGGAAAGGAGAATCTCTCAGATGTGGGTCTAAATGGAGTTAATTTTCTGGTAATGATGTAAAACCCTCATGACAAGATAGACATGGAGGTGTTGGAGCAGGCCCAGAGAAGGGCAGCAAAGCTGGGGAAGGGTCTGAAGAACAGGTCTGGTGAGCAGCAGCTGAGGGAACTGGGGGTGTTTGGTCTGGGGAAGAGGAGGCTGAAGGGAGACCTTAACCCTCTACAGCTCCTTGAAAGGAGGCTGAAGGGAGACCTTAACCCTCTACAGCTCCTTGAAAGGAGGCTGGAGTGAAGTGGGGCTTGTTTTCTTCTCCCTAGTAACAAGTGATAGAGCAGTAAGAAATGGTCTGAAGTTGCATCAGGAGAGGTTTAGGCTGGGTGTTAGAAGAACCTTCTGCACTGAAAGGCTTCTCAAACAGTGGGATAGGCTCCCAAGGGAGGTGGTTGAATCCCCATCCCTGGAGGTGTTCACAACACTCATGTAGTGCCAGAGGTGGGAGAGTTAGAGAGGCCGTTTAAGATTATCAGTTATCTAACCAGGGTGATTCTGTGACCTATTAAAAAGGGTGTATCAGGTTGGAGGAAACACAACTGGTTTCCATGGAGGACAGAGGCAGTGGGTGCTTCATGGGGCTTTGCAGGAATGTTCCTCCCCAGCAGGTTGGTCTGTCCCCACTATTCAGGATTGTCCCCCAGGTTCCCCATTACTTTTCCTGGTAAATCTGACAGTGATTTTCTGCAGCTTGAATCTCAATTCTGAAGCAATCCTCAGGTGGGCCACCACAGAGTCTGTCCCAGTTTAGGGACCATGTGGTTTTTTGGTTTGTCTTCTTAGTTTGCTTTCAGTAGAGGGAAAGCTGAAGTCTTTGATCTGGATCTCAGCAATAGGTGTGCAAATGAAAGGTTTGCTCCTGATAAAATGCAGAGAGCAGCATGGGGAGAGAACAGTATGTGCTTGAGCCACTGATGTCAGGTTTGTTTGATATGTTCTTCTGGATAGCAAGGGTAAGGATGTGTTTGCAGATGTTGGTATTTGTCTGCCCCTGGTTTGCTCTCTATAAGGGAGAAGTGAGAAGAAATGGAATGGCAAAATGGAAACTGGGAAGCTTGAAGCTTGTTATTATGCCATGATCTAGTGGAAACCACCACTACAAGAACTGACAGGAGAAAAAACTTCTTGTCCTGGCTGGGCTACAGACTGACTGGATAACCTTGATCTTTATTTCACTGCTCCATCCTTTCACCTCTGCTCCTTTAGAATCTTTGTGACACGGTTTTTGGTGCTGAGTAGCTGTTAGTGTGGGGGAAGGGAGTTCATGTTGTGATGTGCAGGAACTCCTCTCATTGCGGGTCCCGCCCTGCATCTCCATCTTGGCTGCATCCCATCCCCAAGCTGCACTTCCCTGGCATCCTTGCTGCAGTGGTGATGTGCAGGAGGCAGCACAACATTCAGCGTGCTCCAGCACACCAAGTAACCCATGTTAGGTACCATAAACCACTCTGTTCAGTGACCACTTGTTGAGCAATGCAGCCTTGTAGAGCTGTGTAGATGTGGTAACTGGTGTGCTGGTCCTTGATCTTGAAACAGGGCAGAGCTAGGAGCTGCCTCTGGACCTTGGATTCTCTGTCAGCCCATGGGTGACCAAGGAGCGTTAACTACCCCTTGGCTTGGTGTACCTCACCCTGTGAGACATCACACCTAGGATGTGTTTGGTCATCTCGAGGTGGCTCTGCACAGGGTCAGCTCCACATCCCTGCAGGTTTCCATGGCATGAATCAAGAGAACATTGGGCTCTGCAGCAAGGATTGGTGGCAGCAGCAGGATCTGTGGGGCTGCCTGGTCACACTCATTTTGTCCTCATTTCCTCTTCTCCAGTAGCACAAAAGAAATCCCTCAGAAGTTAATTAAATAAACAAACGTGGACCTATTTATTTTCCATTGTCATAGAAATGCTGTGGGCTCAGGCAGGATTTTGTATTCACTGTACACATCTGCAGCCCTGCTGTGCTGGGAGTGGGGGACAGACTGTCCCTTTCACTAGCTTCAGCCTCACCAGTAAGTCAGACGGGAAGGATCCCACCCTGAAGCCACCCTTCTCTCCAAACACTCTTCCTTTTCTCTCTATTCCCGAGAGAGCAGAGCCACACCATCTGCATGGTAAACGCTGGGCATAAGGCAAACACTTTTTTCCTTTCTGGGTTGAGGCGGGGAAGAGAGAAAGAACAGGGATTAGCAAGTGTCGTTTTCCTCTCTGAGCTAAAATAACACAGCAGTGCAGGCTAAGGATGCAGCTGTGGTTTGGAAGAGCTTTATTTTTATTTTTATAATACACCACTGGGAGTTCAAACAACGTGTGAGTGATATGTTGCCTTTTGTAGAGAGCAGCTTCTTTGTCTCCACCCTCTNCTGTTGAATGCATAGCTCATTTGGATAAAAGCCTCTGCTGTGACATTCACAGCCTGGATCTGCAGAGCTGTTTGCTTCAAAGCGATGCTGTGGGAGAATTTATTGAACAGGCATCTCCGTCCCCACCGCTGCTGCCCTTGCCCACCCTGCCTCTCCCCCACCGCCATCCCCTACCCCGGCCTGGATAAATTGATGAAATGGATATTCTGTGGCACTCGTTAAAAAGCTATAAATCCTCTCTCACATTTATTGCTTCGAAGGTAAGGAAAATGGGAGAGACAATTTAGAATCATAGTATTGCTTAGATTGGAAAAGACCTCTAAGACTGAGTGTAACCATCTTGAGGTAGGCTGGCTGCAGAAACTCCTCTTCCCCTGGTTCTTGGTCTCCAAGGTAAGGTGCTCTGTTTCAGCAGCTGAAGCAGTTTGAGAAACTGAAAATGCTTTTGGACCACAGACACCTGATCCTGTTGG
The DNA here is from genome assembly GCA_013396835.1 of Psilopogon haemacephalus. NCBI lineage: Eukaryota > Metazoa > Chordata > Aves > Piciformes > Megalaimidae > Psilopogon > Psilopogon haemacephalus. Next base: position 64,475 of record VWZI01014720.1, read on the forward strand.
CTTTCACCCAGCCAAAACCCCCGTCCTAGCTTTTTTCGAGCCCCCAGGCCTTTCATCTGAAAGCATCTCCTCATGAACAGAACCTCCGCGCTCCCAGAAGTACCTCCAGGAGCAATTAAACAACTTGGGAAGGTGTAAATGAGACACTGAGCCTGTTAGGGCCTTTTGTATGGCTAAGTACCTCTTTGCATCTCTAGGCAGCTCTCTACATTTTGACACTTGGTGATTAGTGTGTGATGGTGTTAGTCTGGGCTTAATGGTGCCTGAGTATTGCTCAGGGCTTTGCAAATCCTCATTAAATAAACTTGAGTAAATGGCTTTTAAAATGTTTAATTCTTCTAAAAATCCTTGTACTGCCAGGCTGCGCTGAAGCCCCTTTCTTAATCTCTCCTGTTGAATCAGTGGCAGTGCTGTAAGGCACCCTCCAGCTGATCTCTGCACCCTTTGGTTTCTGATTCATGACTGTGGATAGCCACAGCACGAGGGCCAGGGGACTTTTTCTCTCTCTTTTCCAGGCCTTGGCCATGGTTAGGTGCTGATGTGGAATCTCAGGGATCTGTTCTTGGCCCTGTTCTCCAGGCTGACAGATGACCGCAGTGCAGCAGAGAGGTGGGAGTCCACCACTGCAGACCTCTTGGGTTCAATCCTGTGGATGCTGGCAGGCCATGCTAATGGGGACTCCTGCATGTTGGGAACCTCTTTGCATAGTACATATGTGGGTCGTGGGATCAAGGCTGCCAGCATCTTGTGCAACATGAATTTAAAGGCAGATGTTAGCTTATATGTCTCCAAGGATGCTCAGCAGGCTGGAGGAGCAAGCACAGGACAGAGATAGGATGGTGGGTAGGGGGATTTGTGACCATGGACACATCATCTGCCTCTCCTTGCATCTGTACACTCCTCCATCATCATCCTGAATCATAGCAATGTCATGCAATAGAAAAATCTTCCCTGAAGTTGACAATGTCTCTTCTCTTACTCTTTGCCTTAAACTTCTTCCTGGCTGGCTGACCAAAGGCAGCTGCAGTTTCATAGGCTGTATGTAAGGGATGCTTTGGAGAGAGCAGATTAATATTAGATCTTCACAACAAGGGAAGGAAAAGAAAGTAGTGGGAGGCACCAGCCTCTGGGTGAGCTTTGAGCCCTTGGGTGAGCCTGTGCTGTAAGGGTGCTGCAGGAGGGTTTGAATGTGCTAAACTCTGATCAGAAGCAGAGAGCAGAAAGGATTGTGAGGATGTGGTCTATAGACACACAGGCACTTCTTTTGAAGCCACAAACCCCAATCTCTTTTTTTTTTTTTTTTTTTTCCTGTTGTTGCTGGGTTAATGCAGAAATGTCTCAGCCTGTGGTGCTTTCTGAGAACCAAACTGAGGTGAGGAGTGGCTGTAAATGCAACAAAAGATGGTGTGGGGTCAGATACAGCACCTGGAGGGATCGACTTGCAGTGCTTCAGGTTTCTCCCATTCCAGTGCCTCCTGGGGAAACAGAAGTGGAGTGACCTGTTTAGAATGTGCTAGCTTCTCCCAGGTTAGCCCAGAATGGGCTTAGCAGCATGGCAAAAGCCTTGCTTGATGAGTTAGGCAGTGAAAATAGATGAGTTGTTTCTTGCTGTGTGCAGCGTTCTCTGCAATTGAGTTTTAAGTCTTTGTCTTGCAAAGTGTGCTTGGCACTGCAGAAATGAGTTTGTGCTCACATAGAAGAGACCGGACTAAATGCCACCCTCTTGCCACCATCGATGCTGTTAGTGTTAGGATTTGGCAATGAGGATGCTCTTCAGAGTGTCAGAAGCTTCTCCCAGTGTGGCTTTCTGGTGATAAGGATGTGGGCTTAAGGTTTTGGGGTTGGTTTTTTTTTTTTTTTTTTTTTTTTTTTTTTTTTTTTTTNNTTTTTTTTTAGTTTTGTTTTTGTTTAGATTTGGTGATTTGGAAAGTACTTGCTCACCAGAGGAAGTCTCTTACTCTGTGTTTCCTTGCATCAGAGCACCTACCAGATGGGATTTTCTTCCCTTCTCTGCATCAGAGAAGGCCTTAAATGGCTGTGAGAGCCGGAGAGTGTCTCTCCCTGCCAATAACCCCCGATGGTAATCACAGCCACGTGGTCAGTGTCCTTGATCTGAAATTTGTCATCGCGCGTTACGCCTCACAAAGCCTTGGCTCCATCTTTCAGCTGGAGTATTAAACCTGATGACAGATGCCAGCTCTCCCCGCTCTGCTGTGGTCTCTGAAATGAGCAGGAACGTGAGTGCTTTGCTGGCTAAATAAGGGCTTCAGCACAGTGTCAGGGGAAGGAGATGGCCACTGCCTGGATATGTTTGCCTGGAGTGGAAGGATGAGCTTCAGTCCTTTGTGGTGATTGGAGCAGTTAAAGTGGATGTACAGCAGCGTGCAGAGAGGACTTCTCTGCCCTGGAGCCTGGGATGCAAGTACCAAAACCTGCTCAAGATTCCGGGAGCTGAGTGCACATTGCCCTTTGAGGCCTGGGGCAGGGTATCTCATCAGGATTCATCCCCCTTTGATGCTGGGTGCAGCGCATCCTTAAAGTGGGGAAGAAGATTTTTCTTTACCTTATTTATTTACTCTGGGAAAAGATCCATTCCATGCTATTTTATGGAACAATAGAGTCTAAATCTAAGTGCATGAGGCTTTAAAGTAAAATATTTTTTTTTTTAAGTTTAAAAGGTTTACTTCTGTTTCCAAAACATCCTTGTGTTGAATTCAGCAATGTAAGTAGAACTCTTGAATCTTTCTCTAAAACAAATTATAACTTGGTAACAGCAGGGAAAATGATTTCAGAATCTTTTCTAGGTATTCAGAATATCATAAAACAGAATTATAGCCTGAAACTGAAACCCCAAACCACTTCTGAATGGCAGGCTTAAAAGCAGCTTAGGTAAGAAGATGCCTGAACATGCATATTTTGTAGGTGAATGAGCAGCAATGAAGTGTGGTATTTCCTGCCTTTTGGAGAGCTTTTACTGGGTTGGCTGATCCTGATCTCCCAAGGTAATGAATAAGGATGGGAAAAGATGCCTGTGGCTCCTGGGAAGGAGTGGGGAGAAAGGAGGCAAGAGGAGAAATAAATTAACAGAGATTAGAGACTAGAAGTGTGTGGCTGTTGTGATTGAAGGTTTTGGTAGGAGGCTGGTAGCTTGGGAGGAAGCTACCTCTGCTAATCTGGCAGCATTGTGCAGGTGCTCCTGAGACCATCCTGTGTCTGTTACCACCGTGGACTCAGGGAGAACTAAAACTGGTCTGGTAAAGCTAAAAAAAAAAAACCAAAAAGTCTGGTTTTAAACAAAACAAAAAAATAGTGGCCTTATACAATTTCATGGTTTTCTCCAAGCAATGAAAGAGCCCCCTGAAGGAAATAATTTTTGGGCTTTGTGATTTTCTAAGTTTTTTTTTTTTTTTAGATAGGGCTGTTGCTGATCTTCATTGTAAAATGATAAAATTAGGGCTTGATCTTTATTTCCTGACAGATTTATGGAAGTCCTTTGTGTGCTGGGAGCTCATGAGCTTGGCTCATGCCTCCCCTCTCTTTGGAGACAGAGAGGCCTTGGGCTATCAGCTGCTATGGGAAGAGCAGCACAGGAGCTCTGAGCTTTACCTGCTGCCTTTTGGAAGAATCAGATTGTGGTGCTTTTAGTGAAAGCTTCAGGGGAGTCTTTTTTTCAATTATTGTTTCCTTGTGATGTCTTAAAATCTGCCTTTTTGGTCACCATTGGACCTTTCCAAGCAGGCCTCTTATTTTTCTTCTTTCATGGCAATACAGCACAGGAGGGGGAAATCTGCTCTCTTCTTTACTCCTCTGCCAGAGACAAACTGGAGTTCTCCAGCCCAATATTATTTGCTTCCAAAATCTACCAATCCTGCCTGAACAAATTTTTGATGAACCTTCCCTCCGAAGCTTAAGTCTAAGCTAATCTTTGCTGCTTTCTCTGTGGCATGTCAACTTCTGGGGAGCCTGAGGCATAGGAGAGGAAGGACCTCCCCGGGGGCTGGGCTCAATCTCCTTGGCCAAGAATGGTAACACCACACTGTTTCTTGTGGCCTTCCCTTGGCAGCCAAGGCTTGTGTCTGACAGAGACCCCTCAGCTTGTGCTTTGCTCAACATTAAAACCTCATCTCCTTTGAAATGCGAATCCTTTTCCCCTCCCCCTTGTTAGGGAGATTTATAGCCTGGCTCAGAGAATTGCCTGCGATGCTCTGATGTCATGGCCTATGATGAAATTTGTGCTGTGCTCCTCAGCACTCACCTCGAGCCTCTTCTGCACACGTTAGATATTAAACTAGCAAAAGGTGTCAAAACCCAGCCAGGCTGCTGTGATATACAGCACTCAGACTCCTTCTTGTGCTACGTTCCCTAACCTCAGCTACTTGGATGCTGTTACAGAATGAACTGTGAAGTACAGTGCTGGTGGATTTATAGCGGGCAAAGTTATCTGCAATGCATGTATCTTCTGGAGTAAATATTCCAGGGGGAGAAATAAAATGTAGCTTTCTGATCTGTTTGTCTCCAGCATTTGCAGTTGCTTTTTGCTTTTTTTTTTTTTTTTTTTTTTTTTTTTTTTNNNCTTGAGCTGCAGAAATAAATTAACCCCAAGGTCTTTGGGTTTCTCCCCAGCTCTTTGGCTTTTGGAGCCAGGGACACTTGTATGCTTTGCCTAAGACAGATGGACGTTGGTCAGTGACACTTAACCTTTTGGGTCTTGTCCCTCGGGAGCCATTGATGAAACCTGGGAGTCAATGCCTTTGAACCCTGGGAATTGATGCCTTCAGGCTCAACCTCTGGATCACATGTTTTAACTAAATTGGTTACAAAACAGATCTGTCTAAATTGGTGCTAGCCCCTTTGTGTGGACACTCCTAAATCAGTTTAAGAGTGGCTGGTATCGATTTTAACTTAATGTGGTTTGCTACTGAAGTAAGCTGGATCAATAGTGCTAAATAGGTGCAATTTCTTGTGTTGACTATGCCATGGAAACTTTCTTAGAAAAGATGAGCAGAAAGGGGAAAAGGTTGAGTTTGGTCAATTTTTGTGGCCAACTTTGGGATTATCCCCCCCCGAAGACACCTCTCTGAATGGAGCTTTTCAGGTGTGAGTGGAGAAATTTTTAATCCAAATTCACGTTTAGAGAGAATTTCTGGGAATGTTTCACTTATCACCTTTACCTTAGAGCCAGGAACCCATTCAGGGAACCAGCACCTGAAGCTGTCCAAAGGCTGCAGGAAGTGTGCTAGACTGCTTGAGCGGTGCCTGCCGATGTGACTTATGCACAGCTGTGTGGAAGTCACAACCCTCAGCCTCTCTTACCCAGGAGTACTCCTGCCTGTGTGGCATGTTCTGGTGTTTTCTTGCACTGATGGAATCAGGAGAGCACAAAACCACCTTTGAAGGATCTATGTATGTAAGATCTCTGCAGTTGCCCTCATGGAGAGCAGGAAGAGCAGAATCTGGAGTTTCATTAGGTAAGATGGAGTGGAATGTTTCTGTAAAGAGAATGAGCCACCCTGTCTCACCCTAACAAGGCTCTTTTGAATCTAATGAGAATCCTTGCCCTTCAGCTTCTCCAACCAGGAAATATTGTGGATTTCTCCCTCATGTGTTATGCTGAAGTCTTGCTCTCTCGTTGCCTTCCCAATGCTGAGTTCAGTGCCCTTATTAGAACCCTTTGCATTTTAGTGAGGAAGTTTCATTTATTATAACAGATGACATCAGTTGTGAATTCATGCTGGCCACCAGAGCTTTGTGTTGTGTCCTTCGAGAGCTTTCTGGCCCCTGTGGAACAAATCTCTCCTGCTTTGTCAGCCTAAGGACACCCGAGGTTCCCCAGAGCTGCTCCCTGCTTCCAGAGGGGCTGGCAAAGGGCCAGGCTGGCTATCATTTTTTACCCGTTTTGCTTTCACAGCCCTTGTAGTAGAAGAAACCAAAATATCCTCACTATCACATCTGCTGACAGATGTTTTGTGCCTGAATGCTTGGTTTCCACCAGATCTTGGGTGGGTTTCCCCTTTGCTCATCCTCAAAGACTCATGATGGAGATCCTCTCAGTGCTTGGCTCATTGTCATGCACTTTGCAGTCAAGATCTCATTTTCATTCCAGAAACAAAAGGTCTGTCAACTCCTTTAACTGCACAGAAAACACCAAACAAGAAATAAAGCCCAATTAAGAAGAAAGAGAAGGAAGAGTCTCAGTAGAACAGATTGTTTTGGTAAGTGGTTTTGTCAGCCCCATGTGCAAGCTGTTGTGATGCTGACCTGCTGTAGGACTAGGGCTGGCTGGCTTAGGCACGGGCAGGGCAGGCAGCAATCCTGGGTGCTGCTGGCTCCTACCTCTGTGGGCAATAGAGGTGCTGAGAGTTGTCCATCACAGGAGGGGCTGACACCAGCCCAAGAGACCCCTTTCTTCTTGCTGGTGGGGGTGAGTCAGGATCCGGGTTGTTGTTCTCTGCCATCACCTGGTTTCACTGGGACACCTCCTCTGTGAGCTGCTGTTGGATGTGCATTTGAGGGTCTGCCTTGGTAGCAGTAAGACAGCAGAGAGGAAGCCACTGTCACCACGCCGATGACCTTCCTGCAGGCGCTTCCAGGCTGTGTCTGGAGATGGTCTGGTGTGGGGAGGTTTCTCACAAGCTTTCCCTGGACTTTTCTCTTCTCTTCAGCAGATGACCACTTCAAACAACGGTTCTGCTTTCTGGTGCATTAAGACTTGGAAATTTGCCATTCATCACAGCTGTGCGCTTGAGCCTCTGTGATTATTTTGGGAAGTGAACCATGATGATTTGTGTGTATGTGTTTTATTGGCGGGCAGGATGTTCCCTATCTACCTCTCCCTGGCTGTCTGCATTTGCATTGGTTAATAAAATGGATAATGTTCAATGGCTTTCTGATGGGTGAACAAGATTTGGCACACAGGATGTAGGAGCTTTTCATGAAGGCTAAATTTTCATCCTGGGAGATTGAACCCTCTGCGGCAGCCCTACGCAATCCGTAATAACAGAAGCTTTTAACCCATCTGTAATTGCTTTCATATAGAAAATGATTGCTGTAAGTTAACTTCATAATTCTAAATCAGTGGCTCTCAGTAGGATTTCAGATGCTTTAATTTGCCCTGAATTATCTGCAGAATTCACAGGCAGTTCATCTGTGCTCTTTCCTGATTATGTTCCTTGGCACTCTGACCCAAACTTTGGCTCTTTAATTTTTGTCTGCTCTTTCTGAAAACAGGCTCCTATCCAAGGGTGTCCCACCAGAGGTGATGGTTCTGACTGGTGAATGGAGTAGGTAACTCTCTCAAGCTGCCTCCCTTTAGAGGCCAGCCCACCTTTGAACCTCCAAGACATTACTGACTTGGTTGGGAGGTAACCTTGGGTTAAGACTGTGGGTATCCACCAATGGAACATGAGACCAACCCAAGCAGGACCATCACGGTGGTGGAGGCATCTGGGTTGATCCATGCCATGGTTCTTCTTCTTTAGCTGCAATGGAGGTGGAAGGATGTCATGCCTGGCTCTGTGTGTACACAGTACATGGATGATTCCTGCACACATCACAAATGTGGTGTCAGTCTGGGTGTATCTCCCTAATGAGGATGAAGCTCATGGTTGGGTTGTCTGACAGTCCCAAAATGAGCAGGATGGCCACTCCTCCCCTTATGGCAGCAGCTGGCTTGTACAATTTTGAGTGACAGCAGATGAAGGGATTGCATTACCACTTGTCTCTAGAACTGTACATCTGTGTCAGCTCTTTGCTAAATCAATAAACAGGATGCTGAAGGAAAAATTCTTTTAGGCTTCCTATGTCTTTATGCATCAAAGTGATTGGACAATGAGAAGCTCAGATGGTAGCAGGCATTGCAATGTGGCTGGCTGAGGAGATGGTTGATTTGTTGGTTTTGAGGACTGGGTCTTGGAGAGTGCTGGCAACTTGCTTCCCCAGAGAAGGCAGCAGTCGTGTGGGTTCTTTTTCAGTGGTGGTAATTATGCAATTTGGATAGAAATCTTCAACCAAAGAGGCTGAGGTATAGCATCATGAAGTGGAGAAAAATCACTTTGCATGTTCCAACAGACTAACAAATTACCTATGGAAATGCACTTGGGAATATTCTTCAGTAATTGGATTTCAGCTGTTGTTTCATAGTATGTGCCCCCAGGCTGTGGAGGTAAAAAACTCCACTGAAATGCTTTGAAATGTTCTCTGGCACCTACAAAATGTGTTTACTATTAAAAAGGGAAACCTGCAAGTCAGAACGTTGCTAAGTGCAGTTTAAAAACAAAATTGCCCCCCTGCAGCATAGCTCAGGGTATCGAAGCATCTGGTTAATCCAGACTGTCTCAAGCCAGAAACATTCCTGTGACTTGAGAGGAGAAGTCCTGTCTGATATCTTCTGCCAGGGTAACATGGGCATGTCTGCATTGTGGAGCAGGAAGCCTCAAACAGTGACTGGTTTGGGTTGGAGTCTGTGTGGCCTGGAGGAGGCTAAGAAACAGATAGAAAGGTTTGCAGGATGAGTTCTTCTAGGTTTGGTACCTCTTGGTTATTCTGTTTCCACATCTGGACTCCAAGTTGCTCTTTCTAGGCTTTTGCAGAGCATGGAGAGCAGTATCTCCAAGAACCTGCAGTGTGCTTGATGCTGACCCTGGATATTTGGTACCTTTTTCTTCAAATATTAGTGACATCTCCAATCCTGACCTTGATGCTTAAACCATAGATGAAAGAGAGCGGAATAAGTTGTTGCTGCACAGAATATGATGACTACTGAGTTTGACATGGAAAAGGGGGAGAATATAAGGGGACAAGTTGAATAGAATTTGGGTGCTGAGAAAGTATTCCTAAGTTTTGGGAGCAGAAAGGAAGCAAAGTATTTTTCCTTGTACATCTGTCAAAGCTGAAACTTTGTTCCAGGTTTTATTAAGAAGATGATGGTCCCACTTGTCCAAATCTTGATCATCCATGGCTTCATGCTGCTGTTGTATGCTTATACCAGGCATTGCTCTCAGCCTGTGCCACTGGAGGTGCATACTGGCATGAAAAAGACCTGACTTGCATCCCGAGAGCTGTTTGTACAGTTCCAAATCAAGCTGAATTTAGAACATGGCATCACGAAAAGATTTTGGCCATGAGAGTACTTTCTTGGGAACTTCTCTTCAGGGGTCGCGTTTGACTTGTTTTGCACAGGAAAGACATTTCTTAAGTTCTATAGAATGATAAAGAACAAACATCCCTAAAGTGAAAAGCAGGACTTTTGGGGTCGGGAGTTGTGGGTACATTACACCTATAAAAAAGAGCAGGGAAATAGGAATTTCCAGCCCCCCACCTTCCCCCTCTGTTAAATAGCATTTAGGCTACTTCCAGAGCTGAAGTTTCACTGACTGTGAGTCATCCACAAGCAGAGGTGACTGAAAATCACCATCTTTCTTCTCAGGCTTATTTCTTGGCTGGACATAAAAGGCAGACTTCGAAGCCTGCACGCCTCCATCTGAACCTTTCAGATCTCTCTAGCCTTTGGAAGGAGCCGAAAGCAAACCCAGCCCTGGCAACTTAGCCTGGCTTGCTTTGCGGGAGCTACGTGGAGGGGAAACAAATCTGCTGTGCCAACTGAGGCAACTAGTTCTGTGAGTTTATAAATGCTCCAATTGAGTGTTTTGACACAGCAGTCAGATAGAGTTAATCTTTCCCTTGACCTCCCGATAGCGGCGCGCAGGCTGAAACCGCTAGTTAAGCACGTCCGTCTCCTCTTGTACCATTCGCGCTCCAGCGCACCGCCTAATCAGCTGTAATCTATCTCTGGGTAAAACACACACAGTGCTTTTCACAGCTATTTACACAAAAAACAGACCTCCCTGCATTAGTTACATACGCCAGCCACGAGGAATTGCTTTTCCTGGGATGAAGAGAGAAGTTGGATGGGCTGGGTTTGCTCCGTGGAGGAGGTGTGGGAAAGGTGTGGGAAGTGCTTGCTTCTATCCACCTGAATATGAAAAATACCTGCTTGGTGTCAACCCATCCTGATGGGTGAGTGGGTTTGTGCCAGAAGATGAAAAATACTCACTTGGTGTCAGCCTGAAGGATGTGCTGATGGCTGAATGGCTTTGTGCCCACAGGCCCAGGTTGGACAGCAGGGGTTAGCTCTTGGTGAGTTCAGGAAAATCCTTTATAGAGGCTGCACAAATTCACAGAATCCTAGAGGCTGGAAGGGATCCACTCTAATCCCACCCCCCTGCCAAGGCAGGATCACATAGGGTAGCTTGCACAGGAGTGCATCCAGATGGGTTTTCAAAGTCTCCAGAGAAAGAGACTCCACAACCTCTCTGGGCAGCCTGCTCCAGGGCTCTGTCACCCTCACTGCAAAGAAGTTTCTCCTTGTTAGGTTTGTAAGAGTCACACTGACAATGCACAAGGTAGTCTTTGACTTCTAAACCACAGAATTAAGTGATTTTAAAATTTATTTTTAAGGTGGAGAAACACTGGACTGGTTGACCTCTTAATAGTCAAGCAAGTGTTCTATTTTCCAGTGGTACTCTGACGGTTTCCCCCCAGATGATTCTAGATGCTCTCTGATGTATATTTCCTAGCCTCCTCTTTGATCTCCCAAGGATAGCAGTGGGGACTCCTTGATGTGTCTCTGTTAAAATTCGACAAAGCTTCTATTTGAGAACCATCTCACAGAGCAGCTGATCCTGTTGGATATTGAAAAATTACACAGCTCATGATGGAAAAAAAAAAAATAAATCCTAACCTACCAGAAGTCTCGTGTGCTGAAGTACGAGGTTCCTCCAGGCAGTACAATGTGTAAGCCTTATATAAATGTCTGTGTGAAAATGAGATACTTAAATCTCCTTTGAATCCCTGCTCTCCCAAGCCCATCGCAAAGCCCGTCCGTGACCTCCGCTCCTCCCTCCCTCCCCTGTGAAACGGAGCTGAGCTCCCCTTCGGGAGAGGGAGGTGAGACCTGCCGAGCTAATGTTTATAAAGCGCTTTGAAGGTGAACGTTAGCAGGTAGCAGCAGTAGCAGCAGCAGCAGCCTGTCTTGTGCCTGCTCGTTAGCATTCAGGGCATGCTCAGATAGCAGCTCCGTGGCAGTGTGTTAACTGTACTGATAAATCTTGTGTAAAAACAACACTCCGCCGCACCGTTAAAGCTCCTTCCACCTGGGAACATCAAAGCCCGACACAAGCACGGCTTGATCCTGGCAGCAGATGGGGCTGCTTTGTGCTGCGGTGAGGATGAGACCGTGGGGACGGCGCCGGGCAGGATGTGGGGACACCCCCGCTTCTAGCAAGAGGAAGGTAGTTCTTGGGGTCTCCTAGCGAGTTCCACCACGGTAATAACTTGGCTCCGGGAGTTTGGAAATACACTGCTGGGAGCTAACTGGTGCTCCCAGGAATTAAAGAGCACCCTAGAAATCATTACAAGCAAATTCGGGCTTTAGCAGCTAGCAAAACTATATTATAGAATGTTTTTTAAAAAATGTCTGCATCTTCCATGCTCTGGAAGGTAATTGGCTGGCATTAGGAAATGAAAGAGAGATGTGTCTGAAAGTAGTTGTGCCAGCACTGGAGCTGGGTGCCTGCCTTGTGCAGAGTGCTACAGGATTGTCCCCTGTGCCCTCCTCTAAAGGCTGCAAGCCCTTTTAAATGTATTTACCTCCTCTAAAGGTCTGAATCCAAAGCAGCCCCAAAGCAAGAGGTACCTCTTCTGAAACGTTTTTTTTTTTTTGTTTGTTGTGGCTTGCAAGAAAATTTTCTGTTAAAAGAGGGAAAAGTTCTGTCAAAGCAAACTCACCAGATTAAAGAGTAATTTAGATTGTAAGCGACCTCTGGAGGTCAGGAAGTCCATTCCCCAGCTCAGAGTAGGGCTGACCTCAAAGCTGAATCAGGTTGCGATTTAAATGTGATGACACTTATTTATATAGCAATAATCATATAACTCTTGAGTGTGTCAGTTTATATTTGTCTGGTTCTTCTGTGCAAAAAGATAAATTGAGAAAATTAATTGGGATTTTTGAGAGTAATGTGTAGAGATTAACTTAACCATCACCACCTCAGGATAGGTGTTCCTAGCCTGGCACAAACCAGGACCTGGAGGATGCTGTGCAGAGCAGGAGCAGTCCAGCTTGGATGGGTACCAGATGTGGGCATGGCACTTAGCATCCAAGGAAGGTCCTGGGGTCCCACATGAGTCCAGTGCCCCAGGTACACATGTGCTGGGTTCAGCTGTCCACACTGCCCTTCACAAGGTGGAAGGGATTGTTAAACCTGCACAGTGACCTCAGTCCAAGTCTTGCAGCTCTGCTGCAGCCTCATTCCTGCAACCCTTTTCTCCCAACTTTCCAGGAGGAGATGGAGAAGGAGCAGAGATAGGAAAGCTTTAGTTCAGAAAATCCATAAATCATCTAATTCAATGATTATTTATGAACTAGATCACAGGCTTATGACAGTAGCTTTTAAGAAAAAGTTCCTGGCTGCTGAGGAGTTGGCACAGATGTCCTCTGAGAGCATGAAATATGCATTTGACACAGGTGACTGTGGTGACTTCTTCCATTAACCCCTGTTTCTTCCATTAACCCATGGTTTCTAGCTGTTACTGAACGTGTTATGCACAAATGTGTTAGTACTTTGGAATTCTATCCCAGGGACTGTCAGGAGTACATTGACCTTGTGCTAAGATGTAGAAAAGGTAATGCCTTGGCTGGATTTATGTTGTCTCTCCTCCACCCAGCTTTCCTGTCTAGCTTATTTGAAAGCTTTTTCCTTCAAACTATATTTAGTACTTGGAGATGGAGATTTCTGAGGTGGGGTAAGATCAGTGCAAGTTGTGGCTGTTGGCTGCCAAGTCCAGCAGCGAAACAGGACCCTCCTGCTGTCCTCACTGCTTCTGCCGTCTCTGGAATGTTTTCCAAGCTTTTGCAGTTGGGTTGATGCCAGAACAGGTATGCATGCAGTGCAACACCCTTCGTCCCTGGCCTGGAGAAGATGCACCAGGCCCTGCAGCCCTGCACTGATCCGCTTTGTGAGGATGGAGCAGCAGCAAAGCACTGGCTGAGAGTGAGCAGGAGAAGGGTTAATTCTGAATGGACAAGAGCTGTGGGGTCCTACCATAGCTCCTGGGCACATTTGGCACTGTCACTTCATGATGTCACTTGACAGTTAAAGCAAATGCAACCAACGTAGTGAAGAACAGATTAATTAGAGCTGACAATAACATGGGGAAACAACTGAACTTTAGAGTAATCTGTTTCAGAATGGAAAATGCTTCCATGGTTTGCTTCTTGGCTTTCTCTTTAAAACTAGACAGAGATTTCCAGCTCTTGTGTAGGAGTAGATATGCTTGTGCCTCATAATGGTTTTAATAAGCAAATATTTCAGATGCCACTGTTGTGGAACTTGTCACTCAGTACGAATTGGGGGAAAGCTGCTGGGTTTCTCTAACACTTGAGAATCTTGTGCAAAACTTGTTCCCTAACATAGAAAGTTAGGTGGATCTGAGTAGCAAGGGTGGGAAGTGCTGGGAAGGGCATTCCTTCCTGCCTGCTCTCCCAACTGCAGGGCTTGGTACAAACTGGAGTAGAGAAGTTTTCCTCTCAGCATGAGGAGAAACTTTACAGTGACAGAGCACTGGAACAGGCTGCCCAGGGAGGTTGTGAAGTCTTTTTCTCTGGAGATTTTGAAAACCTGTGAGAGCTACCCATGGTGATTTTATTTGGCAGAGGGGTTAGGCTTGATGATCTCTGGAGGTCCCTTTCAGCCTCTAATGTTCTGTGAGCCCATGTAGCAGTTGCTGGTTTGCACCTTTGATTGGGCAACAGCTTTTGTTTCTTGCAGAATGTTTGGAAGATTTTAATTGCACTTAACCTTCAGCAGTTACTCTTTTCAGGACCATTTTGCACTGAGTGGCTACAGAAATACACTGCAAATTCCCACTAAGGTGAGCTCATCCACCTTTGCTTTATCTTCCCCATCTACAGCTCGCCCAGGTCTCCTCCAGCTGTTAAATGCTAAAGATCCTCAGGGTAAAATACATTTAAAACCTAAAAGTCTTCTCACCCTAATGTACAAGATTTTACACAATGAGCTTCATTGTGTAAACCTTCTAGTATGGATTACAGCTCCTTCAACATTGAATATTAGCATTTATTATTTATGTAGTGCAAACTATGTGCTGCATTTGGTGTAATTGCCTTAGTTACTGATGACATCAGAACCTGACTGTTATTTTTCTGCTTTTATAAATCCAGAAATTTTGGAGCTTCAGTTATCCACCCTTGGTATGTGGAACCTGCAAAGCTTTGGGAGTGTTTGTTAAAGGTGGGGAAACTCAGTTGATGAGCATCTGGATGGCTGTACCTGGGTCACCGTTCCTGCATGAGCAGACTCAGATGTTGCAGTTGTAACATTTATGAGCGTTTCTTGGGGATGAAGGATTAACAAATGATGGATTAGGCAAATTAATCCGTGGTTAGCAAGGCATACATTACACGAGGCTCAATTTAGGTTGATGGATTTATTATTTATTATTTGCTGTTGTGTGTCAGTGAGTGGCTCTTCCTAACGTTATGATCTATGATAGCAGCCCATGCCTGAGCTGCTGTATATAAAGGTCATCGTTTCTGTAATTAACCCCATTTTTCATGGCCTCTTAATGCCAATACATTAATTTGTGTTGGTCTGGAATGTGACAAAGAAATGCATTTCCTTGGGCTAGGTTTTGTTAAGCTGGAAGAGCTCCAAGACATAGGACTATGACCACAGGCTTTTGGGGTACAATCACAGATGTCTTTCAGCAGTTGCCCACAGCTGGGTTTTTCTGACCCAGGAATAGTTTCAGGGAGAGCACAGAACTCAGAGGATTCTGCAAGGTGAATTTTGAAGAGACATGAGGAGTGAGACTGTGGAGAGGTAAAGCAGCATTAAGCCTTCTGTGAGAAAGGTGGGGCTGGACCATGTGTGCTCTTGAATGCTTTTTTCTCATGGGCCCTGTGTTAAACCATTGCAAACAGATATTTTCAGGTCTTAGTAGCTGCTGGACTGTCCTGAGGATGTCCAACAGCTATTTTTCAGTGTGTTTTCTAAAGTGTTGTGATTCCATTTCTCACCCTCTGAATTATCTGACTCTCTCTTGCAGTCTGCTGGGTTTTTGGGATGTGCTTGGAGGCAGGGGTTTCTCCATATAGGCATCTCTCTGAGTCCTGCCCAAGGCTTTGGAGCCTGCTGTTTCCATCTCATAGCCAGCCTTGAATGAGCAGGCTCTTGGAGGTAAGATGATTGAACTAATCCCTTGCCTGGTTACTGCTGTCCATATCCCCAGGTAGTGCCAGCAAGCTCCCAAATGCCCTTTTACTTCTTCCTCGTGGTACAGGACCCAGGGCCAGTCTTTGCTACGTATCACTGCTTACGTGCAGCACCACCTCCCCATCTGCCAGCGAGGTCAGGGGAACAGTAGAGTCCTGCCTGCCTGGCTGGTCCTGCACAGGCAGCAGCAGGTTTCACTCTGGATTTCCACCTCTTTGAGGCTTAAATCAGATCCTCAAGGCTGGCAAAGTGCCCTGCTTAAGGACACCATGGGCTGATCCTTTACAGCAGAATGCAAAGGCAAAGAAGTGTGCTTTAAATCTTTACAAATGTATCCAGATAAGGCAGGAGGCAGACTTATCTTTTGTCTTACAAGGAATGGGGGGGGAAAAGCCCCACACAGTACATTGCTGTACTGTCCTTGGCCTTTTCTTCAGCCTTTGTCTTTCTCTCAGTATCTGGTGCTGTTGAATTAATGGGATATGAACTCTGAATACTTAAGTGATCTATTCATTTTAATTAGCTTCCTAATAGCTTCTGGACAGTGATCGAACATCCAGTCAGGGGCTACTGTTTACTTCCCAAAGCACAGGGCACTGGTGAGGTGCCTGCTGGTGCCTGTGTTCCTGCCCTGCCTTAGCTGCTGGGCGGCTTCACACCTCCAATACTGGGCTCAGTTTTGGGTCTCACTACAAGAAGGACTTAGAGTTGCTGGAGTGGGTTCAGACAAGGGCCATGAAACTGGTGAGCAGGGCTTGTGAGGAACTGCTGAGGGAATGGGAGTGTTAAATCTTGAGAACAGAAGGCTGAAGGAAGACCTTGTTGCTCTCTAGAGCTCCCTGAAAGGAGGTTCTCAGGAGTAAGGGGCAGGCTCTTCTCCCAAGTAACTAGTGATAGGATGGGCCTCAAGTTGCACCGTGGAAGAATTAGATTGGATATTAGGAAAATGTTCTTCACTTTTTGTCAAGCATAGGAACAGGCTGCCCAGGGAAGTGCAGGAGCCTCCATCACTGGAAGTGATAAAAATGGAACTTTGGGACATGATTTAGTGGGCATGACGCTGTTGAGTTGGCAGTTGGACTTGAGGATCTTAGAGGTCTTTTCCAACTTTATTGATTCTGTGATTCTATCCCATGAGTTTTGGGCAGGTTGCACTGATGGAGAATGTGAACATGAGGGGATGGAGAAACACAGCTGCATATTGTAGTGGCTGTGAGGCTGCATTTCCCCAGTGCCCATCATGCTGGGATGCCTGATCTGCCTGATGCTGAGCAGCCCTGGGGCAAGCTCAGCTCTTGCTGATTGGAACAGCCTCCAAGAAGGAGTCGCCCATGAGCTTCAACTTGTGCATGCAGAGGAGTGCTGGTGCTGTGTCCAGTGTCCAGTTCTGGGCTCCTCAATTTAAGAAAGATGTTGAGGTGCTTGAATGTGTCCAGAGAAGGGCAGCAAGGCTGATGAGGGGCCTGGAGCACAGCCCTGTGAGGAGAGGTTGAGGGAGCTGGGAGTGTGCAGCCTGGAGAAAAGGAGGTTCAGGGCAGACCTCATTGCTCTCTACAACTACCTGAAAGGAAGTCATAGCCAGGTGGGATTGGTCTCTTCTCCCAGGCACATATCAAGAGGACACAGTCTCAAACTGCACCAGGGCAGGTTCAGGCTGGATGTTAGGAAGTAGTTCTAAACAGCAAGAGTGGTTGGCATTGGAATGGGCTGCTCGGGGAGGTGGTGGAGTCTCCATCCCTGGAGGTGTTTAGGAGGAGGCTGGACGAGGCACATAGTGCCATGGGTTAGTTAATGAGAAGGGTTAGGTGATAGGTTGGACTGGATGGTCCTAGAGGTCTTTTCCAACCTGGTTAATTCTGTGATTGTTCTGCAGCCTCCCAGCCGCCTCCCAGGGAAGCGTTTCCCGCAGATGGGCCTGTCTGGGCTCTGCCGGCATGCTCAGCAGGAAGCGGAGGTGAGGGAGGCAGCGGACGCTGAGGTGAGGGAGGCTGCGGACGCGGAGGTGAGGGAGGCAGCGGACGCTGAGGTGAGGGAGGCTGCGGACGTGGAGGTGAGGGAGGCTGCGGACGTGGAGGTGAGGGAGGCTGCGGACGTGGAGGTGAGGGAGGCTGCGGACGTGGAGGTGAGGGAGGCTGCGGACGTGGAGGTGAGGGAGGCTGCGGACGTGGAGGTGAGGGAGGCTGCGGACGTGGAGGTGAGGGAGGCTGCGGACGTGGAGGTGAGGGAGGCTGCGGACGTGGAGGTGAGGGAGGCTGCGGACGTGGAGGTGAGGGAGGCTGCGGACGTGGAGGTGAGGGAGGCTGCGGACGTGGAGGTGAGGGAGGCTGCGGACGTGGAGGTGAGGGAGGCTGCGGACGTGGAGGTGAGGGAGGCTGCGGACGTGGAGGTGAGGGAGGCTGCGGACGTGGAGGTGAGGGAGGCTGCGGACACGGAGGTGAGGGAGGCAGCAGCGCTGCTCGCTGCGCGCCCCAAGCTGTGAATGGGAGAGCAGTCGCAGAGCTCCCGAGCAGCCGAGGCTGGGGGCAGAGAAATTCGCGCTGCTCCAGTTTACCGAAGCTGTGAAAGATGTGATAGATGAATCACTTTTGCAGCAGCCTTCTCTGCCACCAGATTCCCGGAGATGTTCAGCTTCGCTGTGTGCAGCTTGTACTTGAGGAAAAGATGGAAGGGTGCTCTCTGAATCAGCCAAGAGGCTGACGCACACAGACGTTTTCAGGGGAATAATTTACATATGCATTCCCTTTCTAAAAATACCAGTGGCAGTGTTGCCTCTATTTTTGAGTGCAAGGCTCTCTAGGCTGGTAGGTGGAGAGATCTGGGAATCTGCGCTTGGATGGATCCAAATACCAAAGGTCTGTTGGGGCCATAGCATGGGATGCCTTCTGCTTTGCTCTGGAGACAGAACTTGGATGTGGCTAAGTTGCAGGTCAAGGTGAAAAGGTTGTATGTGGCCTGACAGTGCCTCAGATGTCATCCACACTTGGATGTAGGAATATGTAGGAATTTTTCATTTCCTTAGGTGATGACTGAGAAGGCTGGTGAGAAACAGCATGTAACACACCATGGTGATTTTCACTGAGGTTGGTGGCTAGCTATGGTCATCTGAAGAACATTTCCCACCACAGCTGCCTCTGCATCCCCACATTTGCTCATGCTGAAGCCCTGTGGTTCTGTCCCACTCCAAGGGAAAGGAGGGATCTCAAGGTTTTGCTCTTGCTTCATTTCTTGATATTGAGAGGACAACTGAGTTTTCAGATGGTTTTGTCACTGTCTTGCTCAGCTCTTGCTAAGTCATTGGTGAGTTCCCTTTGGCAGTGGGAATGCATCTGGGTCTGAGCACTGAGCTCAGTCTGTGGTTTATAAGTGCTGGAGTTTCATCTCAGTAGGGGAAGGATGACGTAGGGTCGGAGCATACCCTGTCATTGTTCTGTTTGAAGTGGCACTTGTGCTCTCTTTCTGTGTCTGTGGACTCTAACCAAAGTGTGTTCCTGGAGTCTAAAAGGACAGGGATGTTCTTAGTCTATCCTGGGGACTAAGTGGGACTGATGATAAGATCACCTTCTTCCTGAGATGCTGAATGCAGAACTTGTGTCTTGGCTTCATAATAAACAAAGTTGCTCAGAAGAAACATGCATTTATCTTGAATTTCTGTCATGTAACATACTAGAGAAACAAAGCAGAAGGAGTTCTTTGATGTAACTCCAAGAGTGTTCTTTTTTTTCCATCCCCAGTGTTCCATCTGAGAATTACCTTAACCTTTGCCTTGGGCCTGTTAGGGATTGGTGAGAAGGTAAAAAACAGGGATGGGTGCGTGGTGGCAAAAATGGTACAAATTGACCATGAATCAATGTGAGCTGTAAATAAAACAGGCACTACTAACACTGGAGGGACGCAGTTCTAAAACAGCAGCAATGTTGTGTCTGAGTGTGGGTGCGGAGCCTGTGTGGTTTCACGATGGAGGCTGATACACTTAGGGAGGGGATCATATGGCCCAAACTGTGTTAGCAGAGCTGACCTCTGTGGACCCACTGCTGGGAATTTGGCAAAGTGAGAGCTGTGCCGACATACAAACTGTCTTTGTGGTGAAGATATGGCCAGGCATGGGGTTTGCTCAGCATTACACTGACTAATCTGAACTAGAGTAGATGATCTTTGGTGGTGTCAGAGCATCTTCCTCAATATGGGCATGTAGGTGCTGTGACTAATGGAGAGAGCAGAGAACAGGCAGGGTCACAGCAGACACACTGGGGAAAGTCTGTAAAGATATTTTTCCCTCTTTTCTCTGTGGGTTGTTTTAGTGTGCTCAGGAAGTCCCATTAACGCCCACTCGCTCCAGTAACACACATCATTTTGCACTTCATTGTGTCTTCTGTGAAAGCCGGTACTGAAGAAGCAGTCTTGTGCTTCTTTGAAATCATGTCAGAAAAAAAAGCCATCCCCCTGAACAACCAAACCAGCCCTGGATCCGTAAGCCTGCTGCAGATTGATGTGCAGCGCTCCTCTCCCCCACCTTATCTGTTCAGAAGTGTTTTGGCAAGCCAGGAAAAATCAGAGCCTTTTGCTGTCAAATGCAATCTATTTCTGAGGGAGCTGCATTAAGTGCTCCAGGTGGGAGTCTGGGCTCTGCCAAGGAGCTGAACAATCCCCATGGAAGCGACGTTCATCCAGAAGAACAAATACGGCCAGGAAGCGTTTTGCAGCCTGTGAATGAGGACAAGGAGAAGAGCGGTGAGAGAGGACCGTGTGGGCTGCAGAGAGAGAGCTAAGGGAAAGAGATGCCACACCAAATGCAATACAAATGGGAGACAACCTGCCTACTCATTCAGAGCTAGCATTTTTCTAAGTGTTGCTGTTTTTCTGCATCCCGTTAAGCTTTTTGATTTGTTTCCATCTGTTCGGTATAGATCACTTCTGCAGTTTACTTAAAACACAAATACCCTTTATGAATCTCTACAGATGGTTTTCAAAGACTTATAGAAAGACAAAGATAAGATCAAGAAAATCTTGAGTGTTTGCCTCGGGGGAGAAAATGGGACAGTCGCTTTGCCTTGCAGCTGCAAGCCACGTCAAATCAGACACTTTGATATGTTTCATTTTCTGTCTGAAGTCTACATCTGAAAGGCAGCCTGGCTTATTTCAGTCAATGCGCAATTTTTGTTAGTTGGGGCTCTTTCTCAGCTTCTAAAAAAGATGCTCATTTGCATCCCAGAACAAAGACAGCACTTCCCCCCCCCCCACTACATTCAGTGTGTCTTCGCCAAAACCCAATCACGCTGCAAAGTGTCTGTATGGAGCGGGGGGGTTGTGTGTATTCTTTTTTTTTTTTTTTT
>VWZI01014720.1:85101-332537 GCA_013396835.1 Psilopogon haemacephalus
TTTTCCTCTTTTCCAGCAGCTCCTCTCTCCTGCCCCGAGCTGCAGCGAGGATGGGTGCTCATCCTTGCTGACCCATTGGTGCCCAGCGATGGGACAAGGGGCAATGGGTGGAAGCTGAGGCATAGAAAGCTTCCTGGAGGAGGAATTTCTTCACAGTGAGGGTGACAGAACACTGGAACAGGCTGCACAGGGAGGTTGGAGTCTCCCTCTCTGCAGATATTCAAAACCTGCCTGGATGCAATCCAGTGCGATAGGTGATCCTGCTCTGGCATGGGGGGTTGGACTGGATGAGCTTTGGAGGTCCCTTCCAGCCCCTGACATTCTATGATTGTGTGATTCCTCCCCACAGTGACCTCCACTGAGGTCTGGTTGGGTTTGTGCTGATGTCAGCACAAAGGCTGTGGCTCAAACGTGCCCCCCACGTTAGAGGTTGGTTGTGCAGAAGCAGCTGGCAGGCGGTGGTGCAGCTGTCGTATCCCCTGCAGCCGAGGGCTGAGAGAGGAGGGAGTGCTCATCCCCATCCCTGGGCCCTGCCCGCAGCCCCAGGAGATGGGACTTAAAAACCTGCGAAGTGTAGGAGACTGGAGAACACAACTGCTGGAGGGCCGTGCTCTGCTCTTTGAATTAGCTTTTCCCTCAGACTAGTATAAAGTAGATTAACTCCTCCAGCCTCTGCGGGAGATGCTAAACCCTGGCTCCGTGTAATGCACTGCTTGTGTATTTAAAGAAAACCCAAATAATTTCCCGGAGAAACCCCATGAAGTAGGGTAACTGCTGAATTTTTGCTGCTGTTCATCTGCTTTAGACTCCTTGCTTGGAAGTGAGCAGGGACTTGGACTTTTTGTCTGTTCTTTTTAGCCCCACTGGGCCCTTTCCAAAGCCATTTGAAATCAAAGGGGCTCTCCCCTGGGCTTTAATGGGCACTTTAATGGGCTCTTGCAGATTTGCCTCAGGCAGAAGGCAAATCTCGGTAGAAATTTGAATATTTGCATTGCAGATAGGGAACTGTCAAACAAGAGAGCACTTCCACCTTAAATGTACAGCGCTACTAGGAGCTGGGCTGGAAAAAAACAATACCCACACCAAAACCACCAAATAACAAACCACCAACTTGCAGGAGTCGTACAGGTTAGCACTGGACTTTATGTGCAGAGACAAGGTGTGTATTGTTTGCCCAATTAAAAAGATAAAACCTGCAGCCCACAGTCAGCGAAATGAGCTGTGAAATGAGCGATGAGTGGCTGAACAGGCAGGTGCATGCACAGAAACGTTTGCAAACCGCTCTGCTGAGCTAGAGACAGCTTTATTGCCTGTTCCTCAATTTACGCCGAGGTCGCTTTGGAAATTGGTGGCCTGCCTTCCTGCTGCACTCACAGAGGAGCTGGACAAGGAGAAGCAACGGGCAACTTCTTTTCTTGCCTTTTGCAGCAAGAAAGCACCCTATTGAGGATGGGAGAGAAGGTGGAAGGTAGGGGCTGGGGCACAGTTGTGGCACCACACAGTGCCTGGTTCAGTGCTGAGCGGGTTCCTCCCCAGAGCATGTCCTCCAGTGGAAGAAACACATTCACCCTCAAGGTGGGGGGTGGTGAAATAAATATCTTATAGGACCCTCTCTCCTAGACATAAGGAACTAAATCAGTGAGGCACAGAGGAGTGGTTCAGCTCTTTTGTCTGGACCCCAGCAAAGAGATTTTGGAGTGGAGTTTGCATAAAAAAAATGTAAAAGATTCCTATCCTGAACGAATCATAAAATCACAGAATCATAGAATGTCAGGGGCTGGAAGGGACCTCCAAAACTCATCCAGTCCAACCCCCCTGCCAGAGCAGGATCACCTGTACCAGATCACACAGGAATGCATCCAGGTAGGTTTTGAATATCTCCAGAGAGGGAGACTCCACAACCCCCCTGGGCAGCCTGTTCCAGTGCTCTGTCACTCTCATAGGGAAAAAAATTCTTTCTTATGTTTACATG
This sequence comes from Psilopogon haemacephalus, assembly GCA_013396835.1. Classification (NCBI taxonomy): domain Eukaryota; kingdom Metazoa; phylum Chordata; class Aves; order Piciformes; family Megalaimidae; genus Psilopogon; species Psilopogon haemacephalus. The sequence goes on from VWZI01014720.1 coordinate 87,074, forward strand.
AAACTTCCTATGCTTCAGCTTCCACCCATTGATCTAAGCTGCTTTCTGTGAAACTGGGTGTTCATAACAGACAACTGCATAGATGGACTAGCAAATGTGGTGCTGAACCTGGATTTGAAGCATCTGTGGTCACTTTGAGCCTTGTCAGTGTTTCTTTATGGGGAGCTGCTCGCCAAAAAGGTTTGTGTTTGGGGCTGTGAGAGGTGATATCTCCTATGTGTGCTGTGCCGGAAAGAGGTGGCGTGAGATAAAATACTGAATTTAAATCTTGCTGTGGTAGAAATACCAGCAAGTTCTATAAATACAGGCATGTACATGATGTTGCTTGGTGTGATGATGTTAAAAATCATTTTGCAAGGAAGTCAGAAGACAAGAATGTCACCAGGGATCCTGCACGCTGAATGTGCAAATGAAGGGGGTTCCTCTTTCCAGCTTTCTTTACAAGTCAAGGAGTGTATGCTTCCTGCAGGAGTGTGACAGCCACAGAAACCAGCCCTATTCTGATGTGCCTTCAGAGTTTAGGATCTGCCCCAGTTAGGTAATTTTGCAGTTTTCATTAGAAATCCATGTTTCTAAAGTTGAATCAGTCTCGTAGGCTTGGCTGTGAGACTTTAACAGAAGGCAAGTTTTGGGTATGTCACTGAACATTCACACCTGAGGTTGATAACCGTATCAGATGTAGAATACTATAGGTAGTCTGCAAACCAAATAGTTGTTGGAACCTCTCAAGCTGCTTGAATTGAGCACATCATCCACGATGAATGACCTCATCTGATCAAAGTGCTCTCAAGTAACAGTGACTTGTTTGTTAGTTGCTTCACTTGCTGCTCCTGATCTCAGGTAACAGAGACACTGCTTTTTAACCAAGGAATCCAAAGTTTGTAAAGCAAATACATCTGGTGGCTGTCCTTGCAATGGATTTCACACTCCAGTCTGGCTCACTGACATTTGTCTCCAAAAAACATTCATTTCAAAAGCATGGGTGAGAGCATGGCTGAGACAAATTGGTTATCAAATTACACTGATTATAGATTTTTTCCCCTTTTTGTAGCACCCGTTCTGTGAAATTTCCTTTTCTCCAACTTCAGAGAGTCTGACACTATAGCTTTAGATCTAAGCCCTGCCAGACTTCCATTTTTTTCCAGTTCTGGCCCCTCTCAATTTCTGGGAACTGCAGTTACCTCCAAAAGAGACCCTCAGCTAACACGAGGCAGCGGAGAGCTTCTGGGAGCAGCTGCACTTCTGAAACAGGGAGAAGAAAAAAGCTGTGGAGAAAAAGGATAATCAGCCAAGCTGAAATTTCAGGGTTTTGTCCTTTGGCTGGCTGAACAAAGATTGGTTGTAGAGAGAAAGGACTTCTGGTCGCTGACTGTAAGGCTTTTTAACTGATGCAGATCAAACAGGAGATGTTTTAAGTTGGTGAGTGTGTGCTGGTGTGTCCATGTGTGTAGTGCGGGGGTCTCTGGAGCCTGCTGTCATGGAAAAGAGGGGCAATGCAAGGTGTTAATCAGTAGGTTAATACAAACATTTAGTTGCCCTATGATGGAGAAGGCAAAGCGTTGCCATTGCCCTGTAAGGAATCTTGTAACATTCACCCACCTGCCCCATCTAGCACTCAGATGGAGTTGCCATATGCTCATTCTTGTCAGTAGTGGGGAGCAGTCACCCAAGTGCCTGGAAATCACTGCCCAGGTACATGGATGCAGGAGAACTCAGTAAGGCCTTAGTTAGCTGGAATCTAAGGAAATACGTCCTGTGTTGTACCAAGTCTGCATGAAGTCTGTCATGACGCTTTAGTGTCACTGCAGATGGAATTCTGACTTTATGCAGTTCACTTTGTAAAGGGTTGAGCCCACTACCCCGAGGTAATTGTTGTCCCTGTGCTAAAGTTCTTGGACTGTGAGGACTTATTCCTTGTTTCCAGTACATTTCTGACAGTGCATATAGTGGGTGGTTCTTTGAGAACAGAGGAAAGGGTGGAGAAGAGAAAAGACAAGCGTGGTACAACCCTGCATGGGTATCAAATGGTGGGACCGTGCAATCTGAGAGCTGTCACTGATGTAAAGCACACACCCACAGGTACATTAATAGCACTGACCTTGGGCTTTCAGGGCTTGTATTTGCTGTTTATTATATCTATGTTTGATTTTACCCATAGTCAAAAGAATCTGCTTCTGATAGGTCAAAACTGCCATTAAAATTAATCAAGAGGAAGCCCCTGACTTTGCCTGTGCTTGCCTGCAGCCATTTCTACTGAGCTATGGTCTTGGAAGCATTTCCATGCCATCACCGTTGCCATTGCTCATCCCCAGCCACTGCAGGGTTTTGATGAAGCCAAGTTACGACTGCAGCTGCAGAGTCCCGTATGGTATTCATCATGTGGGGCTGTGGTTCTCATAATGAATTCAATTAAACCCTCTGTTAAAATGCATGGCGTGCAGCACCGCATCCCCCACTGCTCGCACTGTTTCCAGCAGCTGTGTGCTGTTGACTCCCTGCCCTTCGACTCTGAGGGTTGCTTCACCTTGGCTTTGGTTGTCTCCCTCTGGTACCTCCTGTTGGTTCACTACAGTCCAATAGTTGTAGAATGAGGGGTAAAAGAGGCTACTTGGTACCAGTGTATATTTAGGGGGGGATGAGCAAAGTGTGGATCTGGGCCTGGTGGAGGATGGAGATGACCTTGTGTTGTGGAGAGAATGCTTATGTGTAGGATAGAGAGAACCTCGTGATGGAAAGGATGTTCATGACCTCAGCAATGACAAATGAAGGAAGAGACAAGAAGGCAGGAGTTTTGGCTGTGGTAGGAACAGGACATCAGTTGATTTGATATTAGGGAAAAAAAAAATTACCAAAAGTGTGATCAAACATTGAAACAGGCTGCCCAGAGATGTGGTGGAGTCACCATCTCTGAAGGTGTTCAGAAAACACTTTGGCACATAGTTTAGCAGGCATGGTGGTGCTGGCTTGGTGCTTGGATTTGATGATCTCAAAGGTCTTTTCTAACTGTAATGATTCTGTAACACTCACAAGGGGAGAGAATTTTTGAGCTGAGATTTTTATCCTTGCCTTTCTGTTCCTGACTTTGCTATAGGGGACTGAACAGAGCAGTCATCAGTTCATCCCTCCACATGCAAGAACAGAGGTTTCAAAATGTGTCTTTAACTTTTAAGGCCTCTGGGAAGTCCTCACAGCAGTGTTTGAAGCGAATCTCTCACACGTAAAGCAATCAGGTTTTTCCATTCACCTTTTAGAAAACGCCTGCTAGGTCCCTGCTGAGCTGGGATGCTCCGCTGAGGGGCTGTGCCCCAGGAAGGGATCATGAGCACAATGACAGCACAACTGTGCTGTGATCACCCTCTCTTCCATCAGGAAGACACTTGTTCCCCTGGTGAAGAGAGTCTACCAGGCTGAAGGGGAAAAGAAGAAATAAAATTGAGTCCCACTGCTGTAGAGAAACCAGAGCAAGGCTTTTGATTTGAATGGGAAACTTGCCAGCTAAAAGCTGGTCGTTGGGATACGTTTGCTGTGCCTGTGAAAGGGGGAATGTGTGGCATGTGTATTTATTTTAAAGAAAAAAAAATGAAGTACCTTGAAAGAAGTGTTTTAAAGTGTTCCAACAAGCCAGCAGCTGTTTGCAATTTTGCTCAACTACTAGACATAAAATGCCAGTTGCAGTGTATGCTGCTGTAAGGAATTAGCTCCTTCAAATGTCCTTCTGAATCTTGACACTGACTTACTCAACAACAAGCTTTGGCTGAGAAAACTTTGACTTTGAAGATCATTTCCCTGCCTGTCACTAAGCACCCAAATAACCTTCCACAGTATAAGCAGTTTCCTCTCCCACTGATCAGCTCAGCCCTGTGCTCAGATTTTCCTGGAGTTAAGACTCTACCCTAAGTTCCCAGGTGATTTGTTGCAGGTTGCCTGATATCTGTCTTGGAAATGTTTTGGTGAGATGCGCTTGGATGAGACATTGCTATTTTCAAAGAATTAACTCCAGATGACCCCCTGGAAGAGCTCGTACTACCCAGTTTGTTATTTTGCCTCTGGCAGTTTGGTTTATTGTCGGCATTAAAAAAAATTCTCATCCTTAGGAAACACCTCCTTGGGTTTAGACAACAACCGAGCCTCATCCCAGACATATAAAACAAGGCTGTGCTTGTTCCCACAGGTGGAGTGTGGCCAATCTGGCCCCAGGAGACCCCTGCCCCATTCCAGCAGGCTCCAGCATGCACAGCAGTGCCTGTCCAACATGAGCCTGCCAGAGTCTGGCTGTTTGCCATGGGTGATGGCAGCAGGGTTTAACTAGGGGTGAGCTCTTCCATTGCACTCAGACAGGTGCTGCCAGCAGCTGGGCAGGGCTTTGGGCAGGGCTGTAAGAGCAGGGTGACTCTGCTCTGGCAGTTTTTCCAGTTGGTGATGTAATGACAGCCTGGTTGTGTAAGGAGCATTATTAAGCAGGCCTGGTCTCCAGCACTCTGTTATGAAACAAGTTGGGTTTTTCCAAAAGTTTTTAAGGTGGCTGGACTTGCCAAAGGCTCCTTGCTAGCAATCTGCTGTGGGCAGTGAGGCTGTGTGTAGAGACCCTTCTCTTTGCTGAGTTGCTTCACCAGCTTGGTAGAACAATGTTTTATAATATTCATCCTTTTGCTGCCTTGAGGAGCACCACTCAGTAGCTGGGGCTGCTGATTGTAAGAGGCTATCCTAGCGCTTGGTCACTGAGGATCACAGGGATGTTTGTCATCATGGGTGTGATGGCTTGGGAGGACTTAGCAGAGAATGGTGAGTGTGAGGTGGAGCAGCTATCCACAAGGTCTTCTAACACACAGCTGGGTTGTCTCAGGCAGCAGCAAAAGAAAGAGGAGCATGTAAGGAATGGTACGGGGGCAGAAGAGCCAGCTCTGGTGTTTGGCTGTTCTGGCTGCTACTGAAGAGAAATTCCCAGGACGTGGCACATGTTCCTGGGTGCACCAACAGCAGGGGAGTACCAAAGGTGGATGAGAGGTGAAGCAGAAGCACATATTTTCTGGCAGAACGTGCAAGAACCTGTGAACGTTGCTACCTGCAATGCAGCTGGGAAGGGTGGTGCTTGGAGATCATTTGCTTGCTGAGAAGCAAGTAGGATGTAGGAATATTCACATGACCCAGATTTTCATAGAGATGTTTTGACAGAAGCGCAGAGGCAGGCTGCAAAAGAAGTCTGTGATGAATGTGATGTTTGCTTGGGACCTTTTAACTGCTGCAATGGAAAGTGCAGCTAACTGGTGCTCCATCAAAACTGCCTGGTGCCACGGGTGAGGACTGGTGTGACCCTGGGGCTTGTACTAGACCTGCTGCTGGCCCCAGGTGACCCTGGGAAGACTGCTCTTGGTTTTTGATGCGTCAGGTTCCTGACACACCGCTGGTTTCTGCACACACACTTCAGGGCTTCTATCCTCAAGTTTTTCATGTGAATAAGCAAGATGAAAATAGTTCAAGATGAGCATTTCTCAATTCAGCAAAGGCTTTTCTATTCCCCGGTCTGAATCACAGAGGAAAAAAAACTGTCAGAGCTTCAGCTACAAAGGCTATAAAGCTGCTGTTATACCTCATAAAACAAGTGGTGTAAACTAGAGCCATGTATAATGCTGAGTGGGCAACTCTGCAGCTAAAGTGCAATAGATTATCTCCAGCTTGAGTGTTGAGGACCATCAGTCATGTGGCTTCCAAGAAGCTGAGGGTTTAGTCTGAGAAATGATTTGTGGAGGAAAAACTCTGTGACTACATCAGGGGAAAAAAAAAGCAAATTTAAACTGATGTGTTACCTAATATGGCCTGGGCAACACTCTTCTGAAATACCCTTTTTTTTCCTTTTCCTAGATGACCAGATCTGTGTGGTTTCTCTGAATCCCTGTCCTGCCTCTGAAGTTAGTTTCTTTTGAATCGTAGAATCATAGATTGGTTTGGGTTGGAAGGGACTTTAAAGATCACCTACTTCCAACCCTCCTAGCATGGGCAGGGAGAGCTTTCCCTAGCACAGGTTGCTCAATGCCTCATTCAGTCTGGCCTTCACACACCCATGGAGGGGCCATCCACAACTCCCCTGGGCAACCTGTTCCAATGTCTCACCATTCTCCCTGTAAAGAATTTCTTTTCAATCTTCACTCTAAATCTCCACTCTTTCAGCTCAAAGCCATTGCCCTTCATCCTGTCACTACATACCCTTGTAAGTGCCACCCCAGCTCTCCTGTAGCCCCTTCAGGCACTGTAAAATACAGTGAATGAGAAGCCAGTTAAAAACAGGTCTAAAGTGTCCATTGTAGAGGATTCCCAGGGGTCTAGGGCCACTTAGCTAGCTACCATCCCTGCTTTCCCTGGCAGAGGCAGGCTGTGGAGCACAGAAGTGCAGAAGAAAAGCTTTTTATCCAGCAATTAATTTGTGTGACAAGAAGTGGTGCAAAGGAAAAGAAAAAAAAAAAGGCATCAGAAGAAAGGAATTTCCTTTGTTGCTTGTTTAGTCTTGAAACACACTCTGTGCACCTGACACATTTGCTGGCTTCATTTGGGATCTAATGCAAGAAATTGGCACAGCCTGACTACTGTAGTTAATTTTAAATGCAACAAGATCACGCTACAGTACTTGACACATCTCTGAGAGCAACATCGTGACACTGTTGACACAGAATGTTCACTAATGGCATCCGCTGCCAAACTCAGATGTAAAATGAGTGGGAGAACAACAGCAGCATTTAAAAAACTTCATTCAAGGGAGCGGTTAAAATTTTATCAGGTCTAACTGGCACGGCAGATTTGCAAATGTGGGGAATCTCCAGTTTCCATGGCTTACTCACAAGCTCCCATGTGCAAGCCAAGGGCAGCTCCAGCCCCTGAGGCAGGGAAAGCCTGAGGTCTGGCAGCCAAGTGCAAGTGCACATGTGGGAGCATCTGTCCTTGCAGGACTGTGAGGCCTGCCTGGGTTAACTCAGGGCCCCAGCTCTTGTTGTATTGTTTATTTATTTATTTACTTATTTCGCCTCCTTAGCTGAAGCTTAGTTATTGGTTTATTAATGGTCTGAAAACAGTCGTATAGATATTTTAGAATATATCGCTGTAGCTTTTCAGTCAATAAAATGAAATATGATAGCATAAAATAAAAATCAAAGTTCTATAAATAAATGAGGCTGAGTTAATCATTAGCTAATGATCTGTTTGTGAGGCCGTTGGCAGAAGAGGATTACTCTTTTCTATGCTATGCCCACGAACGTTTCTAAGTGGGGGATGCAGTTATGGTGGTTTAAATCTTCTCCGCAAACACAGCTATAGTGTAAACATTCCCTACAAATATAACTTCAGCCACACTTCTGCTAGCACAAGCTACTTCTCTAAAAAGCACTCCTATTTAAATATTTATATGAAAAATTGGTGGGTTTTAAAGCACGTACTTAGTTCTGCCGCTCCTTTAAATCAGCAGGACGAGGTAGAAGCAGGGCTTCTATTTTTGGAGGTGGTGAGAAAAGAGTCATAGGGGAAGACAATTTGGTTTTTTTTCATATCGATGTTTTGAATCCTGCCTCTCCCCAGTAGGGAACCTTGGTAAAACTAATCAGCATGTTTTGAGTCCTAATGGGTTTCCAGTATCTGTATATCAGTGGCATTTGAGATTTGAATGTTCTGACTGTTGAAATTTTTATTTGAGGGAAGATTATGTTTTCTAATTTTTCTAAGTGGTTGCACTCACAGAGATAGGCTTTGCAGGGCTTTAAGCACTCATTTGGGGCCACAAAGGAAGAAGGGAGGAAGAAAATCTGTTCTGAGTACAACCTGCAGTGGAGATCCTGAGTGGGGCTTTGCTGTGCGAGCTCAGTTCAGTGCTGATGATCACAAGTTCCTCCACTTGTTAAGTGTGGCTAATAAAGTTGAAAAACACCTTTTGAGAAATGATTAGGTAGATAATAAAGTATGTCAACTTGAAAATATGCATTCTTCATGTGATGACTCCGGATAGTTTATCACCTTATGAGTGACACATCCATTTATAAATATTTATTCTCTCCATTGGTACTGATAAATCTTTTGAGCCCATAAGCCCATTGATACACACACAGTAATACAATTTGTCTTTCCAATGCATTTTATTTATTATTGACTAATTGCCTGCCAGATTGTAAATATGATAGGGGTGGCATTGTGCTTTGATTAACTGTATGTTAAAGTACCCAGAGGAATTTAGATCTAGCTCTGAGCAAAGACATCCAAGGCAATAAATTGTATATTTTGAAATCAGCTATGCAGCACGGAGCTGCAGCACTAGTTAAACAAGCTGAGCAGAAGCATTTTCCAGAGCAGTTTATTTTGATTAATGGGTTCCCAAAAGCCTCTTGCTGCTGTTTACAATAGATTTGCTGTAATATTTACAATAAACTGGGGTTAGTCAAGAGAGTTTTAATGTACTTCAACAGGTTACTTGCACTTGGCAAAGCTAGGGCAGGCAGGAAGGTGCAAAGTCAGGCAGGTGAGTGTTGTGTCCTCCTTTTGGCACACACGCCTGTGGGGTTTTCCCTCTCTCCTGTTTTTCCCCCACTCTCCTCTCAGACATTTTCTTAACCAAATGTTTTAAACCAGCTTAACGCATCTTGAACCATCTATGTGATGACTGGAGATAATTTATCACATTAGAGCTGACACACCATTTATAAATATTTATTCTGTGTGGTGGCACTGATAAATGGGCTGAGCACTGAGGCTGCTGGTGGAGGCTCATGGCAATGCTCCCCTGCGCTCTGTCCTCCCTGAGCCAGCGGCTCTGGCTCTAGTGCGCTCCTGGGCGGGCTGGGAGCCCAGCTAGGGCAGCACTCTCTCTTTACTAGTTTAGAATCATTAAGAATCATAGAATTGTTAAGGTTGGAAAAGACCTCTGATACCATCAAGTGTAACCATCAGCCCAACACCGCCCTGCCTGCTAAACCATGTTTCCAGGTGCCATGTCCATGCATTTACTGAATGCCTCCAAGAGTGGTGACTCCACCACCTCCCTGGGCAGCCTGCTCCTATGCCTGACCACATTTTCAGTAATTAATTTTTTCCTAATATCCAACCTAAACCTTCCCTCCATGGCCATTTCCTCTTATCTTAGAGCTAGTTACTCTGGAGAAGAGCCTGACCTCCCACCTGACTAAAATCTCCATCAGAATATCTTGACTCAGGACATGTAAGAACTTGTTAACCAACTGCTCTCAAGCATGTGGCTAACGAAATTCAATGTCTCCCTTGGTGTGAAAGCTGTAACAGTGGGAGGGTTTGAGCTGGGCAGCTTTTGACACCCACCACAAACAGACATGCTTGCTCATTTCTTCTTTTTCGTATCTTGAAAGCATAAAGGCCAAATGTTATTGTCTTGCTCAAATAAACAATGGCTCTGTGGGAGCTGCTTGCCTCAAATGAGGCAGAAGATGGGTGATATGTTGAAGGACAGCTGTGGCTGCTTCTGCCTGCCAGTCACCTGCCAACGGCGCAGGCACCACCAGCCCCTCAGCTCACTTTCTGCTAAAAACTGAACTGGCTTGTCAGGCCACATCTCTGCACCCTGTGATTTGACAGAAATTCTATCGTAATTAGCACCTGCTAATCGCTGTCAGTAATGTTAGTCAGCTAATTGCACTTTGGACATGAGAAACCAAAGCGAACCCAACCCCAGAGCATTGTTTTGCTGGAATAGATGAAGCAGCAGACTGTTCTCTGGAGGGACGTAGCCAGGGACGTACTGAGGTGTGCTGTCATCTCCTTTTGGCTCCTGCAGAAACATCTCCCTTGGGGATGTTCTGGACCTTCTGCAGAGGTCCTGTAACCTGAACTTGTGAGATAGTTTGAGGATGGTGCTCTGCAAGCAGGCAGGAGGAGGGCGAATTTTGCAGGACTGGTGCAACAAATCCCCAGGATCAGAAAGCTCCAGAGGAGAAATGAAAGCAGGAGCCAGGGATAGATGTGCTGACACATGGGCCAGGTCAGGGAAGAATTTGATGTTTCCAATAACAAGAAAGGACCTTGTTCAGCTTATTTTAATTCTTTTTGCCTAAACACTTATTTCTTTACCTTTAAAGAAAAAGGGAGTGCCATTATCCAGAGCTGCTGCAGCAGCCTTTCCTCCACAGACACATGATAATCTAGCTGACTTTGATTTCCATTATGCTTTCCAGTGGATCTGAGATGTAATTAATTAATTGATTTTTGCTGCCAGTCCTCTAATTAACACTAAATAAAAATTCATGCCAGGGTTAATAGCTTTAAAGGTTGGAGGCAGGAGCTTCTGCTGCTCAGGTCCATTGCCCGTTCAGCAGTGCGTTTGGGTTATATTCCCTGTCATGCTTTTAATTCCTAATCAATTGAAAGTTAATTTTGTTCTTAACTGAAAGGGAGCCAGAAAGGGGTTTACTGTTACACAACTGGTTTTGTTTTATGGCTTTTACAGGACTGTGTTCACAGCACAGTTATAACAGCACTGGGCAAACTGGGATAGCGTGGCAGGGATGTGATCGGCTCTGATACAATCCTCCCCCACATCGGTGAGATTGGTACTGTAGGTAGCTTTACTCTTGTGCTCCTGATGCTTCCTCTAAGTGCTGTGCTTTCTGCTCTTTATTGTACCAAACTGTTGCCACGTGGATCCATGACTTAGCATTTGTGGGATGTTTTGAGGATATGAAGCATCAGGTAATGTTATGTGGGGCTGAGTGGAATTTTGCTAACAAAAGGTCAGGTCCCTTTTGTCTGTTATCTTTTACTAGACAGAATTATTGAAATCATTGCTTTATGAGTTGGTAAAATAAATAACCTGAACTCCTTCATAGGAGCAAGAATGTGGAAATGCCTCTGAGACTTATTTCAAGCCTGGGAGAGGTGGCCAGCCCCTCTGCTGCTAATTAGTGCTGCTGGCTTTTGGTAAGCCATTAAACCCTTGGAAATGTCCCCATGAAACTGAGCTGGAAAAAAAAAAAAATAGAAGCATTCTCTAGTCAACTCAAAAAATGACAGAGAAATAGAAGAGACTCTTCCTGACTTTCACTTTTATGTCCCTGTGATGACCTGGCTCAGTATCTTCCCTTCCCTGGTTGTACATGGCAAAAAGCCTCTTCTGAAGTATTTTAGGAAGATATTTGGAACCAACATCAGAAGCGGGGAAATATGACCCTGCTTGACAAAAATGAGACTAGAGAAAGACTTTTGCAGAGTGGCTATGTGATGTTGTATACATTAGTTTCAGTCAGGGAAGAATTTATTTAAATGGGATAGAAGCAGTTCAGGTTTGAGTGAGTATACCCCAGGCAAATATCCTATAATTCTAATTGTTGCAAACACCTGGGAAGATTCTTGGTCAAAAGGGTTTGCATTCTTCTAATTGTTGCTAGCAGTACTGTCCTCCTGGAATGTGGAAGTGCTCCTCTTCATAGATCCTCTTGCATTTTCCACTGCCTTGTGTTCTCACTTACTTTTACACAACTATAGGGTCAGCAGCTGTGCTGCTGCTGTGCTGCACCTCAGAGCCCTCAAGTGGCCCAGGCTCACATCAGTTACATGGTGCTGAGCAATGGCAAAGTGGAGCTAGAATCTCTGTCCCTTTCTCTTATTTTGGTCTGTGTCTGGGCATTTGCAATACTCAGCAGTGTGGAAAGAGAAGGAAGTGAAAAACCTAATTTCAGGTCAATGAACACAACCTATTTTGCCCAGACCATTCCTTATAGGTTTAAAGATATTTATGTTTTTTTTAAGCTACAGGGTGGTGTAAGTTGCAAAGTGTTTGCAAGAGTGTAGGATGCTCTATCTCAGTTGGGATCACTATGGCTAGTCCCCAGACATCCAGCTCTGATTTTATCTGTTTTCTTTTTCTTGTTACCAGCTTCATTCTCTGGTCCAACTGGGGCACCAGTTCTGTGCTCTCACTTTAATGATCTGCTGCTCATTTGCTTCTCTGCACAAACACTGTGCTCAAGATACTGCCAGCCTTTAGCCTTGGCCATGCTAATACATAATGCAGATGATAAAAGCCTGTGTAACAGAAAAGAGGTCCCAGGGAGAGTACAAACCATGACAAAATAAGAAGGAAGCAGATGGTTAGGTATTAAACTGCAGTAATAAAATAACATCTGGCAGAATATCACACACACGCACTGATGCCCATCTGAAGAGTGCACTGATTTAAGTAATATGTTTCTCATTTCGGTGCAATTAACACCAAAATTTGCATAGCAAACAGTGGCAGAGCACACAGAGGCTTCTTTTGAAAAACACAATCCAGATATGTCTTTCCTACAAGGAGATTGGCCACGGCAAACACTGATGGCTTTCTGTACTGTGGTGTAAAGCAATTAATGAGTCATACCTTCCTGCTGGCCAGAGAAGCCATTCTTCTGTTTACATGCAGCCTGGCAGATGTACTTGTTTGCAGGGCTGGAAATTAAAAGATAAAAGGGCACTAGCATTTGACCGAGTGGAACATTGCTCCACCCCGTGCCGTGGAGAGAAGGATGCTGGACAGACTGCTTACAGCTCTCAAACACCATGCAGGTGATTCTGGCTGCCTTGGATCCTCTCCCAATTTTCCCTTTGTGTGAGCTAGGCAAAGAGAGACCTCGAGGCTGGGCTTTTCAGAGGAAGTTGGAAGGAAGATGAAATCCCCACCCGCTTTCACAAGCCTGATGGCAGCACCAAATACCCTGCAGTCAGTCAGGTCATGTCTTTCACAAGCCTTGACCTGCCCACAAACCAAGCCCGAGGCCAGACAAGCCTGATGAAAGAACATTTAATTTGTGTGGCTGAGCAGGTGAAGTGCTGCTGAAGGGATGTGCTGGGAAAGCTGCCTCTGGGAGCCCTGGGGAGCTGCAGGCTGCCTGGGATGGAGCTGGCCATTGACACAAGTAATGGTGTAGGGCTGCTGTGAGCCATGCTGGGACAGGCCCTGCTGCCATCTGGGGTCATTAGCAGGGAATGGAGCTGCTCCGTGGTGGAGCTTGCAGACCCCTTCACCCCCAGCTTTGGAAACACCTCAATGGCTGAATATAAGTATTGTAATGGAGACGGTGGAGGTCTCTGCAAGGGCTCCCAGTGGGAGCCTTCTGCTTCAGGCACCTACTTAGCAGTGCCAGCTTAGGGGAAGGCTTATGGCTGCCTGCTTGCTGCCCACTGGATGGGTATATCTGCAGTTTGGAGGCCTAAAGCTACTGCATGTCTTGCATGCAGCACTTTGGGATTTTGCCTTTCTCTGCAGCAGGCTGTGGAGCGTTAACCTCTATGAGCAGCTTCAGCAGAAGCAGACATTACCATCTTGTGGGAGAAGATACCTGATCAAGCAGGCAATGGCTCATCAATCAAAAGCCCATGGAAAGAGCAGCAGGTGGCAGATAGAAGATTGGCAGATTCAGGTTGTGCCAAGAGAGGTTCAGGTTGGATATTAGGAAGAATTTCTCCACAGAAAGGCTTCTCAGGCACTGGAATAGGCTGCCCAGGCAGGTGGTAGAGTCACCATCCATGGAGGTATTTAAAATAAGCTTAGATGTAGTGCTTAGGGATGTGCTTTAGTGGTAGCAATGGGATTGTGAGCTTTAGGTGAGAAGTTGTCCTTGATGATCTCGAAGGTCTCTCTCAGCATCAAGAGTTCAATGTGATGTGGTGTGATGTGTGACACACAACCCCTTGGCGTGGGGAAGAGTTTTGCCAAATATCCAGAAAACTTTGCCCAGCTGAGCTGGTTCTGGCTCCTGTAAAGCCACGCACATCAAATTCTCTCAGTGTACTTTGCCTTTGTGCTGTGGTCCCCAGGTGCCACAGCTGGCAGCTGCTTTGCCTGCCTTCTGCAGAGTGGCTGGGCTGGCCCCGCGCTGTTCCAGGGAAGGCAATGTGGATTTCTCTCTGTTTTGCTGTGTTCAGTGAAAGGCCTGATCTTGCTTCTTTTGAAAACAGTGACAATAGTCCCATTGATTTCCTTAGAAGAAAGGAGTGGGAACATATCTAAAGTTTTTTTCCTTTCAATAAAATGGAATCAAGGTGTGCTTTCAAAGCACCTTTGCACCATTCCCTCCTGCTTTTTGTATAAGGGTTGTCTGCTGGATGTCTGCAGAGCCCCACACACAGAAACCTCCACACTTTGTCATGAGCCACTCAATGCCACCGTGTTTTAGGTGAGGATGGAGGAGTGATTTATTCCCATCAAGCACAGCCTTCAGGTTATGTGGTACCTATTTTCCTATAACAATCTTTACAAGTAGGAATAATGAGGATGCTCCTCTGGCATGTGTTTTTCTTCGAGGACTAGGAGATCTAGGACACTAACAGGAAAAGCCAAGGGGTGTTTGAAAGCTAGAAGGATATTTATGTGTGGAAAGGGTTATTTGTATTAAGAGAAATGTGCACTACTGCAGCACCTCTGAGGAATAATAAAGAGCAGAACTTTACAGTTTTAGGGACTGTGATGCAAGAAGCAATCTTTTTGCAGTAGTTAATTGTCTTGAAATCGGATTTCCAAAGGTAGCAGCCTTAATTTGGTTTGTTCTTTGCTGGGGATCCCCTGGGAATGTGAGCTTCAATCCAATAAATCAGCAAAGCAATGCTCACTGTGGGTCTCAGGCACGCTGGGAATCTCTCTCTCCTCCTCTGTGGGCTTTGGATGGAGTCTTTGACTTTAAATGGATATTATTAGAATAGCCTCAATTCTTATTTCAAAGGAAAGACTGCATTAAAGGCATCACTGCTGCCAAAACCAGGAAACCAATGCTTGCTTTGCATTCATTGTGCTCCTGCAGAAGCAAGAGCTCTGAGATTTGCTTGTTCCTGCCCATGGACCACCTCCTTTCTCTGCCAAACTGCAGCCCTGCAGGGATATGGCAACTCTGATCTGCATGAACCAATGTTCACAGTTGAGGGTATTGTGGTCCCACACATTCTCAAGAGCACAGCCACCAAGAACAAGCTCACATCTTTCCCAAAATAGCTCCAACCAGAGCTGTACAAGTGTATCTCTGACCCAGGCACCCTGGAGTCAATGAGCTCTTTTGCCTGTAAAATCTCACACTGAGCACATAAGTTTTACTTCTGCTGGATTTCTGCTGGGTTTAAACACTTCATTCTGGTGCAAAATGGGGCTCTGATGGTGGCTGAGGAGCAGGTGGTGGGGTGAATGTGGAGCCATTTGCAGAAAAATTGCCTGCTCCAGCTAGTTTTACTTTGGTTTTGCATTGCCCTGCGCTACCTTTGAAGATGGTTTAATTTCCTTCATGCTGCTTGTATGTTGCTATATTTCTTCTCTCCAGCCTCCCTCAATGATATCCTAGTGCCTGGCTTCTCAACAGTAATAATAATAATAGCTGCAATATATTTAATAGCTACCCACTGCCAGCCTCTCTCAGCCCTCTCCACAGATTCCCCAAGGTACCAGATGCATAATGCATTTCCCAGCTAGAAACCAGACCTCGCTAGGATCTGCTCTCTCGAAAAAACCCTTCCTGGCAGGCTCCCCAGCTCTGTGGTGATGAGCAGAAGCACCAGCAGAGGTGCTTTCCTTTCTCTTTGTGGGTATGAAGTACAAGGCTTGGAGCCACATCAGACACTGCAGGCAAACAAGGTCACCTTCATCCCCCCGAAGCAGCACCTATTACCTATCCTCTCTACAGAGGCACTGATGGGATATTTCATCCTGTTCCCAGCCACCCAAGCCAGGGAGGATCAGTGGCAAAAAAATGAAGCTTGGCTGCAGGAGGAATATTTTGGTATAAGAAACAGGAAAATGCCCAAACCAGGGTAGCAAGAGCCTGAGTGAAGAAAATCTGTCACATCTTTCTATGGTGAACTCAACCCAGCTAACTCAGGCTGATCAGAAACATAGAATCATAGAATCAGTCAGGGTTGGAAGGGACCACAAGGATCATCTAGTTCCAACGCCCCTGCCATGCTCAGGGACACCCTACCCTAGATTAGGCTGGACACAGCCTCAGCCAGCATTGCCTTAAACACCTCCAGGGAAGTGGCCCAAACCAACCCCCTGGGCAACCCATTCCAGGCTCTCACCACTCTCATGGTGAAGAACTTCCACCTCATATCCAATCTGAATCTCTCCACCTCCAGCTTTTCTCCATTCCCCCTAGTCCTGTCACTCCCTGATAGCCTAAAATGTCCCTCCCCAGCTTTTCTGTAGGCCCCCTTCAGATACTGGAAGGCCACAATAAGGTCACCTCCAAGCCTCCTCTTCTCCAAACTGAACAGCCCCATCTGAATGTCTTGGTGTGACCTTTCAAAGATCAATCCTAAAAACTTGCTGTGGGGGAATTTACATTTACTCAAAACTTAAATCTCTTCAGGAAGAAATAATTAATTTCATTATTCATTTATTTGGCTTTTGTGTAGAAGCAAAGAATGGTTTAAAGCAATTTGTTCATGTGAATTTCTTCACCTTTGGGCTTCCTTCAGGAGAGGTTTGTTTTACAGAGAAGAAAAGCACTGAAGGTTTAATAATAAATAAACAAACAAACAAACAAATAAATAAAAGGCCATGGTGGAGCTGAGAAATGAACACAGGAATGCTGACTTTGAACTACATGAAACCAGTTGCACTACAGTAGCATGCTCAGTACTTTTGCTTGGTTTGCAGCCACAGCTTTAAAGTTTGGCCAACAAAGTTAAGAAGTCAGGAAGGGGGTAAATTTTATTCTTCAGATGAGGAGACTGAGCAATCTAAGTGCCTGGTGCTCGCAATAACTTATTATTGCTCTTTATTTGATGGAGTGACTCATATAGCACAGCTTCGGCAGCAGGTTTGGAGAAAGCTATAGCTGAAAACACAGCCAGCTGTAAAAGGCTGCCCATTTCCTACCCAGTACCTACTTCAAAGGAATAAAATAGATGTCTCCTTTCTTTCTATCCAAAAAGTCACCGCAGAAGCAGCTTTCTTTTGTTATCTCCCAATAAATGTGTCTCTGTAATAGTGGAATTTACTGCTGGGGGGTGTGTGTTTCTCACCACTGCTTCCCCTTACAAAGGAGCTAAACTGCCTTGTGCTAGGAGAAGGCAAATGATGTCATGTTTCCTGTATTTCAGCCTAGGTTCCAGCTGCTGCAGAAAGGCAGGGCTATGGGCAAGCTCCATGCAAGAGCAGAGCAGGAGCTGCCTGCCCCTGGCCAGGCTGGGGTTGTGCTGGGTTAGTGCTGGCAGCAGACCTGTGATCGCAGCATTGCTGCCTGATGCCCCCATGCAAACCTCCATTGATTTGCTTTCCCTTTGAGCTGACTTCAGCTCTGTAGTGTGCAACCCAAGCACAGGAGGATGAACTGGGCTGGGATGCAGGAGCCTGGGGAGCCAGCATCCCTGGTGCCTGTGCCCTGGCCCACCAGCAGTGCTGGCTGGGGCCAGGAGATGGGCAGGCTCTGCCTTGGCATGGCTCAGCGTGGCAAGTTTGCAGAGCATCCTCTGAACTAGTTTGACTTCCAGCAAGAGAGTCCTTGGCATTCATTAAGGCTAAATTCTCTCTCACATTTTAATCAATGGAATGGAAAAACAGCAAACAGGAATGCATAAGCAAGTCTGACTGCTTTGCTTTTCATTATTTCTACTTCAGCACATGAACAAGCCTAAGACAGGAGCTGCCTGCCTGCTGGCTTGGCCCAGGCACTTATCACAGCTGCAGGTTGAATAATGCTGCCTGTGCAGAGCCTCCTGGTACCTGCCACATGCAATGGCTCCATCTGTGTGCAGGTGCATGTGCCTGCCTTCTCTGCACACCACGGCTGATGCACGATCAGGCCATGGTGCTTTTCACTACCCAGTGGAAACTGAGCTCTTTCCACCACGTCACTGCCTTCTCTCCCCAAAGGCAGGGCTGAGGGCCCAGGGTTTGCAGAGGGAAGGCATCATGCCCCTGACCTTTTTGCTGTGTGTTGAGTCCAAGGAGGCTTCCTGAGGTTCTGGTGGGGGATGCTGAAGGGCTGTGGGTGATTGCAGGGTTCTGTTACTGCTCCCTGCATTCTGCTAAGCACCTTTTGGCTGTTGCAGCATTTGAAGGAGAGCAAACTGAAGCCTCCCTTTTCCCTGCTGCGTTTGGCAGTAGCCCTTCCTTGGTGGGGTAGTTTAAGGCTTATTGGAAAATTCCAATAAGAGAAATCAGAACCTTCCCAAAAGTTCAGTGCAGAATGCAAATAAATTGGAGCGTTGGATGGAGAAGAAGAATAATACTGACGTCTGTCATTCACGGGTTTGCTAAGAGGAATAAAACAGCAATGGATAAACAATTTCTCACTGTTTTGCCTCCTGCTTTCTACCTCTTCTACTGCTCCTCTATGTGTGGCTGAGCACTAACCTTGACTGACCAGATAACAGGTGAGACCTTGCTGGTTTTCCACCTGGGGGGAGGGAAGAAGGTAGCATTGGCCCCTTCTGGGCTTTCTTTGTCTGGGGAGGGAGGATTTGATTTCTGTATTATTTCTAAATTGTAAAGAGCTGTGTATAATTGTAAATGTGTGTAAATATATTTTGTATAAGTGCTTGTAAATTCAGCTTGCTGTAGAAGATATTTTTCTCTTGCTTCCAAACCTTCTCAGCTAGTCTGGTGATTTCAGTTTTATTTGGGGGGTAATTTCTCATCCCACCACACTCAGTGACTGTACCCCACCCCCAGTGCTGGCCCTTTCCCTAAGAGAGCTGCCAGCAGCCCCATGGCTCTGCTGCCTGCAGCTTGGCTTCTCTGCAATGCTATCCCTTGCCTGTGTACCAGCAGAATATG
Organism: Psilopogon haemacephalus; assembly: GCA_013396835.1. Taxonomy (NCBI): domain Eukaryota; kingdom Metazoa; phylum Chordata; class Aves; order Piciformes; family Megalaimidae; genus Psilopogon; species Psilopogon haemacephalus. Next base: position 105,807 of record VWZI01014720.1, read on the forward strand.
ACTTTCCTTATATATTATACCTTGAGTGCAGTACAAGAAAATAAAAATGAGTAACAGCTTGTTTCTCAGCCCTGGATGGAGCAAAAATTTTGATGAATGGACAGACTACTTGCATGAAAAAGAGCATGAATAATTTGCAATGAATTATATTCAAGTGTTACCTTTTTTTTTCCCACTCATAAATTGCTTGCAAATTCCTCCCCCCTCCCTGATTTGCTAGTTACCAGAGCAAATACAGAGCAGCTTGTTGGGAGCATTTGTTTTCTGATGCTCTGAGCTGTGGTTAGAGGTGTAGGTCACTGATTGATGGGGAAACTCCTACTACCAAGCTCCTTTGGGTGGGACCTCGAGGTTCTTGGGGCTTTGCATACTATTATTTTTCACAAGCACTGGCAGATGCTGGAAAGTTGTTTGCTTGCTTGTTCATAATTTATCAATTATATGTTCTACAGACTTGACAGAGACCCAGGTCAAGAGAGAATGTAGATCTTTGTGCTGCTGTAGAGTGCCCAGTTCACCATTTGGCCCCATATCTCTGGAGCTTTGCTGTTAAAAAGTAATGTGCCTGTCTTTGTGGAAAGGTTTTGTGGAGGTGGAGAGTGAGGAAGAGAGTGATGGGGCATGGGTAAGATTGTCTCTCACCTCTGGCACTATTTGTTCTGCTTAGCTGGTTGCCTTTCTTGGCCTGCTCCTGTCCTGAGCTGCACACATGGGCTAGCTGGGAGCCTTTCTTCACCTGTGCTGGGGTGATTCATCTGAGTGCATTGTAGATTTTAAAAAGTTATATCCCCAAGTGTGAGCTCTGCCTCTCTCCTGTTTTAGGCTTTTCCCCTGTGGGCCATTCATGGGGCAAGTAGCTTGAGGGGAGTCTGCAGGAGGGAGGGGCTGGGGGAAGGGTGGAAGTTGAGAGGTGTTTCCTTCTTTGTGCCAGCAACTCAGCACATGGGAAGGACAGAGGTCAACTCCTGACCTCTGGAGGGTTATTTGCACATGAGCTGCTTTTCATCTTGTGTTTTTCACCTTGAAATGCTAACAGTCCTGAAGAGGACCTAGCCTCTATCCAGAGCTTGTGTGTAACCTTGCTCTGCCCTCGCTTAGCTTCTCTGGGCAAGCTGAGGCCAGGAGGGAGTAAGTGCTGTGCCAGAGGTCACTGTGTCATGACCAGGTTGCCTGGCTCCTTGAGCTGGGCATCGGGTGTCCACCAAGTGATGTTCACTGCAGTGTAAGTTGTTTTGGCATCTCTCCCCTGCCTCTTTAGTATTCCAATCCTTTTCTGTTGACCTATTCTAATCAGCTGAGATGGTTCCTCCTTCTCCCCCCTTTTTTTTCTCCTTTTGCTTGAACTCAAGGTGGTGTGAAGGAATGACCTCTCTTTCATGTACATGATTGCATTTTAAACTTTAATAGCCTCCGTACCCTCTCCTAGGAGGTGCTGTGCTCAGCTGAAGGTCTGCACAGTGCACTCATGTTTAAGGAGCAGCCAGAATATGATGGAAAAGTACAGCCTCCATCAGGGCTCCTTCTGCATGACGGACACTGCAAATTTAAGCTACATTTCCTTCTAAGCTGAACATATGTGGGGCTGAGGTTCATCTCATACAGCACGTATTGACGTTATGCAGCTGTAAAGAAATCTGGTTTGCCTAGGAAAAAAACTGGAGTGTAATGTAGCTAATGCTAATTAAGAGCTATCTTAATAATGTGCAGTGATTTCTTAACAGATGCCAGCGGAACAGGCTTAAGGGGAGGTAGAGAAACACACCCACAAACCCCACTTCTGCTCTGTCACAATCCCTCCTCTGAAGTGCAGAGGAATGTTTGATTTCTGGGTGTGTGTGTCTGCAGGGCTGGCAAGGGAAACCAAAGCAATCAAGATTACAACAGTTCTGCTTCTCCCAGCCCCAATATGGGGGTTTACTGAATGCTTGGAGTTTAATGGCTAATTTCCTCTCAGCTCCTCTTTGGCTAACCATGGTCTCTCTTGTACTAAAGGGAGGTGGCCTAGATATGCGAGGGATGATTTGGGAAGAGTGGCTTGTTAATATGGATCCCAGAACGGAGACCCCAAAATATTTCCTTGTTGTGAGATACGTGGATTATTAGCTCCTAGGTGGATAGCTCTGTTATGAACTTTGATGTTATGAACTTTGATGTGACAGTAGCTGTTCAAAGGAGTGGGGAAAGGATGTATGAGAAGTCTGCACAAATCAGAATAAGGGCTTTTAGCTTACAGGCGCTGTCTTTTTCTCTGTTGGTGGAGTTGTCTCTTCTCCGATGCAATTAACTACATCTAGGACAGGCAGGAGCAAAGTTTTCTTCTTTGCTTCTCTTGCTGAGATAAGCCTAAATTGCCAGGTTTAGAATGGGAACTGAAATGCAAAATGTGAGAGAGATTTTGTGCCAGGAGTTTAGACCATCACAGGTACAGCAACTGAAAGCGAACTGCTTGCTGCCTGAAACAGTTGCCTTTATCTGTAATGCTATGTAGAAAAGCTCCTTGCTAGACAGTCCTTCTGGTACTGAGCCTGGCTTTTCTAGACTCTGGAGCTTTCCATCACCCTGAGGAGGTGCTACTAAAGAGTGGAGATGTCACCCCTGCAGTAAGTTTGGCATTGGGTGCTCAGGGTGAGGGTGCAGAAGGAAAGGGCACTGCCAACAAATCACCGCCTCTCAGCAGCTTGCCCCTATCTTCTGACCATCCTAGGAGTTGTACAAAGGACTTCATGTTTGTCTGCAGGGCAGAGGATGAGAGCCGAGGCTGGAGTCCAACTTGGGGTGGTTAAAATTTTGGAGCTGGTCTAGTCTCCACAAAACCCTCTGGACCACCTCTAAGCAGCAGCTGGCTTCGCTTCCAGCCCCAGCTGAGATGAATGGCATTCCAGTGCTCACCAGCAGCTCACTGCCGCTTCTCCTTTTACAGCTGTTGCCTGATTATATCAAGTGGTTTAGCCTCTTGAGTTTGCTTTTTGATGTAAATCCAGCCATGAGGGCAGGCCAGGGTGGGAAGGAAGGATATTTGCTCCAAGTGTAGTCGAGGGTTAGGAGCAGCAAATGATGTCTCCGCGACCTCTGCTTGCTCTGCCATGAGAATTAGGATTGTGGAGAAAGGAATTCATCATTCCATTCCCACCCACCTGGGAAAATGCCCTGGTCGCACGGCACAGGCTGCAGGAGGAGGGGAGTGGCTACATAAGATTTAAAGATAGGATGCACAGCCCTAGAGGAGGGATTCGGAGTGGGAACTGGGCAATATGCCTATTGGCTGGATTCTTTGCAACTCTTTTCACCACAAGCATTCAGTGCTGTTGACAGTTTCCCGTATTTTCAAGACACCTCTACTCTGGCTGCCAAAACTCCAGCAGCGCTGCAGGACACAGCAGCTCTCTCTCCTCAGGATTTGAGGGATGATCCCTCCAACGCTTGTCACGCTGGGGATGTTGCTGTCAGCCCTGCAGATTGGATAGGACAGAGGTTGAAGAAGTGCTTTGCAAGTCTTTGCCTTTGGGATGCTCAAGTTTAACCCATTTTTGTTTTGTTTTGTTTGTTTTCCCTCTATTGTAAAATAAGAGCAGACTTCAAGAAGAAAGCATCCATCAGTGCTTGTACCCATCTCACCAGGGTAATCTCTTGCCAGTTGCTACCTTTTTCAGTGTTGCCTTTTGTACTAGGCTTTTCTTTCATCTTTTTTTCAAGGTCTCTTTGGTAAACAGTGTGGCTGGAGGAAGCTGGCAGAAATCCTTTATCCTGTCCCCCTCTTCTGAGACAGGAGTAATTTTGTACTCAGAACTTACCTGACAGGCATTTGTCCAGCCCACACTAAAAGACACTCAGAGAGGAGCATTGACCTTCACCTGCCCAGGACAAGCACATGATACAGAGTAGTCCATAGAGTATTGGTGCTTTCTCCACATATTAACCTTAAAAGGTCTAATCTGAAATTTTCTTATTTTTCCTTTGCAGATTGGAAAGCAGAAGAGCTGAGTCATCCCCTGAGAAGACATTTCCCACAGCAGATGTTCCACTGTGTGATCCTGTTATCACTGCTGAGGAGCTCCTGTGTCACTCCAGGGCCTGAATGAAGGTGGTGCAGTTCCTCCAGTCACATCACTACAGCAAAGAAAAACTCCCCTCTCAGTGTCTGCTGCACAACAAATGTCAGTAAATCCTTTCTGTTTGGAACCTTCTCTGTCTGAACTGAGCCCTTACCTTTGTAAGGTGAGCATGTGGAGAACATCCTGCTGCATTTGGTAGTGAAGATCTATTTATGTAAGTTATCTGGGAGCCATCCTCTGGTTTCCAGCACTGACTTCTATTGGACTTTTCTGGGCTGTCCTCTGGCACTGAGTGCCAGCTCTCTGCCAGTAATCTTGAATGACAGTTTGCAAGGTCTAAATTCAACCCCCATTTCTGCTATATATTGCCTGGGATTTAGAGCAAGATACTTAAGCGTCTCGTTCCTCATCTGTAACATACTACTGCATTTTCCCTCCCTGTTGTCTGCCTGCTTTCTGGAGATCAGGTGGTGGTCCAGGCAGGGCTGTCTTGGGTTCAGGTGTCTCTGGAACCAGAGAAGCTACGTTTTTCTGTCTGCAGACCAACTGAAATGTCTATGTACCCACTCAGCAAACAGCAGAGGCAAAAAAGTCATCAGTGACCCAGCTGACAAAAGCTAAGTCCTGCTAAAAGCATGAGAGGAGGAGGTGCTGGGGGCTGTACTCAGGACAGGTGTGCAGCAGGCAGTGCTGAGGGTCACGGAGCTCAGAGTTTCCTCCAGCTAACCCCATCATTGTACAAACCAAGCTCCAGCAGGTTCCTCTGGACAGCCTGCTGCATGGATCATAACAAAGGCTTCTCTGTTGGTACCTGACCTGGTGAGCTGCTGCTGCGATGCATATCTTGGATTCTAAGAACTGGCATCTGGGAAGAGCAATATACTCACATTTAACAGAAGCAGAGAAGTTAAACCAGAGAAGTTAAACCTCCACATTCAGATTTTGTAGAATCACAGAATGCATCAGCTTGGAAGGGACTCTTGAAGGTCATCTTGTCCAGCTCCCTTTTCTTCTGGTTGCTCCAAAAGAGCTGCAAGAGTGAAGGTGAGTTACGTGCATGTGCTGCCCTATATTAAAGGAGCTACATTCATAGCTTTCATTCACAGCCTCCGCCTCCTCCTATTCAATTTCCAGTCTAGACTGTTTAAAAATATCTTGTTACTGCTTCTTCTCCATGGGGAAAGGGCACTTGTGAGACAATGCACTCAACTGGAGATTACACAGATTTGTTGCATGTTGCTGCATGACAACAGGAGAGGCTCCAGCAAGCTCCAATGTATAATAAACTGTGAGGGCACAAATTGTATGTGATTAAACCTTTGCTGGTGGGCTGCTAGGAATTCCCAGTACGACATGCCACACCATCTTTTACTTCAGCCCTAACAATGACACTGCCAGACTCGTTGGCTCCAAGGGGTTAATTATAACATCATGGATGGAAACAATGCAAGGATGCTTGTTAATACCCAAATCATTGCATGGTAACCCTGAGTGACTCCCTCACTGCTGCTGCCAATTTGCAGCACTCACCTGGGGCAAGATAGGAAAAGGCTTGTCATTCATTCCTCACTCCCTCCACCCTCTTCTCCTCCTCCTTGCTGTTTTTTTTTTTCCTATTTGCAACATCAATTTGCTTGTCAGGGTAGCTGGCAGGTGAAAAGCCTACCTGATTATTGAATTTGTAAGGTCAAAAGAAACCGAATCCATCTGCCAGGGATGGCAATTTACAGCCAGTGCTGGTCCAGGGCAAATATAGATGAGGGACAAGTGAGGCAGGCAGATGACTACTTATGGATGTGATAAAGTAAGGAATAAAAGAAGAGTCAGAGAGCAGCTCTTGGTCCTTTTTGCCTGGGCTAGTGGTGGGAGTGAGCGGTGTGAAGCTTTGGCTCCTACCCAAAGTATTGTCTGAAAGGACTGGGAGATGTCCTCTGACACTCTGAGAAGGAGATCACTTTTGTTTCTCTTCTGTTGCTACCCTTATTCCAGGAGCGTGAGTGACTTTTGTCTGGCAGAAACCAGTTCTGGTACAAGAGAGGTCTGCTTAAATGTCAGAACCTAAGTGGGGATGTCATGCTGAAAGGAAAATTTGGAGAGATTCTGAGTTCTCTATTTTTTTTTTCCTCGAAAGACTGTAATTAACTAACTTCCATGAACTTGTAGGCTTTGTAGTTTTGTTCTCATAAAAGAGCTGCAATGAAATGAAATCCTAGAAAATGTGCTCCCAGCTTCCTTTCCTGCTCTGAGTGAAACCTGTCTCATTGTGTAATCATAAAGCTGAACTGATGCTCTCTGTTTACACTGATAAATTTCCTGCCTAGACACACACCAAATGTAAGCAGAGCACCTGAGTTAGCAAAGATCTCTAACCACTGGCTCCAGCAGACTTATGGCTGTGTAGATCTGAGACACTTTGAAGATGAAGCTGGACGTGAGCACTTAAGCCAAGAAGCGCACAGAAAAACTTGAGAGTAAATGATGCACCCAAAGGTTTTCTTCTTCTTTTAATTTTAATGGTGTGAGCCTTGCCTGGAAATCTCTTGGCTGCTGCTTGGGCTGATGTGTGCAGTATCCAAACGTGAGTGATCCTTGCCTCATGTGCCTTACAAAGTGAGCCTGTGCTGGTGTCTCCATTCCAGTAAGAGCGAATCAAGCACCACATCCCAGTGACTAGTTGGGGAGCAAATGTTAATCTTCTGGAAGTCAGGCTAATAGAGCACTGCTAGTGTGTCTGTGCCTGTGTTCCCATACAGCAACTAACCCTTGCCAAAATCCTGGTACAGCTTGCCTTAACAGACTTCTTTCTTTATTTTTTTTTCCAGTCTGAAGGGATGTTTGATGTTTTAGGGAAACAAAACAAAACAAAACAAAAAAAAAAAAAAAAAAAAGGGTTGGAGGGGAAACCTATAGTAAATAAGACTTTGACCTTATCTGAAGTATTCCTGTGCACTGAATCTAGCCAAGGACTCTTGAATAAAACAAACCTGAAGTTTCTAGGCCAAGTAGGTTTTGAGATATTACTCTACGATAAATTGTTGGAGGGATATTTCAAAGGCTGAATTGCAGCTCATTTTTCACAGCCCCATATCTCACAAACACCTTGTCTGATCTGCCACAAATTTTGTCAATAAATTATCCCCCGGCTACTGAGCGCCTATGCAAAGCTTGGAGCTAAAAAGGCTGCACAAGTCTTCACTCTGATCTGAAGTGCCTTTCTCTCCAGGAAGTGCCCTCCCCTCTTCTGGGGGCTCCTTTACTTTTTATTTATTTATTTGCTACCCACAAAATGATTAGTGCTGAATGGAAACTTGTGGAACCTCCTGGTCTTGGTCAACAGCTGTGGTTTGCAGACGTTACTGAGGGGAGCTGTGGCTGAGTGCTTGCTCTAAGATGCTCCATTGAGCACCTGTTTGAAGAGGCCACTTAGGGCTCCTATCCCATAGCTGCCTCTTCCTTCTTGGCCCCAGGTGTTCTGTGCACAGAGGGATTCTCTCTTGGAGTTAGGAGGTGAGGTGGTTTAGCAATTACCTGCCTCCCCCACAATTTGATATAGCCCAGGCTAGGACTCAGATGACTGGAGGGTGATAAATGAAGCTTTATATTTACAGCTATGCACAATATCCAAGGAGATATTTACAATGTATAACAGATATTTACAGATACAGTGAAAAGGTAATACAGAAACACCACAGCCCTCCCAGAGACCAAAATCCCTAAGAGGGGTTTCTAACCACCCCTACCACCTTTCCTCCCTTCCCCAATCTTATCTCACCATCTGTTGATGCAGCAGATAGGCGAAGGTAGATTGGCCAGGGGGAGTTAGCAGTAGGAAAAGAAGTTAGTAGAATTATTGAGAATCAGCTACACAAGGCAGGGAGAAGGAGCCATGCAAGGAGCAGCCACAGCCCAGAGAGGTCTGAAACCATCTGACCTATCTATATTTGGGTTACAACTCTTAAAACAATGGTTTTTTTTCTTTCTCAGTAAAGCTGTGAGTGAAGTGTCATCATGTGTTTTCATTTCTCACCCTACAGTCTAATTTCTCACTCAAATCCTCCAATTAGTTCAAACCAGCACAGGAGGTGAGGAGAGTAAGGCTGCCCTGATAGGGCAGCTCAGATCCTGTCCCGTGGAAATCTGGGCTGAGGCAGCACTTGGCAAGGCTGCTCCAAGACTGGGAGCTGTGCGTGGCCAGCCTGTGGCTTTGTGGCCACATTGCAACTCCTGTCACTTCTGACCATGCTTTCCCAAACATTAAAATTCAAGAGGTTTATACCACCTGTGCCAGACTAGGAAAGGGAGAGAAGGAAGCCATCTTCATTTTGGGAGAATGCTATTTTAAAATTATTATAGGGAACTTGAATATAACAGCAAGTTACAAATGAAGTATTTGTAGGCCCTTTTGTGGATGAACTTCAGCTGAAAGCAGAGCAAAGCAGAAGGTGTGGGAATCTGAGGCAGGAGCAACAAATAGGGCTAGGAGAGCAAGCGAGCAGGGAATCAATACTACTTAGGCCTGTATTCCATAATTTTTATTTGGAATAATTAATCTCAAGGCATTATGGCTCTCTGGCAAATGGATTCTTAGAAGAAAGGCCTGATAAATCTGAGCTTCTATTTCAGAGACAAGAATAAGCACTTTTTTCCTCTCCCCCCCCCCATCATTTGTACACTTTCAAAGATAGGGCTCTTTTCTAGTATCTGTGCTTGGATCAGTGAGGGAGTTAACTGCACTGGCAGCACTGTCCTGCAACAATGACCCTGTCCTCTTAATAATTTGTTCTATGACATTGCAAGGATTCAAATGAATCAATAATTTAATAACAGGCTAAAGCAATTTTGCATGTCTATGCTTATGATGATTATTTCTTTTTGCACTGCTGTCTTCTAGTCTCCCTTTGGCTGCTAAAGCAATCCAGTGAGTGTAGATTATTTCCTCCCCATCATTAGGTCCTGTCTGAAGCCCCTTAGAGTTTCAGTGGTAATAATTTCAATTAAGGCTCCCAAAATGAACAACTTCTCAGACTTGGCTGTTGGGTCCATGTAATGAATGTACAAAGGAATCATTGAGGAAAGCCTCACTACATTGAAACACAAGGGAGGAATTTGGGACCTTCTCTTCTAAGATCTCAATAGTCTGTTCAAGTATTTCAGAGTCAACAGAGTCTAAAGACCTGCAAGGTGAGTGTTCTGGGGAAGTGTTTTCCTCTCTGCTAATCCATCCATGAAAATGTATCCATCCTTGTTACACAGATACAATCCATATCAGTAATTTAGAAGCTGGGAAATATCTTCATTAATATCCCCTGTTAGGTGTGGTTTAAAAGCCATTGCATTATTAGCCAGCTATTATTTTGTCACAGTATGAGATTCAGAAGTCATTTTTCAGAGCTCTGATACTCCTTGCTAGCTCTTGCCAAGCTGATAATCACCTAAGAAATCAATGAATAAACAAGCACCACTTAAGACGCTTTTTTTTTCCACCAGACTTTTTATTTCAAGCTGCTGCCTAATAGCAGCACATCTGAGCAGAGCCATTGCTCTGCATTTATTTAAAGCACTGTGGGCTTCTTTTTAAAATGCATTTGCTCTGCTACTAGCTGAAGCTGCTGTGCTAACCCTGTTGCTGCTGCCCCACACAGTGCTGGTGTGGAGAAGCTGTGCTCCAAGTCCCAAATGCCAATTGATGGAGAGGCTGTGGATCAGATCCAGGATATGGAATTATGTTGGTGAGCAAAGTCCATGGCAGCAGGCTGGGCTGAAATCAGCCTGTAGGGACTCAGACAACAGGGATCTCTTCTGTGCTATTGATGTACAACTGTGGTTGTAGTGATGGGATGAGAGAGAATGGATTTAAGCTGCAGGAGGGGAGATTTAGCCTGGCTCTCAGGAGGAAATTCTCTATAGTGAGGGTGGTGAGACACTGGAACAGGTTGCCCAGGGAGATCATGAATGCCCCTTCCTTGTAGGTGTTCCAGGCCAGGTTGGATGAGGCCTTCACTAACCTGGCCATACCAGTGGGGTTGGAACTGGATGATCTTCAAGGTCCCTTCCAAACTCAACCATTCTGTGAATCTCTAAAGTGTTAGAGGACTATAAGGGAAAATCACAGGGTGAGGAGAAATGTGAATAGAGGGAAATAATTACCCATGAAGACTTTGACCAGGATGCTGAGGTATTCTTTTTCCACATGGAGAGTGGTTTCTTGTTCTCCTTTGGCTACAAGTCACAGAACAACTATAGGTGAGAGCTATCAGGTGGCAGAAGGGGCCATATTGTTGGCAGGATGTATTTGGAAGCTTACATGGGAAATTGTCTTTCATTGTGAGAGCCAAGAAACCCCCTGATGGAATGAGTGGGAGGTTTTCTGGGAAAGCTTTGCATGTGTGGGACTTTAGTGATGGTCCCATCCAGAACATGTCATGGCTTTTATCTCTGCACTGCATGGAAGATGCAGCTTGCAAAAGGCTCTAGATGATTTTTGCTTTTCCCTCCTCCCCTGCATCTGTGTCAGGAGTTGCTTGGAGCAAGCTTTGTGTCGGTGGCAAGGTGAAACAGTATCTTCCAGGAAGCTTCAGAATTATTTTATGGAGTGTAGTAATAAAAATATCCATGTGGTGTAACCTGTACAAAATAACACTTTTGGCTAGAAGCAGTATGCACAGTTTCTGTAGTGCCCAACTCTTTTCACAAGAAACCCTTAGCAGATGGATTTCATCTCCCTGCTATTTGAATCTCCACTGCAAAAGCCCCCAAAGCTTTTCTAGGGCAGTTGTGGAAGTACTTATCTGTGACAGACCTTTCCAGCTCACATCAGGGACTGCTCTGTGCTTATGCTGGCCCTGCCAGGTTGGATCCAGCCCAGTGCTTCTGGCTCGACTCCCAGAGAGCCCCCAGCAACCATGCTGAACCAGTTAACTGGGGGCTGTGGGCCTCATCTGCAGGGCTGGAGCTCCGCGGGCGGTGGTGCTCCTGATGGGATGTGCAGCATTGAGAGATGTGAGAAACTACAGGAGGGGTGGCAGGGAAATCCTGCAAGAGAGAGAGAACTCCACAGAGGGATGATCTGGACCACCTTGGAAGAGAAAAGAGAGATTAGAATACAGAATATATCAGCTAATTAATACAGCTCAGATACAAGTTTTGCTTTGTAACTTCTGCTGCTGTGCTCGGTGAGGAGTTTGCTACATGCTCGATAAGAATCCTCCTGTGGCGGCAGGTACATTGCCTTGCTGCTGGTGTTTTGAGGTCTTTGGATACAAAGTTTGACAGGATACGTGCAAAGCTGGGATGCCCAAAGGACAAACTGGGCAGTTCTTCAGGGTTGGCTTTTCTAGATCTGATGCAAATTACCCCTAATGAATGTTAATTACTGGGAGAGTTACATATTTCACTTGATTCCTTTTTGGCAGCTTGTCCAACTGTGTTTTTATCTACCTGGTACTTGAAACATTTGATTTTTAAAAATAATAATCTGCTGTAATTACATTTTCTTTATTAAAGGCTGCAGGGCTTATATGATCTCTGTAGTAAAACTTTATGAATTCTTCTATCTCGCCAGTGATCTCCTGGCTCTTTCTCCAACAGAGCAGTGCAAGGCTTGCTAACCTCTCCTCAGTTTATTTGCCAGCCTTTCCCAGTTTGGATCCCATGATTTCTAGTAAATGGAGATCATGAGGACTGAGAATATTCCCCAACATGTCTGTGGGTGGAAGTCCAGCTGTTGGCTTGACTTAGTCCTGATGATAGACATGGGAGGAAGCTTCTCTCTGTACAGCTCACCTTCCCATGATTTACCTGATGAGTAGCTTGGATGCCAGCTGAGGGTTGCAGAGCAAAACTCCAGTGGAGATTTCCCCTAGTACCTCCAGGATGCAGAAGAGGCAAGGTTCTCCTGCTCTTGATGCAGTGGGCAACAGGAAGAGGCATTGGAGGAGGTTCTGGGTCTGAGCTACACTAGGGTACCCCAGCTCCAGTGGATGTCAGGCTGTGGCTCTCAGCCCTGGTATCTGAGCTTTTTCTGCTGAAAGAGAACTGGCATGAATCAGCTGCCAGCTGGTCAGACAAGATGTCCTGTAGTTAAAGTCCTTTTGTGTCCCTACTCAAAAGGGCCTGGAGGCTGCAGGTTCCCTTTGCCTACTCTTTGGGGGCAGATTCTTTATATCATGGCTTTTAGCCTTGTGAGTGGGCAGGAGGAAAGCAGTGCTGGGAGTTCAAGCACTAGGACAGGAAGAGCTCATTGCCCAGGCTTGCAGTGCAAGCCCTTCTAAAAAAGCTCTGCCACCAAACTCTTGCTGTTTTCCTGTTTAGCTGTGTGACCTGCAAGAGCCCCAGCTGTGCTGGCTTAACCCAGCTTATTTTTGTGGTCTGTCTGAGCAGTTACGTTTCCTTTTCATAACTCATCTGGAGGTACATCTGACTTTCAAGTTCTTCACGCTGAGCTTGTCCTGTGTGGCTCTGCAGAAGGGTCATGTGTCATGTTTGGCAGCCTCGGTGGTGATGAACACACCAGTGACAGCAATTCAGAGCCTTCTGCCCACTTCCACTGGAGCTATGATCCCTGGCTCTGTGACAAGTTTCCTGTCCTGACTCACAGTTGCTGAGTCATTTTTAATTTTATCTCCCTTTGAAGGGAGATGGCATTTGGTCTCAGGCTTCCTTTGTTATTATTTTTAACATATCTCAAGGTTTAATAAGTTTTGGTTCACACTTTATTTTTGCTGTTACTGCTCTTGTAATTTCAGGCTGGCTGCTGCAGCAACATAATTACATGTTAGGCTCTGAGCTGGACTTGCTGCTGTTGAAACGGATGGAGCAGCTATCAAAGTGTTTGCATACAGCAGCTTCTGTCTTGCTTTCCTCACCTCCAACCAATGATTGATCGTGTGGGGAGAGGTATAAAACCCACCCAGGCAACGGGTCCACCCAAAATATGCACTGGAAGGAAGTTCTTTCCCCCGAAGCAGGAAGCTGTGCATCACTGAAGTGTTTTAGTGCTTGTTAATCACACTTATTTTTGTGTTTTAGCAACATCTGAAACTTGTGCAGATGTGGTCTTACACGAGTTACCTGGCTCGTGCACAGGATCTTCTGTGTGCTTTGGTTTACAACAGTACTCGCAGTGAATGGACTTCTCCACCATCAATGAGATGGGAGAAGACAGTAAAAGCCTGCTCAGATGAGTCTTGCCTGGTGATTTGGGGCACTGAATTTCCAAGGCGCTGTGTTACTGCCAGAGGATACAGTGCTGGAGCTCAGTGAGTGAATGAAAAGACTTTCTTGGTTCAATGAACCCTGAATCAGGCACATAAAGATAAGTCCCTTCAGGAAGCCACTGTGGAATGCAGCTCTGTGGTTCAACATGGTATATGTTTCAAATAGCAGTGTTTCTCTTCTTTTTGTTAGGGTTGAAGGCATAAGGTAGTGAATTCTAAGTCCCTTTGGGCTTGTAGCTGAGATGGGGTGGGTAGATTTTACTGCTGCTCTCAGACAGTAGGTAAACTGCCCAAGATGTTTAAATTGGGAATATGCTAAGCGTTCAGGAGTGAAGAGCTCTAAGCTCAAGGGAAACTGCTTGGGAAGTGAAATAACTCAGTGAGTGGCAAAGCCAGAGGATGAGCTCTGCCCCAGCTCCAGTGTGATGCCATCTGAGGAGAGAATACAAAAGAATGGTACAAAAATCAGGTAGAAAGGAAGATGCTGATGGCCAAGGTGAAGAATCATAGAATGCTTTGGGGTGGAAGTAACTCTCAAAGGTCATCTTGCCTAGCCCCCGTGCACTGAGCAGGGACCTCTTTAAGGAGATTAGGTTGCTCAGGACCCTGTCAAGCTTGAGCTTGAGTGTCCCCAGGGATGTGGCCTCTACCACATGTCTGGGCAGCCTGTTCCAGTATTCTACTACCGTCATTGTGAAGAACTCCCTTCTGATGTCCAACCCCAATCTCCCCTGCTCCAGTTTCAAACCATTGCCCCTTGTCCTACCACCACAGGCCCTCCCCAGCCTTCCTGTAGGTCCCCTTCAGATGCTGAAATGCAGCTGTAAGGTGTCCCCAGAGTCTTCTCTTCTCCAAGCTGAACAACCACAGCTTTCTCGTTCTGCCTCTGTAGGAGAGGTGCTGCAACCCTCTGATCATCTTGGTGGCCCTGAGGGAAGCCCCAGGGATTTCGGTGCCTCCCTGCACTGCACTGTGCCTGGCTTGACTGCAGCGTGGCAGGGCAGAGGTGCTGCGTGGGAGCAGGAGCAGACCCTGTCCCGGCAGAGGCCATCTCCTGCTGCTGCGGCGTAAGGAAAGCTCAGCGCCTTGGCCATTAGCAGGGCCCTTAATGGGCTGGCAGGAGCGCTCCGTGCGCGGCTGCCGAGCCCGGCGCAGTTGCCGGGTGAGCGGCGCAGGCTGCACTGCTATGGCAATGCTCAGGCAGCGCCTGGCTACCTGCCAAGAGCAGCAGCAGCTTTGCTTGCCTGCCTAATCGCTGATAAAACAGGAAGACCTTGATCATCCCTTTTGACATGAATAACGATGTTATCTCCTGTGATGTATGACCCAGAGCCAGATAACGTCCTCTGGCAGGCCTTTTTTCTCATGAGATGTAAAATACAATGATTATGTTACAAGGGGGAGATAAAGTGGCACAATCTTCACTAGTTCAAATAACTAATTGAAGCAGGAACTGGTGGAAATGGCTTCCTTTGTTCCCCAGCCATTGTTGATATAACAGTGCTTATAATGAAAGCCGAAACTGTTGCCCTCGTTCTTTTTCTTCTCCTTTTCTTTTTTTTTTTCCCTTCCTTTTTCTTTTTTTTTTTTCTTTTCTTTTTTTCCCCTTCCCTTTCAAGCTCAAGTGCCTTCACTTCTGCTTCCCCCTCCCTATGTCCCTGGGGGAGCTGAGGACACCGGTGATTTCTAGCAAGGGGGCATGTTTTCCAGCAAGTCTTGTGCATGAGAGGCAGGAGGAAGAAATCAATAAGTAGCTCTCATTCTTTGTTTCCCTGGAGGACTTTTGAGAATGGAAAAATTGAGACCAGTGCTCTCCAAACCATAATTACACTTTTTCTTTCCTTTTTTCCTTTTTTTTCCTTTTCCCCTTTTTATTTTATTTGCTTTCATTTTTTGTGAAAGCAACAAACCTAATTACCTGGCAGGGATGGTCACCAGGGGTATATTGATATTTCAGTGAGTGTACAGTACTTAGCACAACTGAGCTTTTTCACACTGAAAAAAAAATCCCCCCAGCCCTTCACTGGGAGAGGTGATGCCACAGCTTTATACAAGGAGTGATGCCACACAGTCATTAGAGGTGCTGGGGGCTTGACGCATCACAGCCTGCTCTGATCACTGGAGAAGGTGTGATGGCACAGTGCCTTTCTCCCTAGCTGGGCAAATGAGCCTCTTTGGGCCAAATTTGGTTTCAAATATGAAACAATTCCTCGCTTTCAAACAACAAATATGTCTCTTAAGATGATACAGTAATGTCTACAGTACATAAGACCAGCATTAAAGGTGAGGGTTGTCAGAGGCTACCTGCAGGTTTACAGGTCTGGCAGGTGTACTGCTGAGAACAGGCTGTGCTCTGGTGACTCCATAACCTGGGCAGATGAGACATACTTTCAATGCAGGGAACTGAAGAGACTTGCTCATCATTCCTAGATGAGTATAGCAATACCATAATGAGATGAGACTCCAGCTCTCTGATCCCATGGCATAGATGCTGTACTATCTGATGCATCTCAGAATCACAAAACTTTAGTCTTATTAGGATCCATTTTATGTCACTTGTAGAAAAAGCATCATACTTGAGTGATGCACACTCGACTCATCTCTGCCTTTGGATTACAGCAAAACCAGAGGGTCTATAGCTGGTGTGTTGTTCTTGCTTGGGGCACAGTCCTGTAGAGCTCAGCTCCCCCAAGCTCCCACAACTGCAGAGCTCAGAATTCTTGCTGTGAACCCAAATAGCTGAGAAAAAGCTGACCCTCAGCTAGCTGAAAACCTTAAATTGAATGCCTAAGAGTTTGCAAGGCATTGGAGTGATCTATCTTTGGATTTTAATGATCATAGTATCTTAGAATGGTTTGAACTGGAGGGAACCTTAGAGACCGTCTAGGGAAAACCTCCCTGCCACTGGCAGCTGCACTTTCCAATAGACTATGCTGCTCCAAGTCCCATCCAGCTTGGCTTTGGTTGACAGATTATACAGATGTGAAAGGCTCATAGGTTACCTAAGTGCTATGAAGCTTTTGCCTCCAGGTTACATCTGATAGTGGAGTCTTCCATCTGACAGCTGGATTTGTGACCTCTTTGGTAGGAAGTTTGTTAGAACTGTAGGATGGTTTGGCTTGCAGGTACTTTCTCAGTTTGTTTGCTTCCAGATGAGTATCTTGATACAGCTTTCTTTGGCTCATGTGAGGGGACCCTGGCAGCCCCTTCATAGCAAACAGCAACTGCTCCTGAGTGTGAGTTGCTTTGGTGTCAGCCTCCAGGCTCAACAGTTTGTTATTTGCTGTGCACTGCCATGTTTGCATTGTTGTGCAGCTTGCTGTACCTCAGCCAGTGCCTGTTACTATGGGTTTCCCTACCAGAGTGCTGGCAAGGAGATGCCTGCCTGGTTTGACTAGCTGAGGTGGCAGGAGGGGTGATGAATCCTTTTGCACCATGGTGCAGAGCAGGTTTGGGTGAAGGGATTGATGAAGAAGATGCAGGACAGGCCAGACAACGATTGGGTTCAAAACATCTTTGAAGCTGAAGTCAAGCTCCCAAAATACTGTTGCATCAGCGTGAGAAAGCTCAGAGTTGGGCAAGAGTGGGCAGTAGCACCTGGGTGCTATTTATGACTGAGCTACTGTGTGACCTTGAGCAGCTCACTGCACCTCTGACTCATAGCTCTGCTTCTCCAACTGCAAAATGAGCGTTGCACTAACACCTCCTTCGTTCACATGGGTACCATGCAGTGCAATTCTGTCATTAACTCAATGTAGGAAAACTCTTTTTTTCTCTTTTTTTTTTTCCCTATTTTTTTCCTTTCCCTGTGGTATAAAGGGTGCAGTGCAATGGGCTGAGCCTCCTAATGCTTGCTTGCAAGCTAGAACTGTGGCTGAACTCATTGACTTCCAGAGGGTGTTTTGTCCCCTGTAAGTGCAGGAGGAAATATTTACAGAACTGGAACCTCTGCATGAAGTTTTATGAGTTACCACATGGCCACTGTGCAAATCAATTACTGTAGCAGGTCTGTAATGAGACTAACTTACAGACCAGTTACTGATTCTACAGCAACTTGAGCAGGTGCCAAAAAATGTGGCCAATAATTAGTGACCGTCTGACAGAGTCAGGGTTTCTCCACAGCATTTGCTCAGCCCACATCTGCAGCTCAGCTGATTGTGAAGATGGTCCCACTCAGGAGGTCAGATTAGCTCTTGCTTTGTAAAATATTTGTTTCTCATCAGTCTTCCTTAGAACCCTGGTATAAAACCTTTCAGGTGTAAGTAGAAAGCTTAAAAGCTTTTCCACAGCTCCACCCTTAAGAGCGGGTTTAATCCTTTTAACAAAGCTCTGATCTGACAGTTTATTTTGCTCTAGGCTTTAGCTTCAGTGGCTGCAGCCAAAACCTGACAAGTTCTTCTTGTTAATTCTGAATGTATTATCCAGTGACAAATGTATCTCCCACTTATATGTGACACTGAGAATGAAATGCATATGATCAAATTTCTTATAGCTGGAGTGGGGCTGGTTGTTAAGAACATCTCCATATCTTTGCAGCATGACAGTCAATCCAAACTCATTCTTTTTCAGCAGCATATCTCAGCCTAGTTTGGGACACCTATGATGGGTTGCAATCTGCTGCCATGCTCTGCAAAGATTAGAGAAAGGCTAAAAATAAACCTGTCACTTTCCCTGGACATTTTCTTGTGAAATGGAGGGAGCTACGTCACTAGAATACAAAATAAATTCATATGGATTTTTTTTTTTAATGCTTTTTTTTTTTTTTTTTTTTTTTTTTTGGNCAGTGTCATTTCTCATTCCTCATTTCTAAATACAGTGTTATGTACAGCCTTCCACCTGAAAGCCTGGCTTGGAAACCAAAAGAGAACAAAATGGGTTTTTACAATAAAGCCAAAAAAATTCTCCATTTATCTAAATTTTGCCAATATGCAGGATGCAGAGAGTGTATTTTACAAACTCAGGCTCCTTCCCTGCTCATCAAGTATTGGCATGCTGATTAAATTTATCCTGTGGTACATATTCTACGTTGTGAGGTTTGGGTTTTCCTTTATTTCTATCGGGTGGACCTTTTGCTAATGATAGATCAGCACCTCCAGGAGGGTGATGGCAGTGTGGTAGCAGACTGAGAGCCACATCTCTGCCTACAGTCTCTGTGCCCTGTCCTTCAGTCTCTCTTCAGTCTCCTCTCACTGTCCATCTTCTCTGTGTTTGACTGGAGCAGTAACCCTCAGATGAGTGCTATGTCTATTTGTGCCTAGTTCTCTTGTGCTCCATCATTGTTCCTGTGCTTTTATGGGACCAATGTCATGCTCACTTCAAAGCTAGTGACAGCAGAAGATCACAGAATCACAGAAAGATGCAGGTTGACTAAGCCCCTCAGGATCACCAAGTTCAGCCTAGAACCCTGCTCTACAAGATTCACCTTAAGCCATAGTCCTAAGTCCCACATCCAAACCACCTTGAAACACATCCAGGGTGAGTGACTCCATCACCTCCCTGGGCAGCTCATTCCAGTCCTTGAACACTCTCTCTGTGAAAAACCTTTTCCTAATGTCTAATGTAAACCTCCCCAGCCTCAGCTTGAGGCCACCCCCTCCTTCTTTTGTCTCCAATTACCTGTGAGAAGAACCCAGCAGCAGCTCTCCACAATGGAGAGGCTGTAGTTGTAGACAGAACAAGGTAGTTGTAGACAGCAATGAGATCTGCCCCCAGCCTCCTCTTCCTCACTTTGTTACCTTCCTCTGGACCTGCTCCAGCATCTTCACATCTCTCTTGTATTGTGGTGCCCAAAATGATGCATTGGCTTAATAATTTCAAGGTGTTTCTCTGAAAGCAAGTACATCTTTGAAAAGTGGCTGTCCTGAGACCTCCCCTTTTCCTCTTTCCTCAACCAGTGCAGGGAACCCTGTGGCTGTCACAACTTGAAGCATGATGGAGAAATGCTAATGGGCAGGATGTCTCCGGCCACCGCTGGATTGTGTCGCTGCAGTCAGAGACACGAGGGTGATGGAGAAAGTCAATTTCCTGTTAAATTAGCTTGGCTGTTTCTCCAAGAAAGGTGGAATTTTAATGAAAGTGCTTATTAATGGATGAGCCCAGAGGGAAGTGGATTTGTGTCGAGGCCAGAACTTTATGGGGAAAGCCTTACCTCATAAAAGGCCACAAAAGATGCTTAGAGGACTGAGCTCAGCCTGCTCAGGAATCGGCTGCTTGTACAGAGGGACAGTCTTCCTTTTCCCATAAAACAGGCATTAAGGGTGCCAACTAAGTTGGTTCTTTTTTTATATCAGTCACAAAAACAGTGGGAGGTTTAGTTCCTGTCAAACTTTATGGGCCATTTACGAGGAGGCCTTCCCCAAAGTATTTCACAGGCCAAATAAAAATAAATGGCACTGAAAAATTTTATAACACAATGCACGAACTGTTGTGGCAGTGGGAAAACATGTGCTGGGGACCTTTTCTCCCTCCTCTGCACACAGGAATTGAAGTGGAATTTTAATGACTGTAACTTCGATAGGATTTTTCACTTTCGAGCATTGCTGTAGTCTCCTGGGCTACCTCTGGGAGGAAAAGGTGGTGCCTTTAGACAGAGATAAGAAAATGTGGTGGCAGTTGCTGAAAGGCAGCAGCTCTGCAGAGAGAATCCTGTACTCAGTACTGGTGAGCCCATGTCTTGAATACCGGATTCGGTTTTGAACCTCTTACTACAAGAGGGACATTGGGGTGCCGGGACCATGTCCAAAGAAGGGCAATTAAAGTGGTGAAGGGGCTGGAGAACAAATCTTATGTGGAGTGGCTGAGAGAGCTGGAGTTGTTAAATCTGGAGAAAAGGAAGCTGAAGGGAGATTTTAATGCTCTCTACAGCTCCAGGAAAGGAACAAAAGAAGTTGGTCTGTTCAACCAGGTAACAAGTGATAAGATAAGAGGAGATGGCCTCAAGCTGCACCAGGGGAAGTTTAGGTTGGACATTAGGAAGAATTTCTTCACTGAAAGGGTTATCAGGCATCATTGGAACAGCTTGCCCAGGGAGTGGTGAAGTCCCCATCCCTGGAGGTGTTTAAGAGTGCTGTACATGTAGTGCTTAGGGATATGGTTTAGTTAGGGACTGTTGGGATAATGATTGGACCCAATGACCTTCAAAGTCTTTTCCAGTATTGCCAATTCTGTGATCCCGTGAAGGGAAGCCAGGAGCATGGTAGATGCAAGGAAGGATGAGTAAGGACTTGCAGTGTTAGGGGGTCCTGTTGGAGCTGATGTCTTGGTGGAGACATTGGAGCTTGATGTCTGTCTGATATTCTTGGACATTCTATTTGGCTGCTCAGCCATGGGCACTCTAGTGCCTGTTGAGTCCATAAATCAGATTTCTCTAACACTCGCCTTAAACCTGGGGGATTGGTTGAAGCTGATGTGGTTGTGCTGCTGCTGGGGAGGTAGTTCCCCTTGTTACTTGATGTCTTTATTCAAAATGTGAGTAAAAAAGGAAGCAGCAAATTTCCCCCCCACTGCTAGGACCAGATAAATATTTGGAGAGGAACAGTGTGGTTCAACTTACAGTAAGAAGCCCATTAACAGGAATAGCTGCAGTTCCTGCCTTACAGCTGCTGGTCTCTGCATCTCAATGCTGGATCTGCCATACCAACAGCTTTATCAGAGCTTGTTTCTTTGTGGGAAGGGGGAGGAACAATCTACCCCTCAGCCACCAAATGGGCAGCAAAGATGTTCTCCAACTAGTCTCTCTTCCCCTGTTGTGCACATGTTCCTTGAGCCCCACTCAGTAGAGGTCAGGGGCTCAGGCAGCAATGCAATCACATCATTGCTGCTGCAGATTGCACATTTGATAATCAATTCACAGTTGAATCCCTTCACTGGCCTCACAACATTAGAGCCATTGCTGTTTTGTTAACTTTTGTCCCAATGAGGGTGGGCAAACATTGGAATGTGGGCCAAGAGACGATGTGGGATCTCCATCCTTGGAGATGCTCAGGATTTACCTGACTGAGGTCCTGAGCAGCCTCATCTAATCAGTTGCTTTGAGCAGGTGTGTTGGACCAGAAACCTCCCCCCAGGCCCTGGCTCTGCAGTTTAGACTGTTCAGATTTAGAACAACTTGAATTGTCTTGCATCTGTGGTCTTGCTGTCAGAGGAGTCTCAGCACAGGCAGCTGCCTCTGCCCCAACAGAGTCCTCATATCTTCCTCTGAGACACATTCTACCCTGCAAGGTAAGGAACAGGATTTGCAATTAGATGGATGTGGAGATCTGATTAACTTGACAGTAATGAGTGTCTCTAAGCCAGGGCAAGTCAGGGCAAGGGTAAGAACTGGTTGCAGATACTAAGCTTTTGATGGACTTCAGATGGATGGAGGGAGCTCATAAACTCCTTTTTTTATGCATGAAATAAGACTGAATGAACAGTCTCAGTGTGCAATCATGTTAGGACTGGTGGTGAAATGCACACATGGTATGGAAAGAGGGGGAGGGAGGGGAAAGGAACCAGGAACATCTCTGAAGCTTTGCTAGAAACCAAAACCCTATTGGAACTGATGTTTGGTTGCATTTAATTTCTTTCTTTGGATTTGGTGTGGGGGTTGGGTTTTGTTAGTTTGGTTTTTAAAGACAAGCAAATAGGATTTCGTTTCTTTTGGTTTATTTCCATATCTTCTCTTGTTCCCGTATTTTATTATACTTTCCCCTCACAAGACCTTCTTAAAAGTGTTAGTTTTCCCAGCCTCTATTGATCTGACAGCTTTAGAGACACATCTGAGTGGTTTGACAGGCTGAGTTTGCATTTACTGTGGTGCTGCTTCAAAGTCAAGGTACCAAACAAGTGGACATGACATTGAAATAAGCCCCTGGGAAAACCAGAGCTTTGATCCAGTGATCTCAATCATTTTGTATATCACCATAGGACAGGGAGACATTATTTGCCTTGCTGATTTGATTCCAAACTTTCAGACACTAATGCAGACAATGTACACAACTATCAAGTTGCTTCCGAGCTTGGACGTCAGGCTAGGAGTCAAAAACTACCAACTAGTAAGGCAACACAAAAGGCATTGTGCTCTCAAAGTGACTAACGAGTCATTCAATTTTTAATTTGTTCTGGGTAACATCAAAGTAAGGAAAATGCTGTTAATCTTCCTACTCTGAATAGGACGTCTGCTAACAGGGAGGTGCGAGGGAGGGAGATGCCTATTAAAAGATTTTAATTAAGTGAAAGTGGCAGCATTAGCCAGACAAAGTGCAGTCTTTTATTCTTCCTTAAGCAGTGTCTAGCTGGAGCCATGCAGTAACGCCCTGTCTGCCTGAGCTCTCTCCTGCCAGCTGGAGGAGTCTGTAGGAGTTGAGGAACGTTTGTGATGGTGTTGGGGCCATGACGCTTCATGCTACAGAAGAGTGTTAGATTTAGGGGACTGGTTGGGAGCTGAAACCTGTGTCTGCTCCGTGAGCTCAGTGAGGCTGTGGGCTGCCACAAAGGACTCAGCTGTAAAGGGCATCAACAACCCCACTGAGCCCCACAGCTGCTGCCAGGTCTTTTTCAACTCCCTAGCTGCAGTGGGAGATGCTATTACCCTGCTGCTTTCTTTTGCTTTCTACCACAGTTGTCATCTCCCTGACACTGAATAGGCAGAATGGCATTTCCCACACTCTAAGATGGTCAGGATTAACAATACAGAAGAACTTAGGACCTTCCTGCAGTGTCTGTGTAGCCCCACTGATGAAAAAGGGCTGCACATCTGTAAGGAGAACTGGAAAAAAACTTGCAAGAGGTGACTGGATGGGGAAGTCACCTTCCTCTTGTTGCATGTGTGGGTTTGGGTTGGGGGGTGAAGTGCCCCCTTATAAATGTTGTTTTACAAGCAAGTTGTAACTAACAATTAAACCAGCAGGTAATATACTCTTGTCTTAGTTACAGCAGATAGTTTTATGGGGCAGCATATTACCCAGAGATGCTTGGAGGTATGTGCTTCATAGTGTCCAGCCCTTTGGTGGTTCAGGTTTATACACAGATATGAACATATGACCCTCATCAATAATCAGGTTGCAAATGGCTCTGTTGAGTAATTGCAGCATTAGTCTTCTCTAGCTGAAGCTTCAAAGTAATTTCAGCTTTTTGTAATTACAGAGCTAGTGGACTGTAATAATTTCCAAATGTTTTGGAGCTGATTTTAAAGCCGATCTGCAACATGTAGTTAATTCTCAAAGGCCCAGATTCTGCAGAAGTGCTTTGGCAGCTGGGCACACATCTTTAAGTAAAACCTATCGGGGAAACCTTCATTGATTCATAAGACTAGTCTGCCTGCAAACTAGTCTGGATAAAGCAAAACCTTGGATTGGGTTGGAGGAGCCTGAGCTTGAGGAGGCTCAATTTAGGCTGGATATTAAAAAGAAATTCTTTACAGTGACAGTTGTAAGACACTGGCACAGGTTGCCCAGGGAGGCTGTGGCTGCCCCTTCCCTGGAGGTGTTCAAGGATGGGTTAGGTGAGGCCTTGAGCAACCTGGGCTAGTAGAAGGTGTCCTTGCCCATGGCAGGGGAGTTGGAACTAGATGATCTTTAAGGTGCCTTCCAATCCAACCCGTTGTATGAGTCTATGAGAGAGAGATGCAGAGAAGACACAGACATGAACCAGCTTGTGATGTTAGCAAGATTTGAAGGACAAGCTTTATTAGAAAAAATACTATTTCCTTTCTTTTTAAAGCACAACAACCTACTGTGAGCTTAGATCTTAGCGTATCTCAGCAGATTATTTTCAAGTGAGACCACTTCACTGGTTAGAAACACTTTTTCATCTAGGAAGTTTAGATAGCTTCTGGGGATTCTGCACACCATATGTAGAGAAGAGCTTGTGGGTCAAGGCTTCAGAGGTAGTGAAGTGCTCATAGCTGTTGATGAGTACCTTAAGGGGATTCTGAAAAGCACCCGAGCGTGCTGAGTCACTAGCTCATTCTTTGTACTTGTGCACAAATAAGCCTGCAAACTGGGCCTGAGGGACACAGAGGAGGGCTATCATCTCATCTGTCTCATCCTGGTGACCCAGTCTAAATGTCTTTCCCAGTAAAGCTTCTCGTGACTGAATGTAAGGCTGGATATATTAATGCACTTGACATATTCATCCAGTGAATAAACCTCGACCGCTTTTCAGGGATGTAAGCCTTCAATTACTGTGTTGAGGATTACAAAAAAATAAATCATCATCTCCATTGTTTCTCAGACTGCCTGAAAGCTGTAGGAAGCTGTATCATAGAGGGGAGCTTGGGAACTGTTAGAGAATACCTGGAAAAGAGGCGGGGGGAAATGATGTAACTGATTCTGGCCTGACAATTATTTAGCTGTGAGTCTTTACTTTCGGTATGGGGAGGGAGTTGAGGAGGTTCCTGGCCAGCCCTAGGGAACCAGATCAAGTTAAAAAAATCTTTGCACTGGAAACAAAACGCAGGAGTGGGAGTAAAGAGTAATGTGCAAGTGGTAGATGACTCCAGACTGAGTAAAACTAGTAAAGGCTTGCATTCTTCCTTCCTGTTTTCATGGGATGCAGCAGGTAGTTGTGTTCCTTCTCTTTCAAGGAACTAAAGCATGTGAACACTTCCACAGAAGCCCTGATGAACCCATGCCTGTTTGTGGTGCATGCAGGCTACCTGGCAGGACAGGTGCCTCTGTCAGCAGCTTCTTGGCTGCTGTCTTTCATTTTTTTGGTTTTGGGCCGTGGAATTCTGTTGGATTTAAAGTGAGTGAGGGCTGTCTGACATGACGGGGACTGCTCTAGTAGTGGAGATACTAAGGTTTTGAATTTAAGGTTCTCAAAACCAGAAGGGCTTTAAGAGATGTAGTTCTACTTGAGGTTTAAAAATCTTTAGGGATTTTAAGTAAGAGAAGTGCTAGTGGTGCCCTATGACCCTCTAGCAACAAACTCTGCCTGTAGGATGGGTGAAGAGGAGTGATAATTAAACTGGTGAGGGCCAAGAGTATTGGTGCTTACTGCGTGGTTTGGGCAAGGCAGGCTGTTGAACTTGGCTTCTTCTGCCTTGTGCATAACACCTTGAAAATCAACTGCAAAGTGCCTCCTTTCCTAAAGGCCTCCTCTGCCTTTCCTGTGAGCCTCTTCTGCTGCCTTTCCTGTGAGCCTCCTCTGCCTTTTTTCCTGCGAGCCTCTTCTGCCTCCTTTCCTGTGAGCCTCCTTTCCTGCAAGCCTCCTTTCCTGCGAGCACAGGAACACATCTTTTCTGCAAGCCTCCTTTCCTGCAAGCCTTCCTTGCATACTGCATCTCAAGATTAGCTCTCAAGGATATCTTCTTTCCTCTCACGTATATTTTCCATGTGGAATCTGACTTTTCTTGGAAGCACGAGTCTTATTTAAAATAAGGAAAGCAAAGAATTTTTATCCTTTCATGAAGTCGATCCAAACCTTCAAAGTGTTTTGGTAATTGTGTTTATGGCCATAAGACTGATTATTTAAGCCTGTGTTAGCATATACTTTCTAGTATGAAGTAATGGCTCATTACAAGCCAGCTCAGGAATGCTTTTGAGTTTTTCTAGGATTTTTTATTTTTTTAAAGCTGGATGAGGAGAGAAGAGTGAGAGGTACTAAGTTTAGCATTTCCCAACATCTGGATATGCTCTGTGGTTTATTTTTCAATGCTTTTTCCATGAGTCGAGTCAAACAACCACATGGCTTGATGGCAAAATGAGCGCAAGTGTAGCATTTGGAAGGGGAGCCTGGATGAAAGCTTCGTCTTGCTAAGCAGAGTCAAGTGACCTGCTCTTGTTTCTGCTGAGGTCATGCAGATTCACAGAGAGAGCCCATCTTGGCTGCTGCTGTTCCTTTTCTCTGCCAAAAGCTGCTAAACAGAAAGCAGGCAAAGGAAGTACTAAATTACAGAACACCTAATCTTTAGTCCTTTGTTTAATCTCGAGTGAGTCTCCCAGATCTCATGAGCCAAAAATGAGGACAGCACAGAGGGCAGCCACAAGCTGCCCAAGAGCAGGTCCTAAACCAAAAGGTCTCCTGTGGGGCAAGAGCAGAGAGGGACAGTTCTGAAAATGCTTTTTTTAGGCTGTGCTATTGCAGTGCCATTGAGAGACTTGTTCTGATGGACTGCCAAGACATCAGCAAGAACTGGTCCCTATTTATCTCCAGTTAATTTTGAGCAGACTGAAAGACTTTCTTTGATAGTAGAGAAATGGACATTGTTATATTGCTATGAAATTCCTGAGGACCTAATTGTTGGTAGACACTGCCAGAGATAATGATTTAGCTTCAACTCTCCTTGCAGGAGATCTTTACCTGTTGCTCTTTGCCTTTCCCTCTGGCATCCTCTTTCTCATCTCTGTTTTCTCACTTTCTCTCTCTTCCAAACATGTGTCCTTATTTTGTGGCTTCTTTCAGCTTAGCACAAATGCTAGCGAGGCCTCAGGTCTTGTGTTAGAAGAGTGGGGCTGACTAAGATACAGCTGGGGCAGCTCTCCAGGCTTGTGGGATCCATCTCCACTGGAGTTCTAAAGCCTTCCCTAAAATCCCTGTCATTCACTGCCATTCTGTCTTAACAGTGACATGCAGTGGCAGCACGATGCAACAGAGGCCACTGCAGACATCATACAATATTCTTACTGTTTCACTCCTTTTCCACTGTCGTGTGGATACCTTAGAGGACCTTCGTGCATCTCCTGTCCCTGCATTAGCTGTCTGAGGGTTTTGTTGACTGTCTTAGGTCTACAGAGTGAGGCACAGTCCAAGGCAGTTTGAGGGTGGGGAGAGGCATGCAGGCAAGAGAGGTTTTACAAGGCAAAGGAGGTTTTTCTTGTTTTCCACCATAGCAGACTAAATATTCTTGTCCTTCTGATATTATTGTGGCAAGGGATTATCCACTCTGTTCTTGTTTTCTATGATACTGTTCTCTTAATCATCTCTGGTATTTTATCCATGTGTGCACATGCAAAGCTCTTGCAGATATTTTTGTTGAGATCCCACCAGCTAAAACACATTAGTCACTGCTGGGTAGAACTTAGCTTTGTACCTGGGAAGGATTTGTAGAAGTTATTCTTCAAACCCTGTATTCCCCCAGAAAGGCTGGAAATTGTGTTGAATTGATCTTTAGAGTATTGATCCCTTGCAAAATGTTGGCAGGAGGAGTTGGATGGTAGTGTTTAACAGGCAGCAAAGGTGAAAGATGGATTTGTCAGGGAGGAGAGGAGGGAGCCCCAAAGGAACAAAATGAATGATGTTGAGGGAGTGGTAGGCTGCAGCAGGGTGAAGGTCAGGTGTTGGTACCTCAGGATTCTTCTTCAGGGCCATCTTGTGTGATTCAGGGATACAGCTAGTCTTACCTGCACAGAAAATAAAGGATGTTAGTGTGCAGATGTCAAAAAGACACTGCAGATGGAGCCAAGGATAGAGCTGTTTGTCTTCAGCTCCCTGTACAGATCCCTGAGCTGAGGAGTAGAAGGGTTAACCACTGTGTGTATTAAGACTACAAAAAGCTTTTCAACTGGGAACATAAATTACTGAAGCTGCTATTCACAAAAACACATATCAGACATAAAACAACTGCCACAGCTTTTCAGACCTCTTATTGTGCTTCATCTCATGGTGATGACTGGAGTGCTCTGGGACTACTTTTCAAAGTATTCTCCTTTGTATCTGAGGAATACACAAAGGCTCAGCCTTGACATCTATCTTCATATGTAAGGAGACTGATAGGTCACTAGTGATATAGCTGTGAACATGTTATCAACCATCTTCCCACTGCTTCCCAGCAAGTTTTCTTGGCCTCTCTAAGAGGCAGGATTTAGGTGTTCCTTTCCTGAATATCTTACTAAATTTTGATATACTTTGGATTAGGGGAAGGACAAACATTAGACCCATTATTTTTTAGCTTGCTTTGTGATTCGCAGTGAGTCAGAGATGAACATTTCCAGCATTCACTGGATTCCCTTGTTCCCAGTGGAGTCCTACTCCGAACCAAATCCAGAGAGTTGCTGAGTCCAGATCTAGAGGGGTAATACTCAACAGATCTCATATTCATGTGCTTCTGTCCCCTCTGTTTAAAAACAGCAAGATGCTGCCCTTGTCTGTACCAAGTTGAACTAAACAAATAAGAAAACATGTTGCTGGACCAGGAGCTTTAGTTCCCTTCCCAGTCACTGTGGACAGAGGCTGTTAAGCCATCTAGCCTCAGCAATTAGCAGCTTATCAGCCCTCTCCCTGCCTTTCATTCATGCTTGGAAAGTTGCAAAGTTGTCTATATGCAGTCTACAATGGGTCAGTTTGATAACCCACTTTGCTGTATGGACTTGCACAACATTGGCACAGCTGTTAAGAGGCAAACTAATGTGTAGCCAGGTTGGATTTTGAGGGGAGAAGGAATTTCTCCATAGGTCTCTCTTACCTCCTTTCTCTGCCTGATGTTCACAGGCTCACAGGATGCCAAGGGTTGGAAGGGACCCAAATAGATCATCAAGTGCAACCCCCCTGCTAGAGCAGGACCAGACAATCTAGCTCAGGTCACACAGGAACACATCCAGAAAGGCCTGGAAAGTCTCCAGGGAATAAGACTCCACAACATCTCTGGGGAGTCTGTTTCAGTGCCCTGGCACCCTTACAGGAAAGAAGTTCCCCCTTGTGTTGAGCTGGAACCTCCTGTGCTGCAGCTTCCACCCAGCACTGATCCCTGGGGACTCCACTGGTTACAGCTCTCCAGCTGAACCTGGCACATATTAAGCAGGGGCCTGACTATTAGCCCTCCAACATGGAGAGAATCTCCACATATTCCTGAGTAATGTGATGCTCTGTGGTGCTATAAAGTAAATACACAGGTGAAATAAATGGACACCAGGTGTCCAAACATTTTTGTGGATTCACACGTGGCTAGAAATATTTCTTTTCTCTTGTCCTGTAAGAAAATGAAATGTGAAACAATCACAGCAGTGGTACAATGTGCTGTAGTGGTGGAACTTTGGTGTTTGGGATCTTCACCTTGAAATGCTGAAAGAGAGAATGTGAGGTAGCTGTTGGTTGGCTTTGGACATCTTTCTGATATATATATAGATAGATAGATAGATAGATATAGATTTTTTATTTTTTTTTTTTAAATGAGGGAGGGGCTTCCATGATGGTTCCTCAGCCCATTACTCTTGAAATGCTCCCTGGAGGTCTGCAGCTGTATCTGGGCTGGTGGTGGTTACAGCATTGGGAGCCACATGGCATGTAATGGCAAGGTCAAAGCTGCACACTGCAGGCAGTTCTTTTTACCCTTCTGGCAGGTTTCAGCAGGCATGGGTGTCTAACATGCCTCTTTCCAGGCTCTAGAGGCTGGAGGGTGTGTATCTAATGCTGCTGACAAAGTCAGGCTGAGATCTGCTGGAAACTGGGATCTGGGAAACCTTATGCTGAGTGGGAAAATGTCTTAAAGTGACTTTACTTCTTAGCACTCAGATAAATAGATCATACTCCCTGCCTCTGAGATGAAAAAAAAAACCCTGATATCCCTCAGAAAGTGAAGCTGTAACACAGGACAGGGCTCCTGTTTGTATTGTGGCAGAGGCATTCAATTAGCTTTATCATTTAATATCAACAAATGAAAATGGTTGGCTCCACCTCTGCACATTTATCTGCTTCCTGGAGGGTTGTATTTACTCTTCTTGTCTGGGGGGCTGGAGCAGGGTGGTTCTGGGGGCCTTGTCTGAGCGTGGCTGTGGCATGACAATGGCTCCATGCAGGTGCCCAAATGGGTCAGAGCAACAACCTGCAGCATCAGGCTGAGGGGCAGTGCGTTAAGGAGGAGAAAGGTTATGTGTAAATATTTTCTTCCTCAAATCAGGAACTGTGCAAGAAGCAGTTTGCAGAGCATGTGTAAATATTCAGCTGCTCCCAGCACCATGCCTGGCGTTTCTGAAGCTGGCTGTGTCCAGCAATGCCCACTTGTGTTTGCACTAACATTAAGCTGTATGTTTTCCCCAGCCTCACCCTTCAGGCTAGTCTTATTTCTCCACAGCTGAGCACTGAACTATCCTTACCCCCTCCCCTTTTATTTTATTTTTTTTTTACAACAAACTAAATCAACCCAAGGCTAACCACAGCTAAGTGACCATAAGAGGCTCAGAGTTTAATCCTAGGGCTCTGATCTTTTCAAGCACTGGCCCTGCTGTGACTCTACAGCAATCTCTTCTAGCTCTATAATTTTCCAGTTTTTCAAAATTGCCTTACCCTTGTCCAAGCCCAGGACCTTTAGATCATCCAGCTGGGGATGGGTTATCTGTACCCCACTGGTTCAGAAGAGCTGCATTTCCCCCTCATATCAACTTCTCCAGTAAACCTCTGTGAATCTAGAAGAACCAGCAACAGATCTCTCTCTTCCACCACGTTTTCCAAATGTCTGTCTAGCTTGGAAGTGAAGGATGAGCCTCTTTAACACCACCTGCCACAGATACACATCCAACATTTGGAGTCTATGCATAAATACAGCAGTGACCTACCAATTTTCTTAACCCCAAAACTTAGATCCACATGAATGTGTGGTCTGAAGCACGGACAGAAAACCTCTCTCTGCACTGAAGAATGAGCACTTTCACTTTCAGGTACGAATCCTTCTCTTATGTGTTGATATGGCTCAGCCATAAACTTACCTTGTAAATGCTGACAGGCGTACACAAGGGTCAGTCAGAAATCTGTTCACTGATAATGCTGGAGAGATTACCTATTTATTCACACTGCCAACGTGCCTACTTGCACATTGCTTGGAGGCAGAGCTGAGTTTGGGCATCCCGGTACAGTGAGACCCAGTTCCAGCAGGTTCTGCATGCCCTCTGGCTGCTTCTGTTTCTCCCAATCACTGATGAAACAGCGGCTAAAACAGTGACTCAAAGATCATGGAGTTTCCACTGTGGTGCTTTTTGGGGAAAACCCTTAGGGGATGTTTTTTGTTTTGGTGTTGAAGTGCTTTCACTTAAGTAGAGGACCATCAGTTTTGCTCTGGCTGTTTTAGGAGCTTGATTAGTTTTACTGCAGGCTCCAAGCAAAATCCATGCTGCTGTTCAGGAGGGTTTTGAAGTTGAATAGCATTGAGATAAGGCAACACAGCAGCTGAGTGGGATAGGGAAGGCTTTCTCACCTAGGAGAGAACAACCCCAAGTATCACTATAGGTTGGGGACTGACCAGTTGCAAAGCAGTGAAGGGAAAAAGGATCTCCGGGTCCTAGTGGATGGGAAGGTGAACATGAGCCAGCAATGTGCTCTTGTGGCCAGGAGGGCCAATGACATTCTGGGGTGCATTAGAAGGGCTGTGGTTAGTAGGTCGAGGGAGATTCTCCTGGCCTTCTACTCTGCCATGGTGAGGCCACATCTACAGTACTATATCCGGTTCTGGGCTTCCCAGTTCAAGAAGGACATAGAACTGCTTCAGAGAGTCCAGCACAGAGCCACAAAAATGATTAAGATGATCTCTCTGAGGAGGAGAGCCTGAGGGAGCTGGGACTCTTTTGCCTGTAGAAAAGGAGACTGAGAGGTGACCTCATTCATGCTTATAAAGATGTGCAGGGTGAGTGCCAGGAGGCTGGAGCCAGGCTTCACTGAGTCATGCCCTGTGACAGGCAGGGGGGCTGAACTGGATGATTTTTGGAGGTCCCTTCCAGCCCCTGACAGTATGTGATTCTGTGAGTTTTTGGTTCCATGGACAATTCAGATTCTTCCTTTCTGGAGAAGGTGACTGATTTTCTAGGAGGATGGTAGATCTTCACACATTGTGATGGATCACAGCTGTGAAGCCTTCAGGGAGGCTTGTGAGCTAAGGATCAAGTAATCATAGAAGCTGGAGAGCATTTCCACCAACCTGAGCAACGAGTTGAGATGGCTTTTGGGACAGGCTCAGCTGGCTCGGTTGAGCAGCTGGTAGTGTGAGAATGTGATGAAAATAAGCAAGATATTGTGTAGAGACTCAGTTAAGCAGTGGAAAGATGAATTCGCTCACAACTCATCCCCTACATTTGTGACAGGTGAATAAAATAAAATACCCTTGAGAAAGAGCTCGAGGTCAGGATTTTTTTCTGGGATGGAAAGACTAAATCAGAAGCCTACACCTTTCATGGAAAGTAATCAAGCTCTTTTTCACCAAACATTTGGATGTCAACATGAGCAGCTTGAGCCTGTGTAAGATTATAGACTTTTTCATGTGTCAGTCAAAATATCCCGGGGAGAAAAATGTCACATTTTTCCCTCTGTGCTGCTGGCACTCCTGTTTTGTAAAACACATAGCTTTTTTTATTTAAAATAGATCTGCTGATAAAACAAAAACAACAATAACCCCAACCACGACAAAAACCTCCAAACAGTGAAAAAACCCAAAGCAAAACCTGAGCACAAAATATCAGGAAGCTGGCTGCTCTCTAAAAGGGGTGCCTGCTGAGAATGGAAAATTAATTTGTTGCATGTGAAAAATGCTACCTGTGGGGACATGACAGAGAAGGTCTCTGAATGTGTTTCCTCTACCTTGCCAGTCAAAATACTCCAATTGTGTTCACAAAGGACTCCTTCTGGGGCTAAGTTGCTTACACTTTACTCCTTACACACTTGTTGCATGCTTTTGCATGTCCAGTAGAAGGACAGCAAATAGGTAGAGGGTCTTGGTCTTTGACAGTGAGAGATGCTTCATTCAGTTGGTAACTGCATTGTGCTCTGTAAGAGGTTCAGAGTCTTTAGGTAACACATAGCTCAAAGTTTCCCCTGGAGCTCTGATGGTGAGACTTTATTTGTCGAGCCTGCTCAACAGAAACAAACAAAAAGAAGGATGTTTTTGGGACTAATGACTTGTTCCCTTGATTAAGCAAACCAAAGCATCAGCATTTTTCCGTATGAATAACAAAATGGAATAAGATACCCTGAATTTACCAGGCCTGAGAGCCCAGCAGAAACAGAACTGGCCATTTAACTCTGCTGCTGGCTGCGACCCTCACAGCACCTTTGCTTCTCTGGCTAACAACTGCATTTTCATCAGAGGGAGGACTCTGTTAGTAGCAGTAGACCTAAGGGGATGAGCTGACTTTGAGGACATAGTTTGACTATTGGCTGTGTGAGTAAGCAGACACAGCCACGATTGTGTCTCTGGTGCTCCAGCTGAGTTTCACTTCTGGGTTAAAGCAAGCCCTGGGTCTCCTGCTCTGCCCCAGATTTGCTCTCACCCAGAAAACCTGCAGAGAGGTGGGTGCTTAGTTGTCACTTTGAGACAAGACTGGGTAAGGAAACTACGTCTGTAGTTTTATTTCCAAAAGAAGGTTTGAGGTTCACGTTTCAACCTACCTCTGTAATTAACATCTGTGGGGTCTAGCCTAGGGAAGAGGAGCCAGAAGATCCAAACTGTAGTTTCAGGATCTTTAAGGCTTCTTGGTTGAACCAAACGTTGCTTCAAATTGATTGTTGAATCAGGGAGCGTGGGTGTAGCTCATTCCATTATAATCCCCACAAATTGCTTTGTAATCGAAAGCTTTTGTTCCAGTGTCAAGTGGTTAAGCACCAAGTAAGAAGATCCATTTTACAAGACCAGACAAGATCTGACAGACAGCGGAAACTTAACTTTCAACAAATATAACAATCAACATGAGAGAACCAAAAGGTCCTCATTAAGCACTGCTGTTTTTAATTAATTGGCCCTTCAGATTTACTTCTTTAAAGCTGCTAACAGCCTTAAGCCTTTCCTAGATTAATTACAAAAGACGAGCAAATCACAATAATTAGTTTAGCCTCAGGCACTCGCTAAGGCCTCTGACCTATGTGTGTAGGTTTGCTCCACACAGGGTAGAGAGGGAGAAACAATTTCCCTTCTTGCCTCGCTTCTGAATCAGAATTTCTGGCAGGAAGTGTTTTTTTTTTAAATTTTTAAAAATTATTTATTTCTTCAGTTGTTGAAAAGTGTAATTTTCCCTTCCTCTAATATATTCTTGTCACTTAGTTTAAAATGATCCCTCTGCTGTAACGACTCCCACTTGGGCTGGGAGCCCTCCTTCAGCAGCAGCAGCAGCAGCTCAGCCACGCTGGCTTTCCAGGCTTGTAATTCTTGGCCTGTGGGGCCTCCAGACTCAGGGAGCTATCATTAAAAATGAATCACACTGCTCCCCTGGGGATGTGCACATGGATGTGCATCCATCAGCCCTGCCTGACCGCAGAGGGCTGGCGACTCGGCCCTGCTGAGTGAGCACATCCACAGGTGCCCCTGTGCAGACTCTGCCTGCCTGCAAGAGGCAGCCCTGGCAAGCAGTGATGGCTGCCTGCCGTTTAGGTCTTGTCCTGCCTGATCCACGCTTTCATCTGCAGCTTCATGCAGAATTTTAGGCCTATGTCTATTCACAGAAGCACAGAATTTAGCCAGGTTGGAAAAGACCTCTAGGATCATCCAGTCCAACCTATCACCTAACCCTTCTCATTAACTAACCCATGGCACTAAGTGCCTCATGCAGCCTCCTCCTAAACACCTCCAGGGATGGGGACTCCACCACCTCCCTGGGCAGCCCATTCCAATGCCAATCACTCTTGCTGTGAAGAACTTCTTCCTAATATCCAGCCTGAACCTGCCCTGGCACAGCATGAGGCTGTGTCCTTTTGTTCTGCCCCTGGGTGGCTGGGAGAAGAGCCCAACCCCAGCTGGCTACAACCTCCCTTCAGGCAGCTGCAGAGAGTGACGAGGTCTGCCCTGAGCCTCCTCTTTGCCAAGCTGCACACCCCCAGCTCCCTCCGCCACTCCTCCTTTCATTCCTGAGAAAAATTGTCCCATTTCAGGTCATCCTCTTGGGTTCCAGGAGTCTGTTGACAGTGTGATGGCAAAACATACTTATCTTTGCCTGGAAACTCCCTGCCTCAGTTTCCCTACCTGTAAAATGGGCACAGCATCACCCCTCAGAAATTAGCTACATGTCTTGACTTACTCATTTTGCAAATTGCTCTGAGATCCTAGGCTGATGGGGAGATAAGGGAAATTTATTGCTGTTTCTGCTCTTGATTAGATAATCATCTGCTTAATTTCCTGTGAGTTCAGTGAAACTTATCAGGGCACCTAAGAATTATGCTAAACTGTGGTTTAAGAAGTGACATCATTGCTGTGCTCTACTGTCTGACAAAACTGAGTGTAACCACAGATAACCACTAAAAGATGCTGTTCTAAGCCCCTCCACGGGCCTTTTCATGGAGCTGAAGTTAAGCCTAATCTGGAAGGTCCCAGAGTGAGGGGATAGGGTCTGCATGCTCCCCATGCCCTGCAGACAGGACCATCACTCCAAAACCTTTTAGCCCAGAAGCAGGGTGCAGTCCTGCTGCCTGGAGGGGAGAACCTACTGCAAAGCTACTTTCTAAGCACAGTTGCATTGTGTTAGTACAATGCACTGGTCTGTATTTCCCTTCTGTAAACAGAAGGTTACATTCTTCATTGAAGCTTTTAGGATCTCTGTTCCCACCCACTTGCCCTGCTGCTGGGTACAGGTTTAAAAGGGGTGTTTTAATTTTGGTTCTAATGGTGTTTTAAGGTGTCTTCATTCAGTTGTATCTGTTCCAGGCTAAACTCCAGTGTGCTGAACTGCTGGGCATTGCTTTGGTGTTACCTGGGAGCAGTAGAGGGGCTCACTGCTATTCCCCAGCTTGATAAATCTGTGCTATTTCTTGCTAAAAATTTCCCATCAGATCTGGCAGAAGTGGTAGAAACCTGGGATAGTTTTGGTTTGTTTGTTTTTTTTTTTTTCCCATCTTAAGTAGGGAGTAATCTGCTTTGGGGGAATCCCCATTTGGAAGAGGGCAAGTGGGTGGGAACAGAGACAATTCCTATCGTTTGTGTCACGGCAGTAGCTGGATGCTGGGAGGGAGTCAGACAACACAAGCTCACTGCTTCCTGCTGCCTTCAGTTTAAGAGGCAAACCCTGGCCAGCACAGCTAATCCACTTCCCTTTTTATTGCTCTGACAAAAAGAAAAGGATCCTTATCTCTCTAAACTAGAAGTGTAATGGGAAGCAAACAGGGGCCTTCCTCTTCCTTCTACTTATCATTTCTTTGTCCCTCTAAATTTGTCTCTGTCCCTGGACCTTAACCTCCCACTGCAAGGGCAGGAGAGGGCAGGCCGATAAGCTGTCTCTGAAACCACTGGTATTGAAGCAATTATTCAGCAGCTGCAGCCCTGTGCAGCTGAGCAGAGATTACCATCTCTGTCCCTGGGAAAACTGTCTTCATGCCTCCTTAATGTATCCTGGCCTACAGAGCTTATTTATGGCACCTTCTGGCTCTGTTACCAAAGTGACGCAGCCCTGGGATCTTTACTGCTCTTTCTTTGGACTCTGTTCTCGTAATCAAAGTCAATTTGGTTGTTGTTTTTTTTTTTTCTCCTTTCCCTGTGTACAACTGTTTATGCTTAATTCTGCTCATGGGATAGCAACACTCATGCTTGCTTGAGAGAGCTGACTCTGTATTTGCTGTCCTCTGAGAACATGAGCACTGTGCCACAGGCAGGGTAGTACTAGCAGTGCTGATGGCTGCTCTGCTACAGCTGGGTTAGTATTGCCTTAGTCAATAGCCTGGATTCAGAGCTGACTTGAATGTAGTTGGGGAAATACTGTCTGTGATATTTCTATGGATTTCTAAAAGACCCTGCCTACAGTTTCTAGGCACAAATTGTTGTGGAAAGTAGATTTTAGTCTTCAAGATTTGCAAACTCAGCCCAGAAGAGTGATTGGTCCCCAGGACTGTGGACGCAGTATTAAACATTTTTATTTACCCTCAATTTCGAGTTGAAGAAATCTATAAGGATGGTGACATTGTCACCAATTTGGAGCACTAAAGGCAGGCAAGTTTTAATGCATGTCCCAGAAATTAAAAGTAGAAATCCAGCTCAGCTTTCTGTTTGGTTTGTTTAACTGTTTTGGGGTTGGTTTTGTTTGTTTGTTTGATTTTTTTCAGTATGTATTTACTGGCACCATCCTAATATCTACCACCATGGCCACACTCAGACAAGAAGTAAATGAGCAGTAGCAGTTGTCTCTTCTATGAATGGCTGCTCAGTTACCCAGCACGTAAAACAAATGCAGTAATACAGCAACCTGTTGCATTCTCCAGCTCTCCCTCTTGTGACTGAGCAGCCTTAAGAAGCTTTTACCTCTCTGTGCCCCATCATGTTGCAGTTGTCTATGCTGCAGTTTCATTATCAAGCTATTGGGATGGGACAGAAGTGTGAGGAGGCTGCACCTTCAGAAAAAGGCAAGACAAAAATCATGCTGCAGTCTTGGTTTATGCTGCAGTTTCATTATCAAGCTTTTGGGATGGGATAGAAGTGTGAGGAGGCTGCGCCTTCAGAAAAAGACAAGACAAAAATCACGTCTCCCAAACTTTCTAGGTGAGAGTTTCCTCCCATTGGGGAAGGAAGGAAGATTATCAAACATTTCAGTAGGGAGATTAAAAAATAAAAAGAAAAAAAAGAAAAAAAAATCAGCAGAGGGTCAGACAGGCCCTGAAAAGTATTAAAACCAACTCCTGCAACCCTGATGGTAGTCATAGCAGAGCTGGTGGCAAAATAAAATTGACACAGACCAAAAATGTTGGTGTTTTTGTTGGCCTTTCCCCCTTTTCTTTCCTGCTCCTCCCCTTTTCCCCTTTCCCTCCCCACCATTTTTCTTTACTTTTTTTTTTTCCCCCCCAAAAAAAGCGACAGTTGAAAAAGTTTAAATCAGCAATGAAACTTCTGCTTTCATTTACACCTGGCCTGACCTAGCTTTACGCTGCTTTTGTTGTGGCTCCTCTAGAGAGACGTTGTGCTGGGGGGGTAGTGTGGTAGGGATGGAAAGATCCCCCTTTTTTTTTTTTTTTCCTGAGTTATGGATTTAGCAGTAAACAATAACAATTTCCTTTTCATATAAGGAACAGTGGGGGAAACAAAACAAACCCTTTGCCTCATTTCCTGTTGTGTTTTGAGGTTTCTTACCAACACTGCAAACCACAGTTCATTACGGGAAGTTTTAGTGGTCTGTATCTGTCAGTGTTTTAAACCAGGACTTGGCACCAGCGAATTAGACACTTTTTCCTTGAAGCTGCAGGGGAATTTCACTCTTTCATGTGTGTATTGTTTGAGAAATTGAGCTTTTGCGTTTCTTGCCGAGCTTTTGGTTTGGAAGCTTTGTGAAAAGCTACACTAACAAAGCCAAGAGTGTTTTGAACCATTTTTCCTTCCAAGTGCCATGAATAACACCTCACTGCCAGCCTGCCTGCTTGCCAGGGGCTTGGAGGGTGGCAGTTGCTGGTCTGTTGTCAGCTTGGTTTTATATCACAGCCTCTTTGTAGAGATGTTAGTTTTTGTTGATGCACTTGTTCTGGAGAGAGTTATGAGCTTGAGATGCTGGTAAATTTTTATGGGGTTAGCAGGCTTATGTTTTACACTCTGTAGGATGTTGGGACAGCATTGTGTGAGGTGCTCTATGAATACCTGAGTGGTGGTGCCTCCCATCACAAAATACTTTATGGAATGGAGGAGCTATCAGCTTCTTTGGGTGAGTGAAGGTTTCTTCAGAATTAATGGGAAGTGGAAATCAAACAGAAGCTTCTGCTTACCTTCAGCTTACACAGTCCTGCAGTGGTTCTGCTCAGGCTTTGGAGAAGATGGGTTGGGATGCTGTGGCTAAAGGTGTATGGGCTGGAGGAAATGCTTCTTCTCCCACTAGGGTGGCCAGCCTGAACCAAGACCTGTCACTACCTCCTTACATCATTTGTGATTCTAAACAACCATGTTAGACTTTCTTTCCTAGCTGTCAGTCTTCAAAAGCAACAGGACTGGTCATATTAACATGATTTTGTGGAGTACCCTGGGGTGCTTGGGGGAGAACAAGCAGAAGAAAGGCAGCAATGCCACAGCATTCCTCAATTGGTTATGTCCCTCATTGGCTGTGTGTCCAGGCTTCAAGCACAGCCAACCCTCTCAGGCTGCTATGAAAACTTGCATTGTGAGGAAACCACTTTTTACAGTATTACCCATAAGAACAAGCCCTCCTGGAAAGCTCTTGGGCCCTATATATAGGGGAATTGGATAAGAATGGCTTCATTTCAAGGAAGAGCATGAGGAAGTATGAAACATGTTGATGAGGTCCTGCTCTAGATGTTTGCAGAAGTGGCTGTCATGACTTGGGCAACCCCTTCCCTGGATTTCATAGCATGGTGTTACTGTTGGGGAGTTCAGGCGAGGAAATGGAAGAGAGGAAAGCAGAATACTCTGAGCCTGTTTGCTTCAGTACCTCTCCTCTCAGGCACAGATGTGCTTCTATTTTATCAAAATCCTTCTGCTGAAGGAGTTATTACTTGATAGAAATCATTGTGGCAGATCTGCTCAGTGCTACTTGGTCCAATGAACTTGTGCTCATTTTAAAAGGGAAAATGGAATAGCTCATTGTGTCTTTATTTTTTTCATGGGGTCGTCAGGGCTAAGCCAACAAGTGCAATTCGGATCCATCTTCCAGCCTAAGGTGTTGAGAAATGTGGGTGCTGTTGTGATACAATATGAGTAACCTCATGTTCTGGAGAAACATCTACTCTGCTCTTCATTACATCTGCATTGAACATTGAAGTGTTTAAGCACAAGTGGTTATTAGGCAGCTGAAGCCTGGCTGCCCCTCTTTATTTCCAAATGAAATATTCTAGTTTGTCTGCTGGAAAGGCAAGTGCAGGAATGTCCCAGAATTGCAACTGATTTTCTCCTGGGAATGAGGAATATTCACCACTAATGATGCTTCACTGCTGAGATTCTGGCAGCTCAGCACCTCCAATGGCTTTTCTGTGACTGATCCTCCAACCACCAACCTGCAACTGGCAGCTCTTCTCAGCTACACCACCTTACTTCTCAAGCACAACGTCAGAAAGAGCTGTCTCTGGGTCAAAGCCCCAGAGACACGGAGCTGTTTGAAGGCAATGGAAGGGAGCTTTATGTCCTCATCTCTTTGGAGGAGCAGGTGGGGCAGGCTATGGAGTGAGATGGCTTCACCACTGTCTGCCTTTCTGTGGAGACTGCACCAGCTCCCTAGGAATGTGCTGTGAGCCTGGGCCACAGGTTAAGTGTTTTAAGTTTTCTGTGATTCTGTGATGAGGCACTTAGTGCCATGGGTTACTTAATTAGAAGGGTTAGGTGATAGGCTGGACTTGAGTATTTTAGAAGTCTTTTCCAACCTGGTTAATTCTGTGAAAATAAGGGAGGCATAAAACAAATGGGCTGAGAGCTTCCATGCACTGCTGAGATCTATTTAATTTGGTGCTGTAGAGAGGACTGCACTTTGGCACCCTCCTCGCCTCCACCAGTTGCTCACAGAAGGGATTAGCAGAGGATTTAATTAATAAATGGTGACTTTCTTTCCTATTTTTCCTTTTATTAATTTAGTTGCATTTCTTTTAAATTTTATTTTTTAAATTTTTATTCAGCACAGCATGTCCTCCCTGCTCATTGCTCTGTATGGTGTTCAAGCTGATACTCCCTTCTCTGGGCACAGAGAGCACCACACTGAGCCCTGTGTAAACATGGCATAGAAAGGAGTAAAGCCATGGTCCAACAATTCTGTTTCACCTCCTGAAATCACAGGATCACATAATTAACCAGGTTGGAAAAGACCTCTAGGATCATCCAGTCCAACCTATCAACTAACACCTTCTCATTATCTAACCCATGGCACTAAGTGCCTCATCCAGCCTCCTCCTAAACACCGCCAGGGATGGGGACTCCACCACCTCCCTGGGCAGCTCATTCCAATGCCAATCACTCTTGCTGTGAAGAACTTCTTCCTAATGTCCAGCCTGAACCTGCCCTGGCACAGCATGAGGCTGTGTCCTTTTGTTCTGCCCCTGGGTGGCTGGGAGAAGAGCCCAACCCCAGCTGGCTACCACTTCCTTTCAGGTAGTCAGCAATGAGGTCTGCCCTGAGCCTTCTCTTCTCCAGGCTGCACACCCCCAGCTCCCTCAGCCACATCTCGTGGGGATGTGCTCCAGCCCCTTCACCAGCCTTAAATGTTAGGGGTTGGAAGGGAACTCCATAGATCATTGAGTCCAACCCCCTTGCCAAAGCAGGACCATAAAATGTAGCTCAGGTCACACAGGAACACATCCAGAGGGGATGTGGCCAGTTTATATACTCATGGGGAAGACAACAGGCTTGAGGAAGGAGAAAAGGAAGGTCACACTTTCAACCTTGTTCTGGCTGTGATGTTTTTCTTTGATCCTTTTGCTTTAAAAGGTAAAATAATGAAGTCTAATGCCCCTTGAGGATGCAAAGGGCTAACGAGCCCTGCAAGTTTTTCAGTTGAAACTTGTAAGGTCCTCGGGGTTTGTGCCAGCTAACATGTTGCTATGCCACGCGCTGCCAAGGCATCTCAGCACTCCGACTGCAGGGACTCTAAAGATGCCACACAGAAGGCTCTGCATGCTTGCTGTGCTTTTCCATAGCAACAAATACGCCTGATTACAGCACATTCATATGCTCTATATAATGAGTATCCCATAGGAAATTTATCACTGTGCATCCTGCATCATAATTAGAAATCAGACTGAGGCAACTCCAACGAATTCCCCAGGCGCAAGATGCTGGATGCATTCAGCCTGGAGAGGGTGGTGGGGAGCAGGAGAGGGGAGGGGGAGCAGGCAGTTCTGCTGAGTGCCCTGCTCCAACACTGGCTGCTGAACTTGACAGCTAATTCTGAAATTTGTGCTGTCCCTCCTAGCAGTGTTTGTGTGTGCGTGAGAAGAGGCGGTTCTGAGGTTTTTCTTTTCTCTCTATTTTTTTAGAAGCCAAACGTTTTTTTCCTAGTCTAATTTCTCTTGTGTCCCACCTCCCTCTCCCCCGGCAGGGAGAAATTGAAACCAGCAGCATTTAGACTTCAGTTTCATAGGGAAAGCATGTTCTCCTGGGGAGGGTTTCTGCTGTGCCTTGGTCCAATTATTACCAATCTATCACTTAGGATATTCTTAACTACTCCAGACAAATTCAGCAGTGCTCTAATGAAAAACTAAAATACGCAGGCATACTTTCAGCCAGGCAAATTTAATAAAGAGTTTTATTCACCTGACAAATCTAATCAGTTTTCACCAAATAAGGCAACATCCAGCCTCAGGCTAGGAGTTTGCTGCACGTGCAGCCTGTGCAGCTTTACAAGTTCAGAAGGCTCTGGGTTTTGTGGCTAGTGCTGACTTCAAAATGAAATGTTGCTGGCAGGTCAAAAGCTGTTTTGCAGTGCAGCAATTGTGTTAGGTATTCCTATGTTTCAGTCACTGATGAGAGATATTAAAGTATCTACTTCTATTTGCCATCAGCACCACATTAAGGTTTTTTCTTTTTTATATGATGAGATCCGTCCAGATTCAGATAATGAAATTATCTTTCTTCTCCATTAACCTGTGTCACTTCAATTTATGAACAAATGCTGCCCTTGACTGTAGCCCGAGCTGAGTCCACAGGTTTTCACTACGCTGCCAAGGACAGGATTTGGCCACAGTTGTTAAGCAGAACTTTAAAGAGGAGGCACAAATATATGCAATATCTATGCCACATACATATAGACTTTTTAATATTTAGTATGCCTTCCTAGTTAAATCAGCTGGGTTGATACCAAGAGGTAAAGTTCTGAGGCCCTGGTGAGCTCGTGGACAGAAGCAGGTTAGGAATTGTGCAGAGGGGAGATTTTCCACACTGAGATTTATCATGTACTTTACCTGCTGCTGCAGGGCCCTGTAGGAGTGAATCAGGTGCCCAAATGTAGATGCCCTGTGACATTTTAGATGCCCTAGAGCATTTGAGATGTGGCTATATGGTTATCATCTAGGATGCAGGAGACCTATGCCCACTGGCAGGAGGATGTCAAAGTGATTATTCTTGTCAGGTACCCCAACTGTTCCCCTGTGTATAGAAATATTTACTCAATAAGTGGTCTAATTTAATTTCCTGGAGACTGAGCTGGCTTTAGGCACAGTAATTTATATTTCAGTGAAACTATTTAGGATGGGCACACAAAAGTTCACAAGGCTTCTAGTGCTTCCTTCCTCTACTGAAAACATCAGGACAAGACACGTGCTGCCAGACTGACCTGCATTATGCCTGTGTAATGGCTCCAAGTGATGCTGTTCCAGCACTGTTGAAGTGCTCAGGCTGTTGCTATCAAACACCACACCATGCCTGTACAGCTGAAGCAATTGCTGACACTTGCTTCACATCAGCTTTTTTTTGTTTGTTTGTTTTAACCTTATTTTTATTTTCACTCAGCCACAGATCAGGTTTGGATATGAGATGTGCAAAGGGTAGCCTACACCTAACTTTTGCAATGGCATAAGGATTGCTGTGGCCACTTTATTATTGCATGGATGCCTGAGTACACACAGAGCTCACTTGGGGGTTGTTGTCAGTGAGGCTGGAGGATTCTCCAGGGCAAGGGAGGTGATTCTCTTCCTTTACTCTGCTCTCTTCAGACCCCACCGGGAGTACTGTGTGCACTTCTGGAGCCCCCAGCACAGGAAGGACATGGAACTGCTGGAGAGAGTCCAGAGGAGGGCCACAAA
The DNA here is from genome assembly GCA_013396835.1 of Psilopogon haemacephalus. Taxonomy (NCBI): domain Eukaryota; kingdom Metazoa; phylum Chordata; class Aves; order Piciformes; family Megalaimidae; genus Psilopogon; species Psilopogon haemacephalus. The sequence continues at coordinate 149,599 of VWZI01014720.1, forward strand.
GATGATCAGAGGGCTGCAGCACCTCTGCCATGAGGACAGGCTGAGAGAGTTGGGGCTTTTCAGCCTGGAGAAGAGAAGGCTTCCAGGAGACCTTAGAGCAGCCTACCAGTATCTGAGGGGGGCCTACAGGAGGGCTGAGGAGGGACTGTTCACAAGGTCTTGTAATGACAGGACAAGGGGGAATGGGTTCAAATTGGCAGGGGGGAGATTTGAATGGGATGTTAGGAGGAAGTTCTTCACAGTGCGGGTGGTGAGACACTGGCAGAGGTTGCCCAGGGAGGTTGTGGCTGCTCCCTCCCTGGAGGTGTTCAAGGCCAGGCTGGATGAGGTCTTGAGCAGCCTGATCTAGTGGGAGGTGTCCCTGCCTATGGCACAGGGGGGTTGGAACTGGATGATCTTTAAGGTCTCTTCCAACCTAAACCATTCTATGATTCTGGGCTAGAGATCAGGGAGGAAAACTTAGTCTTGTCATGGCTCTTCTTGCAGCCAACCTGTTGAGTAAAAGACACCAATGAAAGGTTTCTAGGAATGACATTGTAAATCCTCTATTCTGCTAGCAGTACACTTCATTTGCTCTCAGTTGGGTGTTTTAACTCAGGCTCACTTTGCTAACAAATTGGTCCATTCACAACGTGCACATCACTTTGCTTTGGAGCAAACAAAACTGAAATAAGCCTTTTTGCTTTTCTCCTTTCAATGCCTTGATGTCAACATTTGTGCCTGTCCCACAGCTCTGCAGCATTAATGGAATCACTGGATGATACTCTAGGAATTGCAGTGGTCAAAATGCTTCCTTTGGAAGAAGTGTTGCTGATCAAACCCCAGAGGTAAGGCAGCTGGGCTAGCAGCCAGCAGCCAACTCAAATGCCCAGGGGTACTTGCTGGGCACCAAATGGTATTTGTGCTTTGTGTCCAAATGCTCTGGCTGCAAAAGGCCTTTTCTTACAGTCTTGGTAAGGGATGCTAAAGCAGTTCCCATGCCACATTTATTCCTGCTCTTTACCTGCTTTCTCCCCAAAGTGACCAGGTCAGGCAGCAGGGAGTTTTCATCACAGGAGGAGACATTGCAGAAAGTGCTAATGTCATGCTTGATACAGGGTGGAAAACCATGATTTTTAGATTTTTGTTGCTTCTCCCTGCTTACAGATTCTCCAGCCAAGAGACAAGTTAGTAAATAGCTTTCCTGTGGAGGGGAAAAGCAGTTTTCACCATTCAGTTTCTCTTTGCATGAGGGCAACATGTTCCCTGCTGCTTGACACTGAATCTTGCTGTGATTTATGACTAAGAGTACACAGCTCTTAGCTCAGAACCTGTGAATTTTACTCATTTTCAGAGGATTTTAGAATTACAGAATCAGAATGGTTTAGGTTGGAAGTGACATCAAAGCTCATCCAGTTCCAACCCCCCTGTGCCATAGGCAGGGATACCTCACACTAGAACAGGTTGCTCACGGCCTCATCCAACCTGGCCTTGAACACCTCCAGGGAGGGAGCAGCCACAACCTCCCTGGGCAATTTTCTTGGTTATGGACAAAAAAAGGGCCATGCCTGTGGGCTGGCACCCTTCCTGTTGAAGATCCAGGCAGTGACTGGAACAGGTTCCCTGGGACTCTTCCAGGGTTATGCTGCAATGTGATCTGCTGAACTTGCAGTGCCTGAGGGATTATCGTGCTAAGCCCTCCCTGGGTTAGGTTTTCCTGTGGGAGTCAGGTGTTCTTCTTAATAAAGCATGGCTAAGGCAGGGCAGGGTGTTAAGAGTGGCATCCTGTGTTGATTTAGGGTGACTGAATTGAGAGCCTGTATCCTCTGGCACCTATTGCAATGCTTATTGGGGCAGCAGAGCAGGTTTTAAAACTATCTACACGTGAAACAAGTTTGAAACAGCAAAAATAGATGACAGCAGAAAAAGGGAGATGAGTAAGGAGGAGGGGATGGGGAGCAGATTGATGTGTCTTTGGAGGAGGGAGGAAAAGGAATGTGTAAAACAGACAGAGGAGCAGTAGATCAAAGTGGCCCAGCAGGAAGAGGAGAAAGAGCAAACTAGTTATTCCATGAACAAAAATATTATTGTGGGTAAGACATGAAGGGAATGACAGGAGGAAAAGACCAGAGATTGAGAGTATAAAGAAACATTTTTCCTCTTGGAAAAGAAAGAGTAATAAAGGATAGGAGTGGGAGGTAAAAGGGAATTGGATGAAGAGGGGAAAGGCTGGAAATGAAGACATACTAAAATGGTGTCTGTATGACCCTAGGGGAAGAGCAGCAGCTTGGAGATGTATCTTGGAATTCACTTTGGGTAGCACATCACAAGGCTCAGCTCAGGCAGAAGCTTTTTTCTTTAGGGGGAGAACAACCTGTGCCTGCACTAATGTCGAGGTGATGCATGTGGGGGCTGCAGAAGTAAGTGTGTGGCTGGAACTCTGGAAGAGGGAGCTGGAAAAGAGAAAGTCCAGGGAAGCACAACCAAACTGCTGTAGTTCAGTGAGCCAGGCAGCGAGTGATGACATTTCCCTGAAATCCCTGTCTGCTGATTAGTTTGCTCTAAGGAAACTGAGATGCTGGTGGCTCACAGCAGAGCAGTGCCTGGCTGCACAGCGCCCTGTGGGATGTGCCTGGGCTGCCTGGGAGCCTGCTCTTTGGGAGACAGGGTCATGGGAATTGGAGCAGTTGAGAGGCTGAAAATAATCCTTGTAAAGTACCTAGCAGAGCAAATAAATTAATCTACCTTTGCATTACCCTGCCTTGTATATTCTTGGACAATTTTGGTGCCTTAGCCCTCAGGCTCCTGTTTACATAGGTGAGCAGCAGCCCAGATACTTCTTCATTAGGAGACAGAAATAAATCAGTGGGAAGAAGGAAATGGGAGGATATTGGGAAGGCAGGCAAGCAGGGGGAAAAATGAGTCCTGCAGTGATAATGCAGGGTAGAGGAGCATGACCAAGAAGATGGAAGAATGTTTGCATGGTGGCTTTCCCTTTGAAGGAGGTCTTTGGTCCTGTTTGATGGCCAAATCTCTTGAGGCTTGGTGTGTGTTTGTGTGAAGCCCTTTTAACTCCTGCTTCCTTGTGACCCTTCTATATCCTTTGTTGGAGGACCTCTGGGGACTGGGAAGCAGCATGGAGCTCCCAGCAGCCAGAGCCTCCCAGCTGGGTGCACAATCCCACTCTTCACTCAGGACCAGCAAGGGGCTATGGCAGCTCTGGCCTTGCAGTGGGCTTCACTTACCCTGATGGGTTTCAGATCCAGCCAGTCACTGCTCTCCCCTGCTTGTCGACCAGGACAGTGAGAGCTATAGCCAGCATCCTGCCAGCTTTCACTGAGCAAACAGTACTCAAACCAGGAGCACTGCTGCTGAAGCTTATTAAAATGACAATCTCAGAGCAGCTGTTTTCCATCTTACACCTATTTTTCACACCCTGGCTTCATATTTTAAGTTTGCTTGTTTATGAGCTTTGCAAAACAGCAGAAAGATATTCACACTCTACTTGGACTGACATTTCCATCAGAAATCTCCAAGTCTGTGAGGAAGAAAAGCAAAAGACTTGGGGGAAACTAATGCCAAGTAATAACTACATCACTTCAACTTTAAACCATGTCTGCCACTGGCTGGAGCTGTAGCAACTATAGAAAGTTGTGTGATTTATGTTCACTTTGTGGCCTTCTTGCATTTAGCAGGCTTTGAACTGAGGCAGCCAACTCAGCTGAAGAGCAGACCTCAGACCTCATCTGGCCAAGAGTTGCCTGTGGATAACCAGTGTTGGGTTTCAGTATAAGCAACAACTCACTGGGCTGTGCAGTAAGGATAACCCTGATCAGCCTTCACTGTATGAGGCTTTCATAGCTCCTGTCTGACTTTCCCTGTCCCTGGCAGCCTGCTCAAGGTCTCCAAAGCCTGCCCTTCCATCAGCCAGAGATGCTCTGGGTCCCCATCTCCTGCGGACTCAAGGTAGATGCATCCCTCACTCATTGTCCTTGGTGCCCATTGCTTGGTGGAAGAGCTTGCTTCCTCCCCAGCTGTAACCAGTGTTGTTAGGTTTTGGGCTGTAATAATCTTCATTCGGAGCTCTAATGGATCTCCACGCAGATAAGATGCTCATTTATTAGTTCAGCTCAACTGGGCTGCGGGATGAAAAATGATTGCGGAAGACTTTTAATAAAATACAAAGGGATTTTATAGGTCTCAAGCCACTTTTAAAATGCAGAAGAAAGCCAAGAGTATTACTTTGTTAACCCACATAATTCTATCCTGCCTAATGAGGTCTGGAGCTAATCTTTGGCGCTCTGCCCTGGGATCAGAATTATTGGAGCAGGTAAACACCGCTAAGTACCACGCTGCATCTCGGAGTTTTGCTTGCATTGTCACTGTGGCTTTCTGTTCCTTCCCTCTGATGAACTTTTCATACAGCTCAGAATAGAGATGATTGTGTAAAAACAAAGAGTTGGCTTCCTGTAGTGACTTGCATGTAAGACTTTTTTCCTCTCCGCTGCTAGGCTTCAGGCAGTGAAGGGAAGTGCAGTATGTTGGCCTGAGGGACTGCACAAGTCTTTGTTTTCAGATTGCTTCTCCAAAAGGATGTAAAGAGATGGGCCCAGGAGGGCACACTGCTTAGCTGTGAAAGTCATGCTGCACATGACTTCAGTCAGGCAGTAGATTTCTTTTTCATGACAACTTCACATTTCTTACTATTTTCTGCAGAGATACTTTGTGGATTTTGGGAGGGAGAGGAGAGGTATATAAATAAGGAGAGAAACAGCTTGTTAAATCCTGTTCTGGAGGGAGCAAAATCCTCTAACTTAACTGTGGAAGAAATGTTTATTCTCACCTACTGAATTTATTTATCTATTCCTTTATTTATTCATAGGCAATCAATGTAGTGTAACAGTCAGTGTGAAAGAGGACAGAAAATGCAGACTAAGACTACCTCTTAGCAGGTCCAGAGGAGGGCACACTAATATGATCAGCAGGCTGGAACACCTGTGCTGTGAGGCCAGGCTGAGGGAGCTGGGGTCATTCAGCCTGGAGAAGAGAAAGCTCCAGGGAAATGTAATAGCAGCCTGCCAGTAGCTGAAAGGGGCCTGCAGGAAGGCTGCAGAGGGACTGTTTCCAAAGGCCTGCAGTGATAGGATGAGGGGCAATGGTTTGAAATTGGAGAAGAGGAGATTTAAAATGCACATTAAAACAAATTCTTTACCGTGAGGGTCTGGAACAATGGAACATTTTGCCCAGGGAGGGAATTGATGCCCCTTCCTTGGACATCTTCATGGTCAGGTTCAACAAGCCTCTGAGCAACCTGACCTAGTGGAGGATGTCCTTGCTGACTGCAGGGAATTTGGATCAGATGGCCTTTGGAGGTCCCTTCCAACCCAAACCATTCTATGATTACTATAAACTGGTATGATCACTTGCAGTGATCAGTGGAGTTACACTCATCTACAGCACCTCAAAACCTGCTTCCCATTTGAGCTGCTGTAATAAACTTTGTCCTTCTCAGAAGTATTTCAGATCAGACATTGCCACTAAAAGCAAACCAAGGATTGAAACTGTCAGTCTTGCTGATGGTTCCTCCAGCCAGTCATGCAGCTCTCCTTGCCTGTGGAGCCTTATTCTGGACTCTGTTAAAAACAAGGCAAACAAACCCCAGTTCTTGGAATGACTGAGAGAAGCTCATCTAGGTTGCCAGATGATGACACCACTTCCCAGTAGGCTCCACTTTGCTGGTTTCCCAATGTGTACAAGGCCACAACCACCACCACTGAACAACTGGATGAGCATGGAGGTCATGGTCATGCTTGCTGGCTTAATACAGCAGTGTGCTGCACGTGTTCAGAGCAGGTCCTGGTAAGATTGCAAAGAATTATGATACTTGCAACTCCTTCCTGGGTATGTTAGCAATGTTTGTCACAGTAATTAGCAAGGCACAGTCACATGTGTGGTTTGGATGCTGGAGATAGTTTTGCTGAAGCAAGTGACCTCCCAATTCACTTTGGTCCCATTACTCAGTGATTATAGTGTGACCTGGGGGAATATTAGCTGCAGTCAAAGCAGAGGAGGTTAAGGTGACCACTTACCAGGAAAATGTAGCTTTCAGGGTATAATCTGTTTACAAGCATTTAATTGCAGTAAATGAGCCAGGCAGAAGGTGAGGAAGATCTGAAACACAGAGGAATAATAAATTGACTCATGTTTATTTAAGCATTTATATCTTCTGAAGCTCAGCTTAGCCTGAGGATGCTTGGGAATTAAGACACGTCTGTAAAGCCCCATGTTGCCTCCTGCATCCCACATTTTTCCCCTATAATGCCAAATCCTCTATCCCTTTCTAGTGGGGTCTGTGCACTTCCACATAATTTTTTCTCCCCTTGGAACATTCTTGCCTATGATCTGCCCTGTTCAGTCCTCCACATCTCACTCCCTCTCCCAACCTCTCCCTTGTGTCTCAGTAAGTGCTGCTCTTTATTCTGGTTTATCTTTCCCCACCTTCCTTTCACTTGAGTGTAGCATTTCTGTCTCAATGTCTGATTATGTGAACTGGGTTATATCACTTTGGGCCAGCTGAAACCTGTACTTTCAAAAAGGGCTCAATTAATAAAAAACAAAACAAAACAAAACAAAAACCCAAACCAAAACAACCAACCAAAAAAAAAACAACCAAAAAAACCCCCAAAACACATTCTAACATGCTTGACATACAAAATGGAGGGTTTTTTTGAGTGTTCCTATTGGTGAATTAACATTTAACACCAAAAATCTATTTTTTTTTTTTTCCTTGCAAAATGTCAACATTTTCATTTTGAAAAACATTGAAACAAAACGTTCTGACATTTTGGAAAATCCATCTCCTCCCGTGCTAATTTTCCTTCCAAAAACCTATCATTAATTTGCTAACCATAAAAATAATCTCATCAGCAGTTTGGGGCCTGCTTTTTACAACCCAGTGTAGTGGACTTGTTCACCTCTTTTGGTTAGACTGCTCGTGGGGATTACAGACCTGTGCTGGGTGCAGTAGGAAATGTTTAAAGGGAGAAATGGTCCTGGCACATCCTGGCTCTTGCACCATTGTGTTGGCTTCACTTTAGCTGCTTTCAGATAACTGTGTTAAGAGCCTGCACTTGAGTAATGGACACTAAAAAGCCCCACCTGGGGCTTCAGAAATCTATTTCAGCTCAGGACAGAGCTATTCTCTCTTCCTAGGCATGCTGTAGGCTGCCTCCAGTTTTCCTATGCTCGTTCCTGGCCAAGGGTACTGCTGAGATGGTCACTACCTGTGGGTTGATGACCTCTCAGCCCTGAATCATCCCCATAGAGGTGTCCAGGCTGGGGCTGCCCCTACAGCTGTCCTACCTATTACCTCTGGCAGTAAAAGCTTTTGTTTTTCTGAGTATTGACTTGGTGCTTGAGTCCCAGGAGATGCTCATGACCCAGTAACTGAGGACACAGAGAAATGCTTTACCTGGCAGGTGAGGAATTACTGGTGTCTCTGGTTTCTGGCTGAAGGAAGGCAGCAAACTTCCCTCATGCTTGTTGGCTTTGAGCAGTTGCTTTCATTTTTATGCCTTACTATGGTTCTTACTTTCTGGTTATAGCCAAAAGCTGTGTTTTCACCATGACTTTTATATACTCCCAGCTGAATAGGCTATTATGGGTTGTAGTGCACCAGTCTGCTCCCCGCCTTCCTGTTGGCTCCTACGAGGTCCCTGCCTGCTGTGCTCAGAGGCTGTGCCTGTTCCCTCACTGCCCTGCCGGGGCACAGAGGGCAGGATGCAGCCAGCCTGTTTCACTCTAGAAGGTTTGCTGCTCAGCCCCTGAGGCTGCAACATGTTGTGGGCACCTTGTTTCACCTCCGGGTCCTTTTTTCTTCCCATTATGTGAGACAAAAGGAGAGTGAGCAGCGAAAGCTGTCGGGCATGTTATGACTCAATCAGCCTTATTTATGATCTCATGATTCAAGTGTCTGCCGTGCAGAAGGGTGGTGCTGATGGGCTTGTTTTGTTAACAAGCCTTTGCAGGATGGCTGCTGGAAGCAGCAAAAACCTTGCAGCAGCAGTGGCTGTCGAGGGAGCCGAGCAAGGTGACCCACGAGGTGTCTCATTCCTGTGATTTATCCCAGACCTGGGCAGACTTTCTCCCTTGACGTTGTCTCCTCTAGTTTATGCTGCCTCCGCAGCCAGGAGCAAAGCTGGGAAGAACACCTGCTCCTGAGGAGATTTTCTAATCAACCCTGGTGCAGAGCTGACCCTGGCTGACATCTGCAGGTCTAAGGGGCTGCAGTGGTGGGTGGGGCCCAGGTGGGGGGCGTCGAGCAAACCACCAGACCCCCACATGCTCCTAGCTGTGTCTTCTGTAACAGGCATCACAGGTAGGGTTGGTGCATGCCCTGCTTGTGTTCATTTCTTGATCAGCCTTAAGAAGTAGCCATGGCAATTAACCATCACAAATGGCCAGGAGCCAGGTGTGCCTCTTGTTTGAATGTGCCCTAGGAGTGACCGTGCTGGTCAGCCAGTGCTGGGCCAGTGCCATCTGGGGATACAAAGGGTTGATCATTATGGCCTGTTCCTGCTGTCTGGCATCCCAAGCATTTACCTTGTCTGTCTCATGCCAGGGACTGTTCCAGTGGTTGAGTTAACCCAAAGTTTAGTTCAGTTCCTACATAAAACTCACCAAAATATTTCCTTAGGTTTCTGTTCTAAATGGACTTCCTTGTTTGCTTTTCACTTTCTCAAGCACAGATTAATCCCTTGTGATTTGCAGTGGGAAGCTAAGTTGTGCCAAAAAAATATAGGCAGCTTTGCAAGAGCAGGCAAATGGCTTGCAGCAAGGGCTGCAAATGACTTGGAGCAACTTGTAAAGCCATCTGAGATGGAAGTCATTTTTTACTATTTCAAATAATGATTTTTTAATGTTCAAGTTAATCTGCAAAATGAAGGTGCTCTGGTGTTTAAAAAGGATGCTATTTGGCTTGAGCTGTGATTTCAGTGGGCTTAAGTGGAGGGCCCTGGTGAAGGGAAATTCCACATTTGGTAAAAGGCCTGGCTCTGGCTCTCGTGCCACTCCTTTGGTGTCCACTGTGCTCAGATGGGACACCGACCTTCAGCCTCTGCAGGATGCTTTCTAGGTGGAGGTGAAGGAAAGATCTTTCTGGAGCAAAGTAACTGAGACACGTTAGTGTACCTCAGCATGCTTGCCAGATGAAAAGGACAGTGTTTATGAAGGGAATTTTCTGGGAGGCAGCAAAGCCCTGGCTTTCAGATCATTCTGGATGTTCTCTCTTTCACATGCTATGGTGGTGAAGTGGCTCCTGCACAAGCCCTTTGGCCAGGAAGTCACTCAAGTGTGCTCATGTTGCTGGGCTGTGTGTGGAATGAAGTGACATGAGCTTGTCTGTCTTCTAGCTCTTGTGTTTAGAAGTCCCCAAATGAGGCCTGCAGTGGCAAAGAGTAGAGCAGAGAAGGGAAGTGAAACAAGAAAGATAAACCAGAAGGAATGTTTTAAAGAAATGTGTTGGCTCTCATGCTGCAAGAGGCCATGACCAGACTCAAGGCAGTGCCCTGCTCTGATTCCCCTGGTCCCAGGACATGACTTCTTTCAGTTCCTTCTAGACACCCAAGAATAGGGAAGAGTGGATAAGGGCTCTAATGGGCCTTGAGGCACCTCCAGGAACAACGACTTGGCTGGTAAGAGGTCCCCCTGGTGTACACACCTGCCCCATTTCCCAGGAAGCACAAACACATCACATTCAAAGAAAGATCATGTGAATAGCAGCAGGTCCCTGCAATATTGTATGTCAGAGCCAGGCAATCATTTCCCATCACCTGTGTGGGTGTTAGTTCCTTGGACTGCAGTAAAGGCCATCTGTACCACAATGTGCTTCAGCTGGTGAGCTTTTAATTCTGCTGGTGAGCAAAGCATTGCAGCAGTACAGGAGGAAGCCCAGGCTGTGCTGCTGGGTAGAGCATGATTGTAGCTTGGGCTCCCCATTCCTCAGACAAAGGATATTGTTCTCCATTGAGCTCTGTAGTACTGAAACACTGGAACACGTTGCCCAGAGATGTGGTTGAGGCCCCATTCCTGGAGGCATTGAGCCAAACTTGTTGGGACCATGAGCAACTTGATCTAGTTGGAGATATCTCTGCTCACTGTATGGGGGTTGGATAAGATGGCCTTGAGTATCCCTTCCAGCCTGATGCATTCTATGATGGGTGACATCTCATCATTTCTGAGTGGTTTTGAATAAGCGAAGCAGCATTTGGCCCCTCTGTTTCAGAGCCTTTTGAGTGAAGTCTCTGTGGGTAGAGCTGGACCTTACAATACCTACCAGAAGTAAGTAGGAGCCTGCTTTATATCTTCACACGTCCCTGCAGAGAAGTATCAGGAGTAGCCCTAGGAGCAAGGACATGATTTTGGGGGGTGTCACATCTATAAGCAGATGTCCAGCTTGCCTTAAACTCTTCTCCTAGCATTTACAGGATCATTTCTCCTCTTTTTTTTTTTTTGTGTGTGTGTCTGCTTAATGGTTTTGGGCTTATCACAGAGTATGATAGCAGCATATTGCTGAAGTATAGCTTGCAGTCTGCTATTGTGCTCACAAGCAAATAGCTCATTCAGAAAAAAATAAATGCTACTTTTATCAGTCTGTCCACGACACCCATATGTCCAATTTAGGACTGATCACTCATGCAGAAAAGCTAATAACACTAAGTACTTTGCTTTTAGACTCCATAGACAGAGATAGAGTGTGTGACCTCTGTTTGCCCCACAAGCCTGGTACTGTGCTGCTTCATGCACTGATGAATTCTGTTTGTTTTAAGAAGGTGGCAGACATGGAGCAAGAGACATGGAGGAAGAGAAGATGATCAGGATGTTGTTGTTAAAAGAGCTCCAAATGTGAGGAGATCTAGCTTCCACCTTATAGAACTATGCCTAGACTAGGCATAATTCTGGGTGGGGTCAGGGTCAGCATGCTTTAGCAAGTCCAGGTCTGTTCAGCTGAGGTGACAATTCTGACTAGGTATGTGACAGAATGAGGGGATGCAGTCTCAAGCTGTGCCAGAGGGAGTTTAGGCTGGATGTTAGGAAGAAGTTCTTCACAGAGAGTGATTTGCCATCAGAATGGGCTGCCCGGGGAGGTGGTGGAGTCACTGTCCCTGGAAGTGTTTAAAAAGAGACTGGATGAGGCACTTAGTGCCATGGGTTAGTTGATTAGGTGGTGCTGGCTGATAGGTTGGACTTGATGATCTTGAAGGGCTTTTCAAACCTGATTGATTCTGTGATAATTCCTCTTTAGGACCTCTGTGTCACATCCGAGGAAGAGAACAAACACTTTTGGCCTGGAGGAAATAAAGAATACCAAAAATCCCACCACACAAAGTTCCCAAACATTTGCACATTTGGCTTTGCAAAGAGCAGTGTAAAAATGAGAATGGTTTACAGTGTCTTACCTTGGCTCTTCTGAATAGAAACTGTATCCTCAGGATGTTGGAATGGATCAGTACCCCTACCTTGAGTCTTCATTTCTTCACTTTACTGAAGAATGAGAGGTTCAGACGCTCAGGGGTTCTGGTTCAGCAGTGCTTTCTGTTCTTCTGCTGGGGACAGAGTTTTTAGAGTATTTCTTTCTGTTCTTCTGCTGGGGACAGGGTTTTTAGAGTATTTCTTGAGCTCTGGGCTGACGTGTGAGTCAGGTGGAATTCTAGGCTGCCACATTTAAGGAGAAGAAAGAAAAAAAAGAAAAAATAAACTCCACTCTGAGCATTGCTAAAAACTGCAGGAAATGATATACCTGTATCAGCAGTTTATTTGACAACATAACTACACATTGGTGACAACTATAAGAAAAAAACAGAAAAGGGAGAGAAAAAGGAGAAAAGACATTTTGATTATATGTTAGCATCTCCAGGAATTAGAATAGAGGGGAGAAAAAAAAAAAAACCCTACTAGGAAACTATATATAGCCTGAATCTTTGCAAATGTTCTGTAACAGTGAAGGGCTAAAATCTTCCTTTATGATACCTGCAACCCAAGATCTCATTTTCTCTCTTCTAACCATGTCCCAGTGCTGAGAATAGGAGACTTGAGAGTGACAGCCTCTCCATAGCTCTACAAAGAGCAGGGTGCCGTGGGGGGAGGCACAGAGGCACAAGGTATGTGTTAAGAATGAAAGTGCCACCAGCCGTATTCATCTCCCTTGGATTTTACAATGTGCAGAGTAGTGCTGGGAATAACTGAGCTCCTTAATAAATAGCCACTCTCTTGACCTTGCTGTGCACTGTCAAACAGTGGGGGAAAGGGAAAATAAACCTAACAGCTCACTCTAAATTTAAAATATAACAAGAGAGCGTTGCAAGGTGCTGACCTGCCCTTTCTCTGGGCGCTCTCCATAAACTGTCGCCAAAGGGAAGAGCTGCATGAACTTGTGGGAGCTGGAATGGGCATTACCAAATTGAGCAGTTTTCTAGTGGGAAATGCTGCTTGTTTTGGCTCTTGCCTCAGTGTGCTGGAGTTGGGGAGACCTCCCTGCACAGGGAGAAAGCCCCACCACTGCCTGGCTGTGACGAGCGTTCATTTGTAGACCCCCAAATCCCAGTTTAACCCCATAAGGCTGAGCGTAAGATATTTTCCAGTTGATCCATTCTGGATAGCTTTTTGCCATATAGAGAAGTGTTTGGTAGAAATTTATAACAGCTTTCAGCCTAAATATTTCTGTTGGATTCAGGAAGTCAAAGATCTCTTTAAAATGCCATTCTAAAGCTGTCTGCAGAATTCTCCATCGTAACTGATCCCACATTTGTGCATCTCATGGATTTGTAACAGGTGCCATAGCAAACCTCTTGCCCTCCTTAATAAGAGTTTTACTCAACAGCTAATACTGCAAAGATGTCATACACTAAAGTGCAGCATTTTAAGACATATAGTAATTAAAAAAAATACAATTCTAGTAACAGTTCTTCCCATATGTGGTTTTGTGTGTGTGTTTATCAGTGGGCTAAAGGGCTTGGATATGAGAAGGATCTTGGTGCCTTTGTATGAGACAAAGTTAAGATTCAGTGTAAAGGTCTATCTTCATGAGCTAGGGGGGAATTCTCCTCTTTCTGATGGACCTAGCCCTTTAAACCTCCTGAAAGGAAACCAAACATCTTTAATTCCCAGGAGAGATCTCAGAAGATCAGAGCTAAAACGTTACTCTCTGAACTATCAGCTGCAGAGACCTCTGTGTGACCCTCTGTGTTTCAGAGTCTCAAGGCTGTGGATTCTCCAGGATAACCTGTTTTGTCTATAACCGCGGGCTGAACAAGACTGCACCATTACAGAAGTTTAAATAAACCACCTAAGGTCAGCTGCTGCCCAAATCCTTGCTACCAGCTCTACAGATATTGGTGCTTTGTTTCTAAGCAAGCTGGGAGTGCCGGTGCCAAAGGGCAGCATGTAAATCCTGCTGCTCTTCTGAAGCATGCAAGGTAATAAATGGTGCTTGTCAATTGTTTGCACCCCAGCCACAGATTTATTCTCCTCGAAACGAGCGACCAGGAAGTGCTATTATCGGAAAAAAAAATTCACCAGGTATCATCTCGGGGCTGTTGTTTAACAAATAATGCTGACGCCTAATTGCCTCCCTCCACGGCCGACTATCTATGACTTAATGCTGGGTTTATTTATTGAAGACGTGTAATCTCCCACTGCTTTGGATGTGCCAGCTGATTGAATGTCTCTGCGAATCACATCTGCAATCCAGCACCACATGTCCCGAGGGAATACTCCTCAGCCCATTGTTTTCTAGTGAGCTGGATAAAAACAACATTGCTCTCTTTCTTTTCTTTTCTTTTTCTTTTTTTTTTTTTTTTTTTTTTCTACACAAACTCTTAAGCTTCTGTTTCCGAATTTCTAGGTTGAACTTCCAGCTTCAGGCAGATGCACTGAAGTTCAGTAGATCAGTCGCATCTGGGAATGCATGGTGGTATTCAATCTCAATAGCCTTTTCCACAAGTAGAATCATAGCATCAGCCAGGCTGCAAGAGACCTCCAAGCTCATCCAGTCCAACCTAGCACCCAGCCCTAGCCAATCAACCAGACCATGGCACTAAGTGCCCCATCCAGGCTTTGCTTGAACACCTCCAGGGAGGGTGACTCCACCACCTCCCTGGGCAGCCCATTACAATGCCAATCTCTCTGGGAAGAACTTCCTCCTAATATCCAGCCTCTGCCTTCCTTGCCACAACTTGAGACTCTGTCCCCTTGTTCTGTTGCTGGGTGCCTGGGAGTAGAGTCCAACCCCACCTGGCTGCAACCTCCCTTCAGGTAGCTGCAGAGAGCAATGAGGTCTGCCCTGAGCCTCCTCTTCTCCAGGCTGCACACCCCCAGCTCCCTCAGCCTCTCCTCTTGGGGCTGTGCTCGAGGCCCCTCACCAGCTTCTTCTCCTTTCTCTGGACACATTCCAGTACCTCAACATCTCTCTTGAAGTAGCCCAGAATTAGCCTGGAATCTGATCCTGCTTCTACACAAACCCTCCTGGAATCTGAGTGCAGCCCTTTCTCACAGCACCTTGCTTTGACAAGCCACCTCAGGACACAAACCCTGTCACTTCTGGGATTGTGTGATTCAGCAAAGCCTTTTATTTTTTTTCCCCTACAAGTCTGTGTTGCATTTCTTCCAGTCGACACGTGAGGAGGTTAGAAATAGCAGCTAAAACTGGAAAGCTTACATAAAGTTTGAATTCCAACAATGTATTTTAGAAAGAGCTGATTGCAGACAAATGTTGGAGTTGTGCCTTGCTTCTTTTTTAAAAGAATATAGCTCCCACATGCCCAAAAGGAGGTGATGGGGAGCAATAATGAAACTTCTCTCTGCAGTGAACTTCTTGCTTGCTTGTAGTTATTGAGATGTGTGGTGGCTGAGAGTGCAGTGAAGTGGTCCCAGAAAGGTCGTCAGAGATGAGAATAGAGGTGGCAGAGGCAGCTTGTGGGCAGTCTGCTCTTATGTCCCCCAAGGCAGCACATTTCAAGCTTTCCCTGCTAAGATTTGGGGAATGTGCAAGTTTTGCACTGGTTTAATGGACTGAATCATGCAGACATTTAATCTGAGGTTGTCCTGGAGACATCACAGGCTCATGGGATGCCAGGGGTTGGAAGGGACCCAAAGAGATCATTGAGTCCAACCCCCTGCCAGAGCAGGACCAGACAATCTAGCTCAGGCCACACAGGAACACATCCACATAGGCCTGAAAAGTCTCCATAGAAAGAGAATCCACAACCTCTCTAGGGAGCCTGTTCCAGTGCTCTGGGACACTTACAGTAATGAAGTTCTCCCTTGTGTCGAGCTGGAACCTCCTGTGCTGCAGCTTCCATCCATCGCTCCTTGTCCTATCCCAGGCAGCAAGTGAGCAGAGCCTGTCCTCCCACTCCTGACTCCCAGTCCTCAGATATTTATAAACATTAATTCAATCCCCTCTCAGTCTTCTCTTCTCTAGACTCAGCTGCCCCAGGTCCCTCAGCCTCTCCTCATCAGGCAGTGCTCCAGTCCCCTCAGCATCCTCGTAGCCCTGTGCTGGACCTTCTCCAGCAGATCCCTGTCCCTCTTAAACTGGAGAGCCCAAAACCGAAGGCAGTACACTAGATGGGGTCTCACCAGGGTAGAGTAGAGGAGGAGGAAAACCTCCCTTGATCTGTTGGACATGCTCCTCCTAATGCCCCCCAGGATCCCACTGGCCCTCTTGGCCACCAGGGCACATTGCTGTGCCATGGATGTTCTCCACCAGCACTCCCAGGTCCCTCTCCACAGGGCTGCTTTCCAGCAGATCACCTCCCAGTCTGTACTGCTGCAATTTATTCTTCCTCCCCAGGTGCAGGACGCTGCACTTGTCTTCGTTGAACTTCCTTTGGTTCCTCTGTGCCCAGCTCTGTCTGTCCAGGTCTCTCTGGATGGCCTTCAGCTGGATCAGCCAAGCCTTCCAGTTTGGTGTCATCAGCAAACTTGCTGAGCAGACTCTGTCTGTCTGTGCCCTCATCAATGTCACTGATGAAGATGTTGAACAGCACTGATCCCTGGGGCCTCCACTGGTCACATCTTTCCAGATGGACCTGGTACCACTGACCACCACTCCTTGAATTCTATGTTGCAACCAGTTCCTAATTCCCACATTGAAAGCTAAAGCTGGCTAATTCTATTTGTTGTCTTTCAGTTGTGGCTTTAAAACAGCTTTAAACTCTGTTATTGGTCCTGGTGTAGCTAGAGCAGTGTGATTTCTCCGTGGAGAGGAATTTTTAGCAAATGCTAAAGGCTTGCATTTGCATTTCTTTATTGCAGTAGTGCTCTGTTAATGGACTTTCTCAAGCAGCACAACCCAGTCTGGTTTGTCAGTGTACAGGGATTAAAAAGGGAAAATAAGATGGGGAAGTAAAAATAGGGGAAACAAGAAGGGCAGCCACTGAGATGTGCATTGCAGTCATTCAGAAATCAATGAAAGCACCGAGGACAGCCTTTGAGCCCCTGTGTCCAGTGCCGTTGTCATCCTCTGGGACTGGAGTCCTTCAGGTAAAGGAAATCTGAAACCTCAGAGGAAGCATCTCTGAGAATGCTGTGTGGAGGATGCTTGCTCAGCAAGCTGCTGTTCCTCAGCTAAAGCAATCTGCTAGCAAAGCCCAAGCATGAATTGCTTTGTTCTGTTAAAACAAATATGCAGGAAATTCAGCTACAGACTTTTGCTATCCCTCGGCTCTTATCTTGCTCTATTTCAATAACTATTTGATGACCTCAACAGGGGCCTTGAATCCAGTAATCAGTCCTTCAAGTGTGCAACAAAATCCATTCTTTTTTTTTCTAAACAACTAGGAGTAACAAGAGGTTTTTCTTAACCTCTTCTCTGTTTTGACAAACTGAGAGCCTAGAGCTCCTCTTTTGCATGCTGATCTGCTCTTTGAAGTTTTGAATGGAGCCTGTGGCATGAGTCTCCAGACCCATTGCCTCATGTAACTGCCTGGCAAAGCAAGCCTCCAGCCTAAAAGGGAGCACAAGCTGCTTGGCTTTACCTGGCCTACCACCAAAAATTCATCTGGTTGGTTTGCATAGGTGTTTAGGTCCTGCCTGGACAAGAAGTTTGGAGAGTGTATGGCCCAGGTGAGTTACCCGAGGAAAGGGCCAGATATTTGCCCTGGTGCTTTAGCACTGAGAAGCCAAGGATGCTGCTCCCTTTGTGTCTCAGTGGTAAGTCTCTGTTTGGTGGGGAGCAGGTTAAATTGCAGGCAGTGACAATGCCAATTCAATAGGCTGCAAAGAATTTGTTTGAGGAGCTGTACCATGCTTATCTTTCCAGTGAAATATTATCCCTTCATGGCTAGCTACTAGCAGCAAACCTGCTCATTGTGGAAGCAGTTTGGCATAATTAGGCGGTTAAAGAAGTCTGCCTATTGATTAACTGAACTAAATGACCCATAATTAACAGCACAACTGTGGAGCTAATCTATTTGGTGGTGTTTTCCTTTCCCCTTAAAGATTTGGAACCTGCAGGTCTGTTGGTTATTAGGGGATGGGCTGGTGAGGAGTCCACGCAGTGTGGTAATTGAGTTAGTGCGTCCCTGCGGGGCTCTAAAGCACACATTGGTGCCTTGTGAAGGGCCTGCTGGCAGATTGCTTCCATCTCTTGGGCTGCAGAGGCACTGCTGACTCGGGGAGGGTTTGCTGCTGGTCTGTTAGAGCACAGCCACACCTGCTCCAGGGCACCTTGGAATTACTGGGGGGAGGCAGCTTCAGCTCTACAAATGGCCACACAGAGGTGGGTTTCTGGGCACTAAGTCAAGCTGCTTTGGAGGTCTCTGTGTGCTATTGGGAGGCCAAGACATTGTTTGGGCCATGTTAAGCAAGAAAGGCAAAGCTGGAGGTGTTCAAGGCCAGGTTGGACTTCAAAACTCATCCAGTTCCAACCCCCCACCATAGGCAGGGACACCTCCCACTAGAGCAGGTCACTCTCCCTTCTGCCAGTTTAAACCCATTCCTCCTTGTCCTGTCATTACAAGACATTGTCAATAGTCCCTCTCCACCCCACCCCCTCCACCCTGCTTCAGATACTGGAAGGCCACTCCAAGGTCTCTTCAAAGCCTTCTCTTCTCCAGGCTGCAGAGACCCAACTCTCTCAGCCTGTCCTCAGAGCAGAGCTGCTGCAGCCCTCTCAGCATCTTGGTGGCCTCCTCTGGACTGGCTCCAACAGTTCCATGTCCTTCTTGTGTTGAAGGCTCCAGAACTGCACACAGGACTCCAGGTGGGGTCTGAGGAGAATAGAGTGAGGAGGCAGAATCCCCTCCCTTGCCCTGCTGGTCACAGCTGCTCTTGCTGCAGCCCAGCACATGGTTGCTGTCTGGGCTGCACTCACACTGCAGGCTCATGTTAAGCAATGTTTAAGTGAAACAAGCTGGTGAGTCCCAGGATACCCTATCTGACTCCAGCCTTGCCCTCACCAGGACATTCCCTGCTGCACTGAAGCTGAGAACAGCAAAATTCTGTGAGTGGATGGAGAAGGCATCTCCAGTTTGCAAAGCCCCTGGCAAGGCTGGAGCATTGCTGTGTCCTGGGGCAGTGCTTCAGTTCCAGCACATCCTGCTCTCCTCACTGCTGGCCATGCAGTCCCTGAAGGACAGCTGATGCTGTGCTTGGCTGTGCCACCACCACCGATGGCCTGTTACCAGCAGCAGGATGCACTGGCTGTGCTCCTGCTGTGCACCTCAGTGAAAATAGCCACTGACTCTATTCACTATTGCCCACCTAAGCATGGCAGGACCTGCTCTGGTTGGTGGAGGGTCTGCAGGCAGGCAGCAAGCAACGTGTAGCTGAGGTATAGGAGAAGGAATCATGTCAGAAGCTCCAGCTGCTGCTCTCCTTCCACCCAGAGTCCTTTGGCAGCTGGATCCTCCACCACTCCTCTTCATAAAAAGCAAATGACTTCTCAGATGTATTAGTTACCTCCAGGTGCAATTTATCAATCTGTGGCTGGGCCCTGCCCAGGCAGCTGGGGAGAGGAGATGTCTCTGATTAATGTGTCATCCCCCACAGTGGGGGGAGATTTCTTACTAGGGTTTAATTCAAACAGATTCTTAAGAAATAACAAGAAGCATATTCAGTGAGCTGTTTAAGAGGATGCACAGAAAAAGTGCATTTTCTAAAGCTTTGAGTGGAGGATGAAGGAGGATCTTGCTGAAATAGTGGGAGAGCAAAAAAAAAAAACAAAAGGGGGGGGAATAAATACAATAGCTCATAAAGGAAACCCTGAAGGCTTGCTAGACAGAAGAGAAACAATGGGAAGTGAGAGCTCAACAAGAATAAGCAGAAAAGGTGGGCAAGAGCCCACTCTTGCAGATAGAAGGGACTCCTCTGAACAATGGAAAAAAAACAGTTTCTGAAATTGTTGTGGAATGATGGAGGGAGGTTCAGTAGGAAAAGTAAGAAAAATTGAGAAGATGAAAGGGAAAGGAGAAGCCCCACAACCTGAGTCTGCAGTGCAGGAACACTCTAAAGCTCCACTTCAGCCCTTCCCCTAGAGCTGTGTCCTCCACAAACATGCATCAAGAGGATGCCTTTGCCCACCTTTCTTCTCCTTTTAGCTATGTCTGAAAATGAAAATATTACATACAAACCTACCTTTTGGAACTCAAGCCAAGTGGAGTGCTCTTTTTTTGCAGATGGAATAATAATTTCCCCTCCTTTTCAATGACAATAAAGCTGTTTTCTTTTCATGCCCATGCTGGAAAGCTAAACAGGGCCACAGCAAGGCAAGGCAGAGCAGTTTGCTGTTTACCAGTGGGGAAATAAAATGGTTTGCAGAGACTCCAGCAGCATAATTTAGTCCCCTCTGTGCCTGTGTTGCCTGCTGACAGCCCTCCTAGATGCAGCGGTTCAGATTTCTGTGCAACAAAGTGTTTTCACAGCCTGGCTAAGGAAGAACATCCTAACCCAGTTAAAGGGCAGTTTACTCCAAGGTTTCAATGCATATTTATGCCATCTATTTTAGGTATCTACTTTCAGATCTTTCTATATGGTCAGTGCAAAAAAAACCACCAACAAAAAACCAAAACCCCAAACAGTATTTGAGTCTCTGGAAGGTGACTCATAACACCTAAAATAGATTGCTGTTCTCAGACATCCTCTCTCTGCAGTAATTATAGAAGGAGCCTAGAGATGCTAAGCTCCTCATTTTGGCACGTGAAGGTTGGAGCATGCAGGAGAGAGCAGTAATACCTGCTTAGTTTCTCTTGATGCAGGGAGTGAGGTGGCTAAAATGATTGTAGGCAGCTTATCTATCTCCCAGCTTGCTGGTTTACAGATGCACTGCCCTGCTTCTCTGTGTTGAAGCCCATGCAGGTACTCACAGGTTGGTTCAAGCTGATGATCTGCACTGCTGCTGCTAATGCTGTTCGCTTCATGCACAGCCATCAGGACTGGTGGAGATGCTACTAGCTGGAATGCTTCTGGTAGAATGAAGGTTATGGTACCCACCAAGGTCATGCTGCTGCTGCATGATGCTGTAGGAGGTGTGCTCCATGCCTCTCCATCACAAACATCTCTGGAGGAGAAATCCACTGCAGTTTCCCCTTGTCTCATGGCACTTTCTTCTCAGATGTGTAACAGTGAAGTTGGCTTTGAGAAGGAGCATTAATGAGTGTGAGTTAGCCTGAAACTTGGGGACGGCATCCACAGCTTTCCTGTTGGTGGAAAAAGGACAAAAGGGCATGCAGGTGGGGGCATGGGATGGATGTGCTCCATTGTGTTCATCCTTCATCCTTCAGCTCAAAGTTTCTTCTCCTGTTCACTCCCACTTTGCATAGCCATCTTCTGAGCCAGAGTTGAAAATTAACCCCGGAGTTAGCCATTTGTAAACCAGGCTGACAGGAAATTGCTGGCTTTGTGCTGAAGAAGTCATTACCTTAAGCTTTATTGCCGTGTGCAGAGTTTACTTGTGACAAAGTAAATGTGCAGAGATGTCTGTAAATAGGGCTGGGATATTGCTGCCTTAACAGCTCGCTGGTAAACTATCAATCAGCAGAGCAGTGTGTAAGAAACCTTAAAAGCCACTGCTGCAAAGGCAGAGCCTCCCAGAAGTGCATCCACCTGAGCTCTGCACCCCACCAGCAGGTTCTTCCACGGCTGCTTCCCCAGTTGAGCAAAGGATTTTTAAAAGAGAATGCTCTGCAGCCCTAATGTGCCCCCAGAAATGGTGATGCCACCTGGGAACAGAGGGTGGCAGGGAGCAGCGGGCTGAGGGTGGCCATCTGAAAGAGCTTGACTCAATGCAGCGGTGTCTTTGGTGTCCCTGTCAGTTTGGAGGGAGCAGCTTTGCTACACAGTGGGTGTGAGAGCCTGGTGTACAGTGAAGTTTTGGTCCTGTCTGTCAACAGGCTGGGTGTGAAGGGCAGAGAGCTTCGTTTCTGTAATGCCAGCAGAGAGCTCATTTAAAAGAGATGAGATGGCAAGATGTGCCACTCATGCTACCTGAACTGCTGGAGAGCCTGTGCTGGGGGGAAAATGCATGTCTTAAAGATAATTTGATGTCAATGTGATTTGTGTCTATCTCAATGACATTGGTGGTGCCCAGAGAGAGCATCTCCCCTCCACCCACTGTCCCCCTAGCTGCAAGTTAGGGGTGTCTGGCAACCGGCAGCTCTGTCTGTGGAGCAGCTGAACTCTCTTCCAGCTCACAGAGCTCTGGCAAGGAGGAGATGTGGGTTTCTGGCTTATCTGTGTTTTCTCAGGGTGGCCAAAAGCCTGCTTTCACCTTGTCGAAGCACTTCAGGATGTCTGGAGCTTTTTACATACTTCTTTCCCCAGAGTCAGCCCAGAACTTCTGATGGCATTTTGTTTTTTGCCAAAACTGTGGCAGCCCACTACAAGCACATATTTCTGGCCCTTTCTGGCTTCTGCTGCTCGTGAGAATGATAAGTTCAGACAGGGAATAAAAACACTTCATGTGGGGGTCGCCCGAGGGACAGAGCAGAGGAGTTTCCCAGGCATTGGCCATGCAGAGCTGGACTGCTGCACTTAGTGAGGGGCAGCTGGAACCCTGTGCTTGCCTTTTCATGGCTACTGCTTCCTCGGGGACAGCAGAGCTGTTCAGGGGCTATTGCAGGTGCTACAGCTATGGGTGGTGTGGGAAGGGAAAGGGGAGGGTTGACAGGTGACAACATAAACCAGATGATGGTGCAGATTCTGTCCTCCCAGTTCTCATTCTCCCAGCTCCTGCTGCTCCTGTGCTCAGCTGTTGCAAGGTTCTGCACGGGCTGATGCGATTCTGGGTTCCTTGACATGCCTGGTGCCTCTCCCATCACTTTCTGGCAGAGCAAGACATGGAGCTGTGTTTATTTCTGTCTCCCAGCCTCGGTTTGGGAGTGCCAGTGGCTTTGTTTGATGCTGGGGAAGGGATTCCTTTTTTACTCACTCTTCAGTTGCCCCTTTCCTGCAGGCAAGCCTCTTTGGCATACACAGGGAACGGCACTCAGCCAGCCTGCATGAGCAGCATCCAGCTGTAGCCCAGCATTGACTCCCTCCACCCCTGGACTCCTGCAGCAGTGCTGCTCTTACAACCAGCCACCTGGCTCTCCCTGGGGAGTGAGCCATGGGGAATTCATCCCAGAATACGCAGAATTCCCTGCTGACACAGAGTGTTTCCTTTTCATCCACAGCTATGTCAACCTTATGACCCCGATTAGCCTGAGTCCCATGGTGCCAACCTGACCCAGAGCTGCATCCCCCTTCTAGTTTGACTCCCTGACCCCTGCCTGAGTCTGTGGCTGCAGTGCTGGCAGCCTCCCTTCTGCTCACCCCTTATCAGCGGGAAGCAAGAGAACTCCCCCAGGGCCCCTGCTCAGCTGCCAGCCATCTCTACTCACTGCACATTTTTGGCAGAGCACACAGAGAGCTTTGAGAGATGCAAAGCACAGCTGAAGCTTAGTGGCATTGCGAGCCAGATGACTGCCCCCAACTTCTCCTGCTTGGCAGGGTGTGGGAAGGACAGCCCAATGTTTCCTGGATCCTGACCTAGGACAGGGACTTCGGCTGGCTGGTGCCAGCAGTGAGGGGTGCTGCAGGCTCCCTGCCCAGGTCAGTCAGGGTTTGTGCTTCCCTGGGGAATGCTGCCCCAGCAGCTGCTGCCCCGAGGGGTGTGATGGCAGAAGCAGCTGGGGAACCTTGCCATCAAGTACTTTAAATGAGAAAATGCTTACCTTTCCCTTCCAAAAACTCAGCTCAGTGAGCTAAAGATCCTGAATTTGCACATTTCAAACTGCAGTTGCAATGTTAAAATAGAACTGCCTTTTTTTTTTTTCTCCTCAATTTGAGATGACTCTGTGCATTGAAACTTCAGTTGACTGTCACCAAAAGCACTTGGAGAATAACTCTGGGGCCGCTGGGTTAATCTGAGTCTGGTTTGCTCTGGGACCACATGTATGGGCTGCTGAGGTGTCCAGGAAAAATGTCCCCATGTCTGGAGTCTTGAGGGATCTGGACTGGCTCTTGTCCTCATGGATTGTTCAGTGTCTAACCAGGGCTGAGCACACGTTGCAACCTTTTGTTCAGTTGAGGTTACTCATAACAACTCTTTCCTTTACTGGATGTCTATTTTTGCCAACCTTTGAGGAACTGAATCGTCTCTGAGGCTGTTATCTCCCTGTCAAATTTGGCTGAAATTGCTCAATGAGTTCAAAGTTGTTGGGGGAAATGCAGTGTGAGTGTATGAGCCATAGGAAATCAGACTGACAGGCCGAAATGAGAAACACTTTCAAACTGTCAAAACAAAAAGCCTGCCCAGTCGTCTAGCCTGACTTTTCTGTCCAGATTATTGGTTCATAAAGCCTCATGAGATCCTACCAGCTGCCCCAGCCCAAGGGGCTCCTGAGAGCCCCAAGTTGGAAAGCACAGCACCAGCTCTCCTGATAGCAGAAAGGGCCCCTGGGATTAGCAAGAGACCTGGCACCAGCTTTTCTTGTGGCCCCTCAAGTCTGGCCTGTGGCCAGATGCCCATCCATGCCATTACCAACACATGCCAAGAGGAGATCACCTGACAAACTGGTTGGATTTGTGCTTCCTTTTGCCAAGAGCCTTTGACTGAAAAGGGATCTGACACCAGTTAATTAGGCACAGGTGCAGGTTAGAAAAATAGTTGCAGTAATGAATCTGCGTTTACTGGTCCCTGCTGCCGCTCCAGCAGTGCTACTGCAGCCATTGGCAGGGTGGTTAATCTTTTAGCTGCAGCTTTAAGCGTTTTGTGCAGGGAGCTATGCACCATCAAAAAAAATGAATGAGCCTCTTTCTCTTCCCTATCGTGGCTATCAACCAGAGCTGTCTTTGGCATAGCTTGTAGGTTGATTTCTGCTTGAACGTTACAGGCAGAGTTCATCTGTCCAAATGTAGACATCTAATTGTGGATGTCTACATCTGAGTTGCTTGTCTAGACTCCTGTTTATAGGAAAGGAATGGGCACCCCAAGGACATGAGTCATTGTATGCTAGAGTAGATGTCTAAAATAGGTCAGATGAATCATTCTGTACATGAGCTTCTTTCTCTCCTGTGACTATAAAGGGAGTCCACGGTCACCATGCAGGGGGAACAGAGAGATGCATCCCATGTCAGATCCATTTTTGGGTACAGTTGGTCTTTTGTTGGCACATCTTTCTCACTACCTCTGTCCATTTCTTCTTGCTCTTCCCATGATAAATTAAGCTGAGATTGAGATGTCAGTTTTGTTCCAGTAGCTTCTACTGCAGGAGAATTCCAAAGTAGCTATTTCCCCCTCTTGTTGGTGTCATGATACTGCAGTATCCAAACCAATATCAGGGCTTGAGACTGCTTTGTCCTCCTGTGCATCCCTCCTTTTCTCTCTACAGTGGAACACTACTAGGGATCTGCTTTCCCTGCAGCCAGGGACATGCACTGCATTGTGCTTCCATGTGAGACATCTGCAAACATTCCAGGCCTTCTCATGTTCCCACGGCCAAGACAACCTGCTCAGATTTACTCACAATTTCCTTAAACTATTGGTAAGCAGCCAGAGTCCCCATCTGGGCTTTGATTATTGCCTTTTCCCATCTCTGGTGTGTCTGCTAAGGTGGACACTGGCTCCTGAGCAAGAGGGACTCAGAGCAGTTTAGTGTCACCACTGCTTAGATGAGCTGCCATCACTGGTCTCTTAGTGCACCACCTCAGCTTGGTGGTCAGAGCTGCTGAGGGATGTGGGACGAGATCATGGGCCATATGTGTGACTTGGGACCAAAGAAGCAGTTCTCCTCCCTGGAGCTGTGAGCAGCAAGAAGGGTTGTTAGCCAGCAACTGCCTTTCTCAGCATGGCAAACAGCTGGGGCAGGGAGCCGTTGAATGAGGTGCAACAACCTTTCTGAGTAGGTTGGCTGAGAGCTTGAGGGAGGAACCCAGCAGAACTTTCTACCACAGAAGTTAAGTTGTGTATCGTGATACAGATATTCCTGAGAACTGGGCATGCATGAGCACTCACTGGAGATGAAAGCTGATGGAACATGCAAACTGAAACCACAGTGAGCCTCGCTCTGCTCTGAACCATCTCCCATTAGCAAAGTACTCTCCACAGCAGCCAGCCCTTCTACTTGCTCTGCAAAGTATTGCCCATTTCTGTGTGGCTCTGTGGCAGGCAGCACTGCAGGAGGCTGCTGCTTCCTTCTCAGCACTCACTGCTAACAGTAAACAGAGCTGGGATGACTCAGAGGTGTTTTCCCTTCCATCACATAGGTTTGAGTTCAGCCCAAGTTAGTAAGGAGTGAGTATCCTCATTGTTCATCTGATAGTGTTCAGTGCTCTGATATGAGTTGCCAGTTCCTGTCTGATTCTCAGCAGGCTGACACCTACCTTGTAGAAAGACCCGTCCTGGCTCTTTGACCAGAAAGGCTGCATTAGCATAAGGTCATACTTACACTGCATAAGGCTCCTTGCCAGGATAGATCTCTTCTCCTCTTACACCATTCAATACCTCTTTGTCTAAGCCAGCTCTTCTTCTTCTATCTTACAGGCCCTCTCTACTTTCTTCTTATACTCAGCATTAAGTTTCCAACCAAGTTCAGCAAATCTCCTGAAATCCATTTGTTCCTGGAAGCTCTCTCACTGCAGTGGTAGCTGTGAGTGCTATTGTCCTGCAAATACTGAACTAGAGATTTTGACTGATGCTGAAATGTCATTACTAAAACTAAGCAGATGACAGAATTGGGCTGAAGTATTTCTGTGGCGATTCTCCCAAAGCATTGTGTATTTTCCACAATTAAAATGGCTCAAATGGCTCACCTGAAGGTACTACAACACCTACACCTTGGGAAGGTCTTTGAAAACAGTAAATATTTGTCTGGGATGACTTCATTACCCAGTTCTTCCTTGGCAAAGGAGATGAACCTTACAGTTTCTTGACGCTCATTCCAGTACTGGGTAAACTCACCCAAGAAACTCAACAGATATTGAAAGTGGTGTGAGGAGTGGAGAGGAAATGTTCAAAGTAAAGAACTTAGATTCAGAGCTGATTTCTTAGTCCTAGTGCTGAGTTTAACTAGAGCAAATCCTGCAATGTTTGCCATCTGAAATGCCTGGGCAACAAATGATACCTAATTCTTAGGACAGAAGGAAATCAGAGTGCAGTCTCCTTGGGGCAGAGCATGTGAGAGTTGCCTTTGTACTCTGTCCCACCTACACTGGGGCAAAGTACAAACACCACCACTTGAGATTTCCTCCTGGCTACTACTTAAAACACAATAACTATATTAGATAGGGAGCAATGGCTATGCACAATCTGATCCTAGGGTAATTTGCATTAAATGCTTTTCAGTCCTTTGTCTTTAACATTGTTCTCATGGCAAGCCTGTATGTTGCTCACTTCCTCTGGTGAAGCGAGAAGCACATGCAGAGGAAACCAAGCAAGCCAATAAAAATGATGTGGTAGAAGGAAAGAGAGGAACAGTGCAAACAATCCCTGTTTTGGCTGATAAAAGCATCCTCAGGAAACTTGCATGTTGCAGGAGTCTGCCCTTGGCTGGGCTGAGAGAAATGGAAGAAAAATATATGGACAAAATAAGCATTTCCACTTTTGAGTCCACTTAGTACTTATTTTACTTTTGCCTAAGGTGAGACAGAGATCCAGGTCTTTTTATCCACATGTAGTGATGCTTTGAAAGGGATACAGGACTTAAGCCTTCTATTACAGAGTCAATGGGGAACAGTTTAAAGTTGAGTGAAAGCAGGTTTAGGCTGGATCTTAGGGAGAAGCTCTTCAGTACGAGGGCGGTGAGACTCTGGAATAGGCTGCCCAGAGAGGTTGTGGGTGCCTCGTTCTTGGGGGTGTTCAAGGCCAGGTTGGATGATGCCTTGAGCAGCTGAGTCTAGGTTGAGAGGCATCCCTGCCAGTGGTGAGGAGGTTGGCATAGATGATCTCTGAGGTCCCTTCCAACTGAAACCATTCTATGATTCTTACTGTGGTCTCTCTTACTGTGCTCAGTGAAATCACATCCAGGATTGTCACACAGTGTACCACAACCATGAGCTGCTGAGTCAGAAGGCCACCAGTGGAGCACTCCTGCCAGCCTACCAGTCCCAGGCTGGGCCTCAGTGAGCAGCAAGCCCTCAGAGGGGCAGGCTGCTGGGGCAGGCTGTGTGCTTTTGCCCCGCTGCAAACAGTGCAAGTGGCAATGCTGCTTGTAGTGCCAGGGCACGGGAAAGGCTCAACATGCAATTGCAGGAGAAGGTCACAGCTCAGCCAGAGCAGCACATTAAACATTAAACGCTCCATTTACAGGCGCTAGTGGCGTCGTGCCGAGCTGAATCCAGAGTGATTAAATCCCCAGCCATGTCGGCTCCTTTCACAGCGGCACAAACCCGTTTGCTCTGCTAGTCAATGTGACGATGCTGTGCTGAGGACGACAGACTCGGGCTCGGAGCCGTGTTCATCTCAGTGATTCATCACTGAAGTGCAGCTCTGGCTGAGGCACGCTGCTGGGGTTCCCGGAGGTTCAGGCTGCCACTTGGTTAAGATGCATAGCGGTTTCCAGCGGCCAGATGACTCACCTCAGCCTCTCTCATCACCCGAGCGAGGCAAAGGCAATTGGAAAGCAGAGAAGAAAACAACAAACTGTTGACCACATCGTAAATCCAAAGACATGGCAACAACGGGGCTTAGCTCATTCATGCAGGAAACATTGTAAGTGAAGACACAGTGCTCAGATACAGTGTCTGCTGAGAAGGAAATCTCTTTTGGTGGCCTGCACCTGCTAGATGTATAAAGAAAGGGACTGGATTTCTTAATTTTGCAGGAGTCTCTCTTTTTTTTTTTAATTCTGCAAAAGGAGGCACATCTACAACTCCAGCAAAACTGGAAAAAAAAAAAAAGTTAAATAAAAAGAACCTTACAAGAAGAAGGAATTGATTTCTGGATCTGCTGAGAGTAAAGCTCTCAATCTTTGCTCCTCTCTTGTAGGATTGCTCCGTGAATGCTCTCTTTGTAGGCCCAGGACCTAATGCTTTGTTCAGTCTGTACTCAAATGGAAAACTGCCAGGAAAGAGAATGATTTTTTTTTTCCCCCTCTTTCATTGATTAAAAAGAGATATTTGAATCAATTGTTCTTTTTTGCACTTTGTCCTCCTCAGGTGACAGGGGCAAATGAAGACTGTCTTGTAAGCCCTTAACTAGGCCTTTCTTAACAGCAGTCCTCAGAGAGCATGGAGGTGGTTTCCCTGTTCCTGCTCCAGGGCAAGGCAAGGTGCAGTTGAAGGTTTTACACAGACACATTGACCTGAGCAGACTCCAGCTGTTGGCTGATGCTTTGGAAGATGTTGCCAATGGGCAGAGAGGAACACAACCCTTTGGCTATTCTTGTGTTCCTGGCAGTTTTAAGCAGAGTGGTAGTGATTGAATTCCAGCCAGGTTGTGCAGGTTGGAAGGTGATGTGGTGGAGGAGAGATTGAAAGTGGTTTCAGAAGCTCCAGGCATTGTACACACATCCCATCTTTATTCCTGTCCTGGAGCCTGCAGTACTTGGCTTTCTTTGTGATGCTTCCAACTCTTCCACCTCACTTACAAAACCACTCCCAATTGCATAGCCTGCTCAGCTGTCACCAGGATACAGGAATACCTCAAGGGCATGAGGTTCACCATCAACAGCAAATCTAACCTTGAGGTCAACATGTAGAGTGTCACCAATCGTGTTGAAGTGGTGTTGCTACCAAAACTGCACCACGCTGGGTGTAGGTGGTGTGTCCAAGTGCTCAGCCAACTTGTGTGAGCAAACCCATGCCTTGTGCAGCCTCATCAATAACTTCACATAGTGGTCTGAAGACCAGACAACCTGAAAAAGCAGATCTGCAAGCACTCAAATGGGTCCAAATGTTCAGAAATCTGAGCAGCTGATCTTCCTGTAACAGTGTTTTCCCACTTGGCTTGTACTAAGCAGCAGCAGAGGGAATCCTGCTTCCTTTATAGCTCAAAGGCCTCAGGGCTTTAAATTATGGCAGAAACAAGTCCTGCAAAAAGCTCTGGAAGAGCCTGCAGGAGTCTCCTGTAATGGCAGCCTGACAGCAATTTGCAGAGGACCTGCTCCATCTTCAGATGAGGTCCCAAAGAAGATTCGAAAGGCTTGAAGCTTCAAACAATCAAACCAAGCCCAGTCAGACTAGGTTTTATTAGAAGAAACTCAGGGTCATTGAACTTTGCAAAAGGGGAAAATGCAAAGTAGCTGTCTCTGCCCTCCCTGCCTGCTGTCTGTCTGCAGCTGTCTTTGCTGCCAGAACTGCCATTAACTTGCAGATTGCCTCAGCTGCAGCAAACTGGCAGGGAGCTTCCCTCCATCCCTGGCAAAGCCTTGCCCTTCTTTTCCTGGGGCACTCTGGTGTCCTGGGGATGTTTCTCCCCAGGGCATCAAAGATGGTCAGCCTCCAGGATGCCTGCCTGACCTCCTCTTTGCAAAGGAGAAAAATAGTACCCTCAAGAGGGACTGATCACCAGGCTGCTGCAATGGCCAGCTCCTGATGGGAATGTGTACCACATTAGCACACTTAGGAGCAGGGTGTCTGGAAATTTGGCAGGAAAGCTCCTCTGCGGACTGGCATGAGATCAGGAGAGAGCCAGGCAAGCAGCAAAGGAAGGGAAATTAGCATCTAGGTTGCTTTGCTGTGGCTCTATTTGAGCCAGCCTTGTGTGATGTTTGTGTTGCTGCCTCAGCACTGGACCGGCAGTGCCACCTCCTCTCATCTCTGTCCTGGCACTGAGATCTCACAGCTGTCTCCAGCAGTGCTTCAGCATTTTGGCTTCCTATTTGTTAATAAAGGTAGAGGCTTTGAAAAGTCCTGTCTGACTTAATCCCTATTGATCACAGATCCAAGAGCCCCGATGTGAAGGAATTTTAAATTTCCAGCTACTGCCTGTTTAACAACTTCTGACTTCAAAAGCTCCAGGAGCCGCCTCCTTTTAAATACACTTTGCACTTAGGGAAAATATAGTCAGCCCCTCGTTAATGTGCACTTCTCCCATAATTATACAACTGTTTGTAGTACAAAGGCTTGGCTCTGGTGGCATGTGCACATTCCTCATCCGTGAAATCAATAGGCAATAAGCAAAGTCCATTTCTGGTCTTTATGGAGGTCATTTGCTGCAAGGACAAGTTTTATTCAGTCTTCTATTCAGTTTTATTCCATTTCTATTCAGTAAAATAGGTGGTCTTAAAAACCACACGAGGCTCCTTGGCCAGCAGCCCATTACCCCAAAGAAATCAGCTCATATTTTCCAATGCAGAGTGCAGAAAAGCCCACGACAGATTTTTTTCCCTCCGTGATGGTCCTCCTGCTGTCCATGGGAAGGGAGAGTGTCTGTAGTATGCTGCACTGCTCCTGTTGCCAGCCCTGGCCTAAGGGGCTCATTAGGGCTATGTTGGGGGTCTGACCTCAGGCAGGTCACAGCAGGTTTGCCACTCTATCCTTGTTTCCTTTCTTAGGGATTTTGTGTAGACCTCATGTCCTGGCAGCTCAGAGGGAACTGCTGAACTGAGCCAGCCCATCTGGCATTGACATCTTATCCCTCCTGCCTGGGGGTATGGAGCTCTGCACCATGGCCAGTCCCCAGGCAAGCTGAGGAGCAACCAAAGAAGCTTCTTGAGAGCAGAGGATGACAGTCTGACTTACAGTCCTGACTCAGGGAGCATGAAGGAAGCTGGAAATGATTATGGAGTGGGTAGGGGAGTTTGAGTAGCTGCAGAAACTGTGCTAAGCCCTGGGGAGCTCCAACAGTGTAATTTACATGGGGTTGTGCCTGAACTTACCTTTATAGTCATGCTCTTGGAAGAGTTTACTTAAAATGGAGGTGGCACATAAATCTCTGGGGCTAAAACAGAGGCTGAGCAGAGCTGAATTTACAGGGTGCATGCCTTCAAATGCACACAGGCTTCCCACACAAGCTTTGGTGGGCGTGGAGGCAACAAGGGGCAGGCAAGCATGGCAGCTTGCCTGTGCTGGCATGAGCACCAGGTGTCAGGACAGAGAGCTGGGTGACTGCAGGGAGGTGAGGTGGCACTTGGAGATACTCAATGGAAAGTGGTGCGAGTGGGTGTTGCAGTTTGCTTTAGACAGGGTTATTCTGGATGCAAATGCTCGAGGGAGCTTTGTGAATATTCTCACATAAGACCAAACCTTGGAACTTCTGAGGGCTGGAGAGGTTTTTTTCCTGCTTTTCTCAAAAACGGGAGAGAAAAAGATCTCATTTCCGTGGGCCTCCCCTTCCCAGACTGATGAGGCAAGTAAAGAAAGTGAAATAGAAAAGCATGCAGAGTGTAATGTCCACCTTCCAGCTTCTGAAACAAATGAAGTGGGGGCCCCAGATGCAGTAGTTTTCTTCACTGCCCAGCTCTGACTCACCCTGCTTCTGGAGGAGTTGCGAGACACAGAAACCCTGTAGTCTCAAACTGTTTACAAAATGTGGAGGGGAGGCAATAGTCCAACTAACTTAATAATGGTGTTTTGGTACTGAGACAGACTCAGCTATGCTGCCAGTGACAGAAGCCAGCAGCAGAAAACCAAAATTCTGTGTGGAGCAAAGCAGGAAGTTGCCCCAAGCTACACAGAGCTGGATGCAAGGCTAAGACCAGAGCTGGGTGTGAAAAAAGTCTCCAGAGGTCTTGAATCACACTTCTGCTTGAAGGTGGCAGAAAAAACTGGCACTGAGCTGATATGTTTTCTCCTCTGATTCCATTCTTCTTGGTTATGTGTGGACAAATGGCAGTGAGAAACAATCCAATGGCAGCTTCTCCCTGAAACCCAGTGCTGTGGTGCAGGATGAAATAGTTGGCACTGCTCGATTTCAAGAGGCTTCTCCACAGTGTGCTGGGGGAGGAGAAGCTTGCTGGAGTTAACATTCACTCTGGAATGTATCTTCAGTGGACGAAGGGCTGCCGAGCTGGCTCTTGAAGCTCTAATGATAGAGCCCGCGGGGATCAGCCTGGTTGTGTCTGCACACTCTTGCACCAAGCATCCAAAGCTCCTGTGCTTGTGCCAAGCTGCTCTGAAGGTCAAGTTTTCTTTTCTCATCTAGCATTTTAATGACCTTTGGATAGCTTTCTAAACCTGAGCTTGTGTCTCGGTGAAAGTTTGGACAGGCAGTGAACAACAGGGGCATTATTTATTCATGTCAGGTGGGACCGAAGCCTTCCTGGTTTCTTGTTTTTTTCAGCCAAAATGGTAAATGAAAAAAAAATGGACTGTGTCTTTGACCTTGGCTTTGGTTCGTGCTGTAGATCCCCAAAGAAGAAAAGATCTCAGTAGTAGGTGTCTTATTATGAGAAAGCACCTGCAGAAGGAAGAACAACATGTTCTGGCCCAGACTTGCAGCTGTGGCCACCAGCTGTGATGGGGCTGTTATTCCAGCTTTGCCTCTTCTACATCATTTCAGTGGTAGCCCAAAAGATGAGAGAGAGGAGGCCAAGGGGAGTCTGCCTTAGAAACAACCTGCTGCAGTCTACAGAAAAGCTCTTGGGTCTGTGGAGGTCTTCAGCAGTGCAGCTGTGAGGGTCTAGCAGCCCAGAGGGTAACCTGACACTTGGCTCTGGGACTCTGGCAGAAAAGCCAGGGAATGCTGGAAAACCTGGGGATCTGGTGAGTGGAGATGCAGTCAGCAGCAGAAATGAAGCACCTGGCTTCCAGGCACATGAGTTACAGAAAGCCTTTGGCCAGATTGGAGATCATTGCTCTCTTTTTATGACTCTGGACCTTTTGTATTTAACTTTGATTTTAGATATTGGGAAGCAATCAAAGGTCTTTGGCATAGACTGTGTATGGCCATTTCCCAAAAAAAAAGGTCTGTTCCTCAGGATCTCTGTGACTTCTGTGGGCTTGTGCTCCAGTTAGTTCTTTCCAGTGCTGTTCTCCTTTGAGGCAAGGGCTTCACAGAGCACTTGTCACATACAAATATGGGAACACCATGCTATCTGCTGATAATTTGCCTGGCTTACTCCTTATCTTTGTCCACATGCTCTTAATTCTCCTCCTGGGAGTTAATTCAAAGCAGGCATCAGGAAGTTCTGCTCTGCTGGGGTCTCCACCCCGGTGGTCTGGCAACTTGGGCAGAGGTGAAATGATTGCTTGCAGCCTTTGGAGTACAGCTGCTCTTGGCAGAGTTTGGGTAGTGTTTTGCTCATAAGCTGGTCCTTGAACATCCTTCGAACGAAGCACAATATAAATAAATAAGTGAAAGAACATTCCCCTCTCCTCCACCCCAATAAAACCTGTTGTGGATAGCTTTCTCTTACATAACCCATCTGACTCCAAGAACAAATGTCCCTAATTTCTCCTGGATGGTAGGCTTTGTGGAGATTTAAAGGGCAATTTCTCTCTCTTTTTTTTTCCTAGCTCTCGTGAAGTATTACAATAAAGAACTGCAGTGACAGACGATACTTAAAGGCATGGTTTAGAAGTGATTCATCTGTGAGACATGGTGTAGCATATTTTATTGTATTTCAGCTAGTAAAAGCAGTGCATTCTAGCCCAGCTCTGTCATACTGCACGGTAAATTATACTTATAGGAAGCCCAGCCACCTCGCTGAAAATAAGTACCCTCTATACAAGAGTTAATGCAGCAGATTTGTACTTAGACATGTATTTGTAAAATATTTAAGCTGCGTGAAAAGGGAGTCTGCAGGGAGATGTGATTACAGGATCACACCAGTGCAGAGCGGTGCTGTTATCCCCGGGGGTTAAAGAGCCATCGTTAGGCTTTGGTGGCTGACACTGCCTGCGTGGGGAGGGAGGAAAGGAGGGAGGAAAGGAGGGAGGAAGGGAGGAAGGGAGGAAGGGAGGAAGGGAGGAAGGAAGGGAGGAAGGAAGGGAGGGAGGGAGGGAGGGCAGCCCTTTAAAGGGCTCAGTGGGGAACAGCTTTAGTTTTGCATCTACTATTCCAGCTGCAAGGCCACTCCAGCTCGAACGATGTTTTTCTGCTGCTGGGACCTTCCTGTATCGTCATCTTATGGCAGAGGGAAAGAGGTGTGGGAAATGCATTCTTGTGGTTCATGCTTTACGCCTGCTGCTATCCAGACAGAAAGTCAAGGATGAGCAGGGGAGGCTGTTCTCAACTCTGCAGAAGTAAGCTGTCATCCCAAGGCTGCTAGTGCTTTCTAAACAGACACAGCAGTTTCACAAGCTCTCCAAGCAGTGCCTTGGAGCCTCTTGGCACACATCAGTACAGTTTGCTGGTGTGACAGCTTTCAGGAAAGCAGAAAGCCAGGGCATCAGTTCTTATCACAGGCAGGCTGAACGAGACCTGCAGAGAAAGCTACACATCTCTGTACCATGACACAAAACTCTCCTGAGTTTTAAGCAAGCCAGACTTGAATCTTCCATAGGCTTGAGGCTTACTTTTTTATTGTCACAGTGCTGGCAGTTTTCCAGTCAAAAATAGGGAGAGGATCTTCAGGTGCAGCAGCACAAGATAAAGTACTGGACGTTGTTGATTGCCGCTGCCTATCCCTAAATCACTCACAGCCCAATCCACTGATTTCAGCAGCCTTCCACTGACTTTGCTGAGTTCTAAGCACTTGTTTAAACTTCAGTGCATCCTTGGGTTTTGCTGAGTCATACAGCAAATAAAATATGCAGAGCTGGTCTTTAATATAACCTACTGATTCATGCGAAAACCACAAGTAGCCTACTTGGAGTTAATTAATGTGCATTAAGGGCTCGCATTTTTCTAGCAAAGAAGGGCCCCGGGGGATGGCAGCAATCCCTGTTCACAGCCTGAGCCATACCAATACAACCTTCCCACGGAGAGGAGGCCCCAGGCACTCCCTCTGCAACAACCAAGCACTTGAATTTGATGGATGGGCTTTAGCTGCCTCTGACACCTCATGGGTGAGGAGGGAAGACCTGGCCTTTGACCTGGCCCTTTCATCCTCTCTCTCTGGAAGTGTGTCCACTGCATTGCCAATTTTGCAGAGGACAAGGAGAGGCTGAGCCCTGGGCAAGCAAGGAGGGGAGCAGACAATCTGCCTTCTTGAACTTAAATTCCCAAATTTTGCCTCAAACTCACCAACTTCCATTCCTGGCATGACAACTTTCTCCATGAGTTTGACAAAATGAGGCTGTGACACATGCCCACAGAGCATGGCCACCACAGCTATTGAGTTCTTTCAGTAGCAGAACCAAACGAACTGGGGCAGCTGGGTGTGACAGACTGCCCCAGTAAGTGGGGACCAAAGGACTGCCAGGGCCTCAGTAAGGTGGCACTGTCCTAGGGCAGCCCCTGCCAGGGCCTCAGTAGGGTGGCACTGTCCTAGGGCAGCCACTGCCAAGAGGGAAGGGAGGACTCTCTCAGGAAATAAAGTCACAATTTCCCAAAGTGCTGTGAGCAGAGCTGGAGCTGAGTGTTGCGATGCAGTTTTCTTGATTACCATTTTGTTGTCCCAGCTTTGTTTGTTTGGCAGCCAAAGTTTTAAAGGAGTGAACCTTGGCAGCTATGAGCTGAACAGCTCAGTACTCTCAAGGAAGGCTGAGGGAACAGCAGGCTGGAAACACTTCATCATCAAGTCTGATCCTGTGCATCCCAGGCAGCCACCTCTATAGATTTATCAAGTTCCACCTTAAAACTGCATAGGTAGCCTGAGGTTTTGCTTGTCCTTGACTTTTGTCCCCCACCACTGCCCTCCCAGGTCTGTTTCAGAAGCTCACAGTGCTGGTGAGAAGCTGTTTAATTTCCACTCAGACTTATGTCAACATTGCCTGGTAGCTGTTTCCCTTCTTTCTGTTTATCCTCCTAAAAATCATTCCTCAGCCCCATTCCCAGCCCTGTGTGGTCCTCCCTCACAGCCAGAGAAGCAGAGGGAAAGGAGGAGATCGTTATGGGAAGCACTGGAGCAATGAAATCAGCAATGTGCTAAGATGTGTATGAAGAGTGAGCCCAGTGAGGATGCACAGCTGAGCACTGGTGTCAGTCAGGGCTGGAGGAGAGGATTTGTCCAAGGGAAAAGAGTTGTCTGTCATTGCTGGGTGAAGCCACCTCATGCTTGACCTCAAGCCAGCTGTTTCCAGCTAGGCTCAGGATGCTCTGCATGTCTGTGGCTCTCAGGAGCAATAAGACAAAGTTGATCAAAAAGAGAATTACTAAGATTTTTTTTTTTCCATGAAGGATGTGAAGCATTTGAACTGGATTTGAAGTACAGAATTTTGTTCAACAGTTGTCAATTATTCAGCCTGGAGAATGCCATGTTTCAGTCTTTCTGTCCCCACCTGTGCAAAACAGGATAATAACAGCCAGCAACCTCTCCCTAGGGTATTTTGAGGGCCTATGTCTTGCAAGGGTGTGGACCATTTAAAGCAGTAAAGAAATGCTAAGTAACATTATTATTATTATTATTGTCTTCCTGTGCCTCAGTTCCCCATTTTTAAACTCTCACCTCATAGATTTAGACTCCCATTTCCTCACAGAGCTCTGCCCAAGGAGGTCTCAGCTGGAGATGAATTGTCCAGCTGCTGCCACTTGCAACCTGGGAAGTGCTGAGAAGACTTTGAAGGTTTTGATGTTTTGGAGGGTTTAATCCTATTTATGAAGCAGGTCATTATTAATGTTTTGAGTTCATGTCATTGTTGAAGAAGAAAATGAAGCTGACCAGCACCTTTGGTGACCAGAAGTTGGTGTCCACCAGTGTCTTCCTTGGTCATGGGGCTCTTTCTCACAAGCATGGAGAAGTCCAACTCCTTCATTTTTTTTGATTTACACTTCCTGGTGTCAAGTTTATGGCCTTTACTCATTTGCTTTAAGCCCACTCACAGTGTGACTGTTGACATCTGAACTGATTTCCAAGACAGAGCAGCAAGTGGTCTTGTAAACAGTTGTGGCAGCAGTTATAATTCAAGAGTTGAGAGTGCAAACACAAGCCACAAGAGCAGCCTGTAGGAGTCACACTGCTCTATCAGCTTTAATGTGGAGAAGCCCTTGGGGCTTAAGTGATGCTTACAAGGGCTTGTGGCTGGGTTCTCCTCCTCCCTCCCCTCTTCTGGAAGGGACAAAAAAAATAAAAAAAATAGCTAGCAAACCTTTTCCTCAGGGAAAACAAAGAAGCTGGGAGTGTGAGAAACACTGGGAGCCTGTCTGACAGTGCCTCATAAGGTACTTCTGCATCACAGATGGGGCAGAGCTGATTCATCCCCTCCCACAAGAACATCTACATGGACTCTGAGCATTGAGCATGTAACTGGTGGTGGAACATGATGAAGGAGGTCAAGACATGGGATGAGGTTTTTAGGGGTGGATCCACTAGCCCCCAAAGCCTGGAGAGCTGGTTGCAGCGGAGATTGTCTATACCAGGAATTAGTTGAAGGCTAGTTTACTTCACATTAAAACAGCTGATGCCCACCAGTTTGTCTGATGTGGATTACCTGACGTTTTACTGCATGCCAGTCTCCTGAAATCTGCCTGCAGCAAGAATGAAGCAGATACACAAACACCTCTGCCATCTCCTAAGAGAAGCCCACACCCAATTTGCTTGGCAGCTGGAAGCAATGGACTCATCACCTGTGTAATCCCTCCTGCTGCGAGGTCTCCCAGATAAGTATCCCTTTTCCATTTAAAAGGAAGTTCTCAAGCAGCTATTGCTCTTTCTGTGTCCTAGTTCTGTGTTCAGGTCCTGAGTGATGTTTCTTGCTGAGAGTGGGCTTGTAGGGCCTTGTTTACAAGCAAATGCATCCAGTGTGGCTGGGAGCACAGCCAAAGTGCTGTGGGAAAGCAAAGGAGTTTGAACTACATGGTAAGAATGAGAAGGGTAAATAATTGGATTTCTGGGACTATGTGGGCTACAGGAACTGGGAATATTCCTGTGCTGGGAGAAGACTTTGGTAGCTTCTATCATCTCCTGAGCCCTACTTTTCTTAGGAATTTCATGCATCCTTATTTTGAATGAGACCAAAATGTGAAGCTGATTCTCAGACACTCCCAGGGATTGATTGAATTTTTATTTTCTTATTGCTGAATTTTATTTATTTTTGCAGCACACCCCTATTACCTGTCTCCTCTTTATTTTCCACCTCTTCTATTATATATGGTTGAGGAAAAATTACTGGGCAGATTAAGAGAGTGCCTTGTAGAGAGTGTAACTTTGCCCACTCCTGCAGTGACATTTCCCATTCTTCAGGACAGCAGAGATGAACCTCCTCTTTTAGCAGCAGTTTTAGGCAGGTAACCACCTCTGAACCACTGGGTCAGAAGGATAACAGATATAGGGCAAAGGGAACAGATGTGGTGAGATGTAGATCTGTAGGTGGAAAACTGAGTTAAAAGCATGGGTTTGTAGTTGGATGTTGACTTGTGTGTCTGCTTTGTGCTGCTGTGAGGAGCAGCTTTACTTCAGCATACTGAATTAAATACGGTGTTACTGACTTCACAGATGGCTCCAAGTGTGGGAAGGGAAGAGTTCTGTGGGTTTCAGCCTATCTGCTTTGTCTGAAGTCTGAATGCTCCCTTACAGCCCAATAAGCTCTGTATCTGGTGAGCTGTGTGTCACTTCAGCTCTCCCCAGTCCCTCCTTGCTCTCTGAATCTAGCAAAGCTGGTTTTTTTTCTTGAGCTTGGCTTGTGTGCCAAGTGAAGCAGCATATATTGCCTGGAGCCAAGATGAACCTCTTGAAACCCAATAGTTTGCATGCTGCTTCTTCAGAAAGCTCAATTTACTTGGGATGCGTTATTCTGAAGTAATATTTTCTTCCCTGTTTATTTTTTCTGACAGCCCTTCTGCTTCCCCCGTGCCCTGTCACATTAAGCCATTTATGCAAGTAAGCAGTTTGAGCCTGCCCTTGTGACTTCCCTGGAACCAGTTGCTTATTCCCATCTGGATAATGCCTGCAAGTGCTTCAGCATAAGAAATGATAAACCATCCACTGCAGATACTACATTTCAGTGCAGAGTTGTAAGCAAAATCATCCACGTTTTAGGTTAGTGGTCTGATATATGAATGTTGAAAGCTCTCTCGGAGTTTCATATTGTGAAATGCTGCAGTGTTCAGAGCAGGACTAGAGTCTGAAGACCACTTCCTTTTTGCAAGTGAGCCACCAGCTCTGCAGTGGTCTGCCTTCCACAGAGGCTCACGAGGCTGGTGTCACCACTTCATGAAAACACAAGCTGCACCCAGCAAGGGAAGAAGAGCAAATCTTGAAATCCAACCAACTCACAGCCAAGGCTGCCTCCTCTTTCTTTCCTCCAGTGCTGACTTTCATGGGCTGCAAAGAAACATGCATTGCCCTACCTTGCAAGTGGTGTTTGAAGCATCCTACAAACACCAGTTTCATTTCACTTGTACAATGCCAGCAATAACTGGAACACAATGGCTTCTTTCTTCACAAAAGACTGCCATATCCAAATGTCTCTTCAATCTATTATCTCTTAATTCTTCAGTGAAGCATTACTCATGGGACTATCCTCGTTCTTGCCTTGAAGGCAGCCCCTGTTACTCCACAGCATGGAAACCAAGTGGGAAAGTAATCTATGCAAATTACATGTACTTTTCTGGTTGAATCACGTTCCCTCTACTCATGGTAATGAGTCACTTAGCATAAAGTGGACTGTTACTGTGAATGGAGAGAGCACATCAGGGCTCTGCTTCTCAAGAATTATTTCCACTTGCTGAATCTCATTTAGGCCTGGAACCACAAGGGGTGAGACTCTGCTGTCAACCTCTCTGTGCTTGAGGGACTGTAGTTACTCAGATTTTCACTGATAAAGCAGGGGAGAATTGGTCCCAGACTCTTGTTAACCTTCAACGTAAGGATGATGGTTCACGGGTAGGCATCAGAGCTGTCTTGTGCAGTTCCCAAATACTGGCTGCACAGTCTTCTGCCTATAGTAAGACTGAGACTAAACCAAGAATTGACACGAGTGAAGAGGAAAATAGAAGTGAATCCCATCCCATATGCAGCATCTGAGAAGCTGACTGCTCAAAATGCAGCCTGTCTGGCTGAGGGACTGATTCCTGCAGAGTCAGCTGTTGTCTTAAAACTGGTCCTGTTTGTATCTCAGCACTGCTACACAGCAATCTACATCAAATTCTCTTTTTGGAAGATCTTCCTTTTTTGTATTTTTTCCTAAATAGTAATTAATCCAATGACCAGATGATGAAGTCTGATGCTCAGACCACAAGCATGGGTGTCAGAGAGCTCAGATTTCCTGCTCGCAGCTTCATAAGCACTGCAGCGAGAGTCTCTCCCATGGCTATGACATGTTACACCTCCCCTGACCTTACATAGGCTTACATTGCTTTTTCTTCACTAGAACACATAATTCTTATTTATTTATTGTAATGGGAACAGACAACCAACACTGAAGTGTTATGACACCACTGATTGATAGTAGAATGGCAACTTGCAATGCCACTTTCTTAAGAGAATAACTATCCTGAATTACAAGGGTAGTGAGTTGAAACACATCCCTTAGAAAGATGCCTAATCTTATTTTTAAAGCTCCAAGTGATGGTGAACCCCCTTTCTTGTCAAGTAAGGTCTTTAATTGCCCTTTCTGCTAGGATAGTGCATCTTATTTCAAGGGTTTTTTTTTTTTAATCTAATGGCACTGACTCGTCGTGTGACCTTGGGTGAGAAAGGATGGATCAGTTGTTTAAGGCTAAATTGATCTTGGAATTTATGTAGTAATATAGCCACTCTGGACAGCCTCCAGGGTTGTTTGAAATGCGTGAACCCTGGATGGGGTTTCAGGCTCAGTTTTTTTGTGTGTGTGCTTTGTGGGTATCTCTTTGCACGACCATCAGCCTAAGGTTTAAATTTTGTTAAGCAGGTGGCCTGTGCTCAGTCTTTGCTGTGGCAGGTAAGACACCTGATCAGGTCTTTCTCCTTTCTCTGGCAATATTGCTTCTTGACCTTTTTGGTACAGCAGTGAGGATGAACCTCTACATGCTTTTAATGCTGTGATGCCATGATATATGTGAGCCTGGAGACATCAAAGAGAATAAATGCCATGGTCATGGTTTCACTCAAGCTGTACACCGGTTAGAATACCCAATGAGAAGAACCCAGTGCAGTCTGAGTGACAGCCCAGATGAACCATCACACATCTGTCATCAGAGCGGCATTTAACTAATTAGGAGAGAAATGACAATGCCATTAAGAGTATATTGAGACCAGTGAAACATGTTCCAGTGTTGATAGAAATCACATAAAATAGGAGTCACTGAAATAGCTTGTCAGGTCTATGCTGCTTTTGGCGTGTTCCTTACCATGGAGGAGCCCCCAAGCTTTAAAAGAAGCATTTCTCTAGCCTGATCTTGACAAATTACCTTTGTACCTTGATCTAAACAAACTCTGATCTCTCTGCTGCCATTGAACTCACCTTGTCTGAAACCTAATCTGACTACTTTATTCTACCTCTGTGCTGGGAATTCGCTCTATCATTAGCATTTCAATCTATTTAATTCACTGAGGGTCGCTGAGCAATGTAACTGAATCCGTGCTAAGCCACCACTGGCAATTTAGCTGTCACATAGTCTCACCTTCTATTTTTAGTTGCACTCAAACGCCTTGCTTAAGGGGGTGCACACAGAATTTTTGGATTAGCTTCCCCCTGACCCCTCTATTGTATCGCTGTCAGTCATCTTCAAGTTAGACTCCTATTTACATTGTTCTATTACACTAATTACAGCTTGTCAGGGGCGTGGACAGTGCTCTTGGACACTCTGTCCACAGGCAAGTAACTCTGGGATTAAGTTCTTGCATTTAGAGCTGCAAGTGGTCTGTCTCACTGCAGTGGAGGAAGTCTTTGCTTCTGGAATTGCACCTCCAAATTCTTAAGACCTGGTGCTCCAGGCTGGATTGTCAGTCTCAGTGCCAGATCCTAATGCTTGGTCAGGGCTGGAATAACACTGCCAAGGTTCATACTTTCAGAGGAGGCAGGGGTTTAAGGTAAGGCAGGGAGCTGCATAGTTTCTGTTCTACAGAATCATCTCAAGCAGCTGTGCTCCCTGGCCTTCTGTGTCTTTCACTTCTTTTCTCTCACACAGATTCTGCTGCATCTTGGTTTTGTATTTATTTCCTCCTGCCATACCACTCCCCCCAAGCTCTATGTTCTAATGACCTTCTTAGCAAGCACATATGCTGTGGCATCTATTTAGTTTTGAACCAGCTTATGGCTCTTCTTAGGTGTAATTTAGGGCAGGAAGTAATTTGTTCTTATTAACAAAGCTGTGTATACATGCAAGCTCTGCCTGTGTTAGCTACAGTTTGGCTGCCTGTTGAACCTGCTTTAGCTCTGTACTTAAGTATTCTTGAAGTGTAATGAAAAAAAATATTAAGCAGACAACAGTAAAATATGTTTATATAGGCAGAAAGTAGGCTTTACTGGGAGGGAAACAGGCAGGCTTGGCATTTATGTTGTAAAATTGATCAATAAGTTTGCTAAATTGCTTTTTTTTTTTTCACTGATTTCTCCTGTTGTACTTTGGATATCAGATTTCTTTTTTCACCTTCTCCAACATAAGCTGGGATCTAACCTCTCTGAAGTCAACAGATTCAGCTTTATGGGAAAGTGAGAGAAATGACAGCCTTTTAGAGTAAATGCAGGAAGGTAGTAGTACCTTAGCAGAGTACTTGACTGTAACGTCAGAGGCTTGGGATCACTTGCTCTGTTGTTCATCTACCCTATGACTTCGTGGTCACTTCACTTATCTTCAAGCTTCAGCTGCCATCCAGCCTTCAAGTCCTGATGCTATCTCCTGTAATTGGTGCTCAGAGCATGCACCAGTGAGCCCTGCTGTGAGCTGGGCCATCAGAGGGAGGCTAAGCAAGGCTGCTTTGGGGGTTGATGCTCAGAGGTAAGCGATACAAGATTGCCCTGCTTCCTCTGATTCCAGCTCTGCCTGCCACTGAGTAAATATTTTCCCATGAAGTGCTGTGAAAAGGTGAGTAAAGAGCTGAGGCTGCTGCCTAGGATGATCATTGCTGGGGATGAAACCAGAATGTTCATCAGGAGCCTCAGCAATATCCAATTCGGATTGCTGATGAATACATCCTGACTTTGGGCACATACCTCCTGTTAATACTAATGGGAATGTCACACATGAATGCTGGAGAATATTGCCCATTATTTTTGGTCCCAGAGCTCTGAGCTGAGAGCTTCTCTGAGAAAAATGGCCATTTGCTGTATGTTGCAGGCTGCAATTCATTATGCACAGTGCATGGTGACTGTTATTTACCTTACAGAACTGTAATGTGATAAGGAGTCTATGTAAGCCACTTAATGGTCTGTCTACCTTAAAGAAAATGTGTACCTGATCAGCCCCTGATTTATGCCACCTTCACCCCAGCACAACTCTACTGGCTCCAGTGGTGTTATCCCTGATTTATGCTAGTCTTAGTTGGACTTCATGAGTTTATGTACTTTATATGACTCATGCACGAGAGGAAAATGTGATCTAATAAAATATCTGGCTCTGCATCCAGCCTGCAGGTTCTTTGCAGAACTGGTAACAG
The DNA here is from genome assembly GCA_013396835.1 of Psilopogon haemacephalus. Lineage (NCBI taxonomy): Eukaryota > Metazoa > Chordata > Aves > Piciformes > Megalaimidae > Psilopogon > Psilopogon haemacephalus. Next base: position 193,554 of record VWZI01014720.1, read on the forward strand.
GGGTACTACAAAACCATGCTCTGCTCCTCTGCAGTGCCTCTATATTTCAAAGGGTTATATCCCATATCTATAGAGATGTAACTTAATGGTCTCATACTTGACTAATGTGCTGCCTTCTTGGCACGAATGAGTGTTAGAGCTAAGCAGCAGGCATGGTAGACCTGTAGGATGAGAATAAGAATTTGGCTATGGTAATTGAGGAATTTTTCTTTTTCACTTGGCAAATTGAGTTCCTTTCCTAAGGAAAGAATTTCCCACAGATTATGGCCCTTCATTCTGAAAGCAACTGTTCTAACCCTAGTTGTCTTGTTGCATCAGAATTATCTTCTGGCTTTGGTGTAGGAAAGCAATCAATTTATGATGTTTATATTGCAGTAGCAGCCAGGACACAGCCTCAGATGCAGGACTTCTTGTTCTAAAAGATGTGTAAACAGACCAGGAAACTGCTGTCTGGCAAATACTCCTGTGGTCCTGTTAATGAGGGGTTCTCTGATCACCATGGCAGCTTTCATCACCTGTCCTTGTCTGCAAGTGAAGTGGTCTTTCCTCAGCTCTCTGGACTAGAAGAATCAGTGCGATCTTTGGTGAAGCTGTTGGCAAGAAATCCATTACCACTGCTGGGTTCCACCTAGCTGACTTTCTTTAATAAACCTGAGACTACTCTGTAGCTGATCCTTGTTTCCTTCACTGTCTTTCCTTATACACTTTGCCTGCTTCCCTGTTAAGCTCTCAGGCATTCATCTAGTGAATGTGAGTGACAGGTACACTGAGGTGCCAGGTGTAAAATCCAGAGGCTGGGTGAAGTTCTTGAGGAACATGGTGAAACCTTTTGGGATTTGTCCTGTGCTGCATAGCCAGCAGGACACATGCTAAAGTCCCAGAGAGATGCTAGTAAACCTAACCTAGTATCCTAGCTTGCATAAGTTTGTGGCTAGCTTTTGCTGAGCAGTGTGGTGGTAGTGAGATGCTTTTGTGTTGTATTGCAGTATTTCATCAGCTGCATTAGTTTGTTCCATTAAAAGGGAAAAAAAAAAAAAAAGAAAAGAAAAAAAAAGAAGCTGCTAAGTTCTTAAAATGGAAAATGCATCTTTCTTTGCATGGTAAAACAGCAAGCTGGAGGCTTTCTCTGCCTGTACTTAGCTGTAATTTATGCCTCTGCTCTCGTAAGGGGTCTGCTTGCCCTTGATGCCTGTGCGTAAGTCCCATTAACTTTAATAGGAGCTGAACAGAAGCATTAGCTGACGCTGAATTCCCTAAATGCTGCCTTCAGTTCTAAAGCCAAGATCTGGTCCCTGCCTCTGCAGCTCCTCGCCTCCCAGAGCCGCTCCCCGTCCCCTCTGGCCGTGCAGCAGCCGAGCCAAGCTTTTGTGCCTGGGGCTCCGCAGAGCCCTCCCTTAGGCGGGCTGAGGGCTGAGCACGGGGGCGGCTGCTGGGAGGTGGCCTGGGGAAAGCACCGCCTGCACCACAACGAGGAAGAGATCCATCAGCCAGGGATGTTTTCTGCTTAGCTGACACCGTAATGAGCTCAACTCCCTGGGCGGAGAAAAGAGGGGTGACAGGAGGAGATTGGGGAGAGGGGAGGAGAACAACTTGTTTCAGGCAACAAATCAGTTGCTAACTCTGATCCAAAGCCATTTGCATACATGATGTTGGCCCAGGGTGGGTTGGAAATATAAGGCATTCTGTAGACAGCAGCCCAAGGGAATGCTAATTAGCTGGCAGGCAATTAATAATTAATCAGACTTTTGTTCATTGTGAACGCAGTGTTTTCTTTGGCAGCTTCGCGGCGTTCTGCGTTTGCCTGGCTTTTCTTTCGCAGGCTGAGATCATGGTGCTGGAAGCAGGTTTTGCAGCAACACGCTTCTCCCTCTCTCTGGCATCCGGCTCGCCCCGTCCACATCTGCAGCCCAGGCCACGACCTCGGCACTTGTCTGGGCTCTGGCAGCCCATTTAACAGTCAAAGGCTGGGAAGGGAGTTGCTGCTGTGCTATTTTTAACCAGCTGGACAGTTAAATCATTCACACGAAGACACACACAGTGGTCTGGGCTGTGCCTGAGATTTGAGAGAAGAGCTCTGTACACCTCTGCTAGGCTGGCTTGACCTTATCAGGCATGGGTTCCCAGGCTCTTTAACACTAGCACCAAACAAAAACCAAGCCTCCAGGAGTGATACCCCTGCCCCACTGATGTCAGTGGGACTCCTGGCTCTGGCTGCAATGATGCCTGGTGATGCTTTGCTGCAAGGCATGAACTGTTCAGTATTTCCTTGCTTTCTAATGTTGCAGAGCCCTTTATTATTTTTCTTTCCATGACAATAAAACCAAGTTATGGTGTGAGTAGGATTCCAGAATGGCAAATGTCAGAACTTCTGGGGAAAATAAGAGTAATGGTAACAAAAGCTCCTTAAGAAACAAGGCTGCGTCATGTATGGCTACTCCCTTTGACTTTTGGAGTAAGAGGGAGTTTCACAGAAAAAGGTTCATCCCTTCTGTTCAGCCTAATCCTTTCCCCAGCTGTCCTGTGAAGTGGTCCACAGCTCTCTGAAAAGCCATCCCACCCATACAGGGGTGCCTGGGAGAGCACAGCCATGCTCCTCCTACCAAACAGGCTTCATCTGGACATCAGTCAGTGCTTTTGGAAAGAGTGGGGAGCAGTGGCTGGCCTCTGAAAGGGAAGATGGGTGTGCACAGCTGGAGTGCTGCAGGGTGACACAGGTGGCTGTGTTGCTGAAGGGCAAACAGAACCAGTGGTCACTTGCTGCAAATTTGGGCAACTGGGCATTTGCTAATATTTCCTCACTGAGCAGGTGGAGCTATTCACTTCAGTTTGTTAAGGAGGCACACATTTTCCTGGATACCTTTTCACTAAAAAATGAGCTAAAATGAAAAGATTTACAGCCATTGAAAATTGATTTGAACACTGACTACCTAGCCTGGTCTGCAGATGTCTTTATGATTATTATACTCAAATTTCATGATATCAGTGTGGAGCAGGGCACTACTGTCCTTGTCTCTGATGGATGGGGAAGTGCTGTAAGGGGCTGCAATACTTCACTTCCCTATGCAACCGAAAAATTTTTTACATAGAAATTTCATGACTCCAAATCCTTGGACTGGAGAAAGACCATTCTTGTGCTCTTGTCCTCTGAGTCTACTTGCCTTCACCAATGGGCAGTGTTTACTCTTTCTAACAGAGATACAGCTTATTGCTCAATTTTGGGCAAATTTGATTTGGTGAGTGGGAGGTTATGCAACCAAGAAAAGGAATCACGTTGTGTAGGCAAAGGAGACCCTCCCTGTTCAACCCTTGTCCATCAGAGAAAAGGAATTAACTCCGTCTTTTAGGCATGAGGAAATCCACAGAGGAGCTCAACTTTGAAAGACAAATGCAGAGTAAACCAGGCTTCACTGATTCTGCTGTTAATAGAACTGCTTGTTTCCTTTGATTCCTGTGTGTTAGCTCAGCTGTGTTTTGGGACTGAACAAGATCTTTCCACTAGTTCAATTTCAAACACGTGGTAAATGAGTCTGTGCCTGGAGCACCCAAGATTCCCGGGTGGTCTCCGTGCAGAGACAGGGGCTGCTTCAGCTGCTGAGATCAGGCAAGATGTGACTCCTCGGTGCCTGCTGTGTCACAGGGAAGGTAGCTGATGTGACAAGGAGGATGAGGGCATTACCAGTCCCTTATGCAGTCCAGGTTTGAGGTTGTGCCTGCACTGCTACGTCCCACATCATGACAACATCTGTTAGTGGAGGCATGTGAAGTCTCATCAAAAGAATGCGGCTTGTGATGATCCTCAGTGGCTTTAGTGAATCATTTGTGGCTGGGGTGACTCAGCCAAATCAGGCTGGCAGCCAGCAGGCGGTCAGAAGGGGGCTTGCTGACGGCAGAGGCTTGACAGCACGTAGAGATAGCGCATGCTAAGAGCATAACATTTTCAAAAGGTCAGCTGTAACCCATACAATGACTGCACGCTTCTGAAAGCCCATTAGTGGAACAGCAGTAAGGAGAGTGAATTTGGCATCAGAAATGTATTTCTCTAGCCAAAAGTGTAGGCAAGCGGGTGGGGAGACTGCACATCCAGAGCCATATTTGCAAAGGAAACAGATAGTGCACGTCAAATTTACCAAATCCCCCTTCTCCTTCTACATCTGCGAGATATGTTTTGTCCTTCCCTCTGAGCTGCTAGAAGACATTCTCCTGGGAGGGGAGGAGGCAAATGCTCTGCCTCTCTGAGAGTGCAAACCAGGATGCTGTGCCCTGTTCAGGGCAGAAGTTCAATTTTCAGAGAATATGGAATTGGGATGTCTCAGCTGATAGTGCTGGCAGATGTTCCTGAGAGTCTAAGCAGCAACACTCACCTCCTTAGCACGGTGAATTTAAATCACCAGAGCTACACTGGCAACACTCTCCTGTGCACAGCCTCACTCTCGACTCAAGTCCTTGAGTAATTATTCTGTAATAAAGTCACTTAAATTTTAGAAGACACTGTCCACGTGGAGAAGTTACAGAGGCACAGCTGTAACAGGATAATTATTTTGTTATAGCTATGCCTGTCAATTTCTCAAGGCCTCGGTCACATGGGAAGGTTGAAATGATGTATTTTTTACAGTCCCTATCAATTCTGTATTTTGAAACGTCCATTAGCAATTGACTAATGTGGAATGGTAGTGGAAATTCTCCAGGAGAGACAGCTCTCCCTGTTTCCTTCTGGTTATCAAAGGAATTTGAATCTATCCTATTCAAGTTAATATGTAATGAATTGTTGATGATTGGGGGTTTATAGTTGAACTGCCTGGAAAGCATCAAGCCACTGTAGACTAAATTCAAGTGTAACAGCTCAAACGCAGAAATTTGTGCAGAAGGTCTTTATTTATGTGTTAAGAACTCCCAGGGTTTTTTAAAAGTGCACCTTAAAACAAATTCCCTTATTCCCCTACAGCGTCGAAAGCTTAATATTTCAACATCGAACTTTAAATTTACCATTTATTTATTATTTAGTTCCTGAACAAGCTGTTGCAAGATATATGCATTATGAATCATTATTGATTGTGGTGGAAGCAGCACTTTAGGATGAAACTGCACCTGTCAAAGGACAATGGCATATATGAGATTTTTTAGGGAGACATGCCTGAGCTAGCTCAAGGCTGGCGATCAATGCATAGTAGGAACTCAGAGTATGAATCCCCTCCAGTGAAATGCTAGGTGTAGCAAATGGGTGCCAACTGAACTACTTGCAGCGTTTTTTGAATGTTACCAGAAGAAGGAAGGCCAAACTGTACAGTGGGCATGGGTGCACTGTGTGGTTCCTGCATGCCAGCCTGGGCACACAGAAAGCTGCTTGGGGACCTAAGGTTTAGGTAGAAGGAAGCAGATCTGATCAAGTGTTTAACTGAAAGTGTGACTCAATGTGAAACCTGCCTATGGTTGGCAACTGTCTTACAGCTAAACGTTATCTAATTCCAAGTATAACTTCTCCCTTCTTAGAAGAGGAAAAGGGGTTGGGTTTGAGGTAGGCTGCCGGGCCAGCTGTGTGCAAGTGGGATGCGCGCAAGGGCGAGAACGGAACGCGGCTGGCGGGGCCACATATTGCGCTCACGGTCGGGTAGGAGGACCTCTCCCTGTATCACCATGCCCGAGGCAAAGATGCCCTCCTCCTTGCCGTCACATGAGCCCTGCTAGGTCAGGCAGTGTAAACCCACCCACGCAGTTTGGGGGTTGATTTCCACGTGTTCACCTCCCCGGCTCTTTATCTGAATTTGGGTCTCGCATGCGTGGCAGGAGGCGGAGGTCCGTGTTGCAATGCCTGGGTGGTAGGGTAAAAAAAAGGACATCCGCGTCCAGGGCTGCAATGCAAAAGCTTAGTCATGCTCCAGAGAAACTGGAGTTATAAACTGATGGGGCATTAAAAACCTTATCTGGTTCTAAATATCAAAGCGCTCAGACTCTGCCTTAAGGGGACATTAGCTGATTGTCGCATCACAATGAGATTCTTATCGCTCTCTTTTAATAAACAGTTTTCATAAATGCTAACATTTTAATGGATGATTACATTCATATTTAGCTAAGCAGATGCATTCATTTTGATTGATGTTATTTTCAATGAGTACCAAAAGAATTAAGGAATGATTTGTCACTTATGGTAAAAGAGCTGCTCGAATATCTTTTAAATGAACAAGTCTATTTGTGGCGTTTGATCGGAGGGTGTCACAGGACCGCAGCGTGGCATGGTTCAGCAGGCAGGAGGTGCGACGCGGGGCAGCAGTGGGTGGGATGTGAGCCCACACCAGGCTGTTCCACCCGGCTGCAGCCGGCGGAGCTGGCAGGCAGCTTGCCCGCGGCGAGGGGGGACCCTTACTGCCGGGGGTCCAGGCATGTGGGAAGGGCGAGCAGGACGAGCAACCTCCGCCCTGGCCGCTCACAGAGCGAGAGGGAGAGCTGGAGCGGGTGGGCCGAGGCGGGAGCGAGGTTTGTGCCGCGGTGAGCGCGGTGAGGGGCGCGGGCAGCGCGCAGGGGAGGCCAGGCCGGGCCGGGCCGGGCCGGGCAGTGCAGTGCTCTGTCCCCCTCTTGTGGCGGGCGAGCCGGGCACGGCGGGCACAGCCTCTGCTGCAGCAGCCTGGGGGCCCTGGGCTGCGGCTGCTCCAGGGGCTGCTGCTCCAGGGGCTCCTGCTCCAGGGGCTCCTGCTCCGGCCTCTGTCCGGGGCCTCTCCACCAGCTGGGCTGCTGCACGGTGTCCCTCGTGAAATGATCAACACCTGCTGCTTGCAGGTGGCTGCAACCGCCGCTCCGAGGGGCAGGCTCTGGCAATTACCCCCCACGACCTCCCCTTCGCCTGGCCCCTCCGCGCTGATGAGAAGCCAACTCGAGGCACCTCTGGCTGGCACTGCCTGCCCCGCCTGCGCCTTTGGGTTCGGCGGTCTGGCCGCTTCCACGGGCACCGACGAGGTCGGGTGAGGTGGGTCTGTGCTCGGTCCTGCTGGGGACTGGTGGCACAGAGCAGTCATTGCCTCCTTTGCCTCACTACCCTCTGCTGCTGGCCGCAGAATGACAGGAGAGGCTGGTCCCCTCCATGCCCCAGTCTCCCTTCAGGGAGCTGCAGAGCGCGGTAAGGCCCCCGGCAAGCTGCTCCAGACTGGCCAGCCCCAGCTCCCTCAGCCCCTCCTCGCAGGACAGGTGTCCAAGCTGGTGGAGCTGCTGCCCAAAGAAGCTGCTGGGACTTCGGTCTGGGATGAAGGTGAGCAGGTGCCTGCTGTGAGGTACGTTTGGGGCTGAGGGCTGAGCTCCGGGGCAGTCGTTGTGCCAGGGCTGCTCCTTCAAGGAGAGTCAGAGCCTTTGGTGTGCTGGCTTTAAGCTGGAACAATGAATGAAGAGCTGTGTGGGAGATGACCTCTTTTAGGGACAGTTCTTGATGGCTGACTTTTGGATGACTCACCAGGAAGGGCCTCCTGGAGTTTTGTTCAACTGTTGTTGCTGGCTGAAGCCAGCCTGTGGTATTTTGTAAACGTTTGGGGTCTTGGTTGCTCCTGGCTTGATTGCCCACGGAGTGAGTGTCCTGGGGTAACGCAGCCCACTCTCACAACCCCCCTCTCTAGAAGGAGTTATTAGGTTTGATAGATTAGCTACCTGACGCAGCATGACAGATGGATGCAATGCTTTGTCTGTGACTAAAGCTGCAGAGGCTGCATAAGTAACTTTTGCATAGCAAATGCTCTGATTTCATCGTGTGTTTCCACACAGATGTGTAGATACCTTACAAGCAAACCAACAAAACAAAATACCCCAAGCCCAATGCAAGTCTTTCTGAGGATCTTCTGCCATAAACTGCTTTGGAAACCCTCTTTTTGCATCCATGCCCTGGCTTCTCAAAGGTGGCTCTGTGAGTTTATCCTGTGGTCCATGAGCTGTCTTGAGGCTTTCTGCTACAAAGAGCAAACTGCCTCCAGCCTGTTGCCTGTGGAGGTTCAGGAGGCTGCTGCGTGCCAGCTGGCTGTCCTGGCTGGCTGGCTCTGGCTGGAAGGGTGACTCAGGAGTGGCCTGTGCCTCTCCCTGCCTGGCAGACTCTGGTATCTGGTATCCAGTTCTCTAGTGCAAATAGTTTGTGTTTACCAATGGAGGTTGCTTAAGGCAAGTGCATTCAAGTATTGCTTAAATGCCTCAAGTAGAACATGCAGCTTTGTGTGCACTAGGAGTATTGGGAGCTCTGCCAAGCAGCCCTCCTGGTCAGCAGCCCTGTCTGGGCAGTAGCAGGTTGCTTCTTGTGGGGTTTTGTTTTACCAAACTGTGGAGCTCTGAATCTTGTGCTCCTTGACTCCTGCTCTCGTATGGTGTCTTATGCTGAGAATACAGTGTGGCATTTCCACTGCTGGGTGAGCTGAGGCACTATAGATGTGGGTTGGCTGTGGAGCTCTGTGCTTTTGAGGATTGGTGGGAGCTGTGCAGCAGACCAATGGTAAAGTTCCCACGTCAGGAAGAATGGCCTGGGGTGTGATTATCTGATGAGGAAAGGTACCCGCTGAGACCTCTGCTGAAAGCAGCTTATGTTAAAGCTTTTCAACTCCCATGAAGTGCTCCTAGGAGAAACTCTTGTAAGAGGTCACTGCAGACCTTCACAATCACTGGAACGATGCTCACCTGCTGGAGATCCTCTCTAATGTAGGCAGGCTACACCTGTTGTGTAAAGGAATGAGTGTCTTAGGGAACTAATTGTCCTCATTAAAAGATTCCCAGGTGAGCCTCTGGGACCAGCTGCTGCCATTGACTTCTTTGGTATGCAACCACTTAAGCTGCTTGGTGGTTAAGTTGCATTTGACTTTGAGCTGATCAATAAAGAAATATCAGCTGAAATCCAAAAAGGAATTTCTAATAATATACAAAATACTTTGGCTGTGGAAGCAGTTTCTGTGCAAAGAGTTGCAAAATAAATTCCTGTCATGTTGATGTCATAGGGCATCACTGAAGATCTTTACAAGAGTTATTAACAAGCCTTGACTGCTCATTCCAAATGGCTGCACTTAGCCATGAGGAAAGATAGATTTTGATAGCTAATTGAGCTGTCAATATAATGTATGTGTTGTGGTTAATGTGTTTGGGTTTTTTTTCTCTCTCTGAATGACTGTTTCCCAAAACAAATGATGACGCTGGATGGGGGAGAAGACCTGATGTAGATAGGTGTCACGGTGGCCACCCGTGATTTCTGGCGGACTTTGGATACTTAATGGGCTTTCCTGGATAGTGGACAGAGTAAACTTTCTATCCCAGACAGTTAAAATAAATTGCCAGCCAAACTCCAGCCTTTTAAAGGAAACCAAGCATTAAAACAAACAAAACAACCCCAAGCAGAAGTCACAGGTCCCATAGCTTTAAACAGAAGGATAAAGCTAAGTTTTTATTTGATTCTGCAATCTACTTTGGACAAAAAGCAGGGCAGAAAATTTGGCTGTGCTGCTCAGGTGTACTTTTGAGACTGGCAGATACCATTTTGACCTCCACCTTTCTTTCTGAATCAAACAAATGCTGAGCTATACTTCAGCTATACAAAACTAATTACCTTGAGGGCTCTCCAGAATGGCTCCATGGCAGATTTGTCCATGCCTTGGAGCTATTTCCAGTGGAAGTTTTTTATGAAAGCTAGCCATAGAACTATAACCTATTTCCCACACACTCGAGGAGGATTAGCTAAGGTATGTTGGTGAAGTGCTTCAGTGATGAGGAACGAGGTTGTCAGGTTGTTGGCAGGGTTAGACTTAGGAAAAAAATCCATTGAGCAAGGGATATTACTGGTTCCTGGCTCTGCCATAAGGGGTGCTTTGTCCTAACAGGAGGTCCAGAAAGGCCTGGAGACAAAACTTCAGTCCTCAAGACCCCTGCTCAGCTTGTGTCTGGTCCTTGAGATGCTGACATGAAGTAACCTGTGGCTGGAAAGTTTCCTGGAAGCGTGTGCAAACTCTTCACACTAAGGACTTGCTGCTTTTTCCAGGCTGAGAGGCTTTGTGCTGAGCCTCAGCCTAAGCAACCTAAAAAAGTGAATCAGTTCCAGTCTTTGTACAAAGGCTTACATAGATTGAGCAATAATTGAAAGAAAGGTGGTGTGAAAAGTAGCTGACCAAAGCACAGTCTATGGGAATGGCATTTTGCACTGATGAGAACAATAGGAGGAGAGGAATTACTGTGCTGCACTGTAGGACTTGTAGAGTTAGCCTCTAAGCCAGGGACCTCCTGCCCTCTCAGGCCTAGGGTACCAAGGGCTCTTGGCTTGATGATGAGTTTGAAGGATAGTGCCATTGATTCTGGTCATCTCCCTGACCTTCTCTATGTCCCTGCTGGGATCTGATGTGACCTGTTAACTAGACCTAGACTTTGGTACTTGGAAAGTAAAACTGACTTTCCAAATGTCAAGTGGTCTCTGGGCTCCATAAGCTGTTTGTAGTATCAAGTGGACCTCTACTGGTGCCAGAAATAAAATAAGAAGCAACATATACCCAGGAATGAACCAGTGCTGCATACTAGGTGTGGAGGTTATTACACAGGGCCAGCCAAGAGAAGTGAAAATGAGGTGTTGGGAGGGGTAGATGAAGAGACCTTAAAACAGACATGAGAGATGTTCACAGAAAAGGTCAGCCTGCTGTCCAGCTGACTCACGGCAGCTCCCTTCCACCTAACACCTGTGAGTAGCTTTAGCTCTGTGGTCTGTCTTGGCTGTTCTTGACATATTTCTTGCTGGGAAGTCCTCAGCTCTTGGTGGCCAGAGGTTAACTCAGCTGAGAGCTGGCTTCCACTGCAATGTGCCTACTTTCTCAGGACTAGGTTTGTGCTTTTAACAGATGTCTAATTCTCTTTTCCCTCTAGGCCAGGGAGGTTAATTGGAGGAAAGTGACTGTACATCGGGCCCAAGAGTCTCCTACAGAGATACTTGGCACAAATAAATCAGCCTATTTTTGATGAATAACAAGGCCCCAAAGGCTCTAGTTCTTGCTGCCTGCACAAATTGCAGGTATAAATTTCACAGCTGATCACAGGGACTCCAGAATTCAATTAACTCTCTTCTCATTAAAAAAAAAAAAAAAAAAAAAAAAGCTGCCTGCCTATTTAATTATGAGTGTCACTGATACTACACATGCTGTTCAGGAAAACTCCAATTAATAAAGCATTGCATCATTAATATGAGCGACAGCATGAAGCCTGTGACTCTCTCAGGACTGTGTCTTGACCCTCTGCAATGACAGACTTGGGATTGATGGTAAGGGGCATCCTTTTCTTCAAACGTGGGTGATGCTGAGTGAACTCTGGTTTTGCCTGTGTGCTTTACAGGCTGTTCTGGTTGCTGTGTTTTGGGTGGTGGTTGGGATGGAGTGTAATGCAGCTGATGGTTTAGAGTTTCTGGTAGATGGCTAACCTCCCAAGGTCTCTGACTGTGGGGATGGGGGCTGTAAGGAGACACACAGGGCAAAATTCAGCAGTAATTAACCAATACGAGGCACGATGAGATGACTGCAATGTTCTTCTCACTCTGCCTTCACCACATTAAAGCCCATTTCACTGCCAGGAAGGGTGTTAACCAAAGCTGTACAAATAACCACATCTCTGCAGAACGCTTCATTTTCGAGTGCTCTTGAGTTTAAATTTAGCTCAGTCTAAAAGATTTATCAATAAACTGTCACGTTTCATTTTGAGTTTCTAAACTGTATTTCATTTTAAGCCCAAACTGATCTGGCCTGTTCCTCCTGTGTCTCTGTGCCCATCTTTCTTCCCTCTTGTTTTCACACCTCTCAGGTTGTGTTACTGGAAGTGGTGTCTTACTACAGCAGACCCAAATGGCTCTTGTCATAGCTTCAATATTATCATCATAAACAAAAGACACTTGCCCTTCCTTCCCAAATTTTCCTTCCTTCCATGGTCACTATGTGTAACTTACCAAGATCACACAGTCTAGATTTTTCTTTACTCTTTCTTCATGTCATGTCAAATTTTGTACCTCATCTCTCTGTACAATACCGAATTCTTTCCACAATGCTTCTCTTTTTCCTTTCCTGAGCAGCTTTTATCTTGACTACAGCAATCTTCTTCCCACTAGTGGCAAAAAAAAAATGTTGCTGCTCTAGCCAGAGGCAGATGTCACCCCAGATTAGATGTCAGGGCTCTGTCACTGCCCCAGCTCCCTGCATCTCCCTGGGGTTTCCACACTGGGCACCAGTGTGTTCAGCAAATGTGTGTCCCAATGCTGTCATAAAAAGTTGGTTCTTGCTTTGATCCCCTTACCTTTTTCCAGTCCTCTATCACAAAACTGCCCTCCTGCTCCTCCCTTTTCTGAGCACTGCTGTTCCCTGTTGTTATCAGAGCTGCAGCTTTCACTGCTGTTTCCATATTTAAGTAGAACATGTTCTCATTTTGCTTTCGGGCAAAATGTCATCCAATAAATGCCTGCAGGACCCACCTCTCTTTTCTGCAGTATTGTCTTAAAACCAAAGGCAGACAAGAAGCTTTCCCACTCTCGTGTGCCTCTTCATTTCTGGTCCCTCTCTTGTCGCTGCTGTAGTGCTAGAACAGGGAGTGGGTGTTTTGTTCAAGTTTATTTTTACTCAGTGAATGGCTGCAGAAGCCTTGGAGATATTTCAGGGGCTGTAGCGAGGCCAGCATCTCTACACTAGGGAGAGTTCACATTTAAAGCTATTCTTGAGCTGGTGCAATCTGCAAATAGGTGGCTGGTATCCTAGGGCTGCTTCTTTCATGCTGCTCACTTTGATTTCATTCGTGCCTGGTTCCCCTCTTGCCTGGTCTGTAACTGAAATAACCCATGTCCTGGGCCTGCAGCTGCCTGCCTGTCTTGTGTCTGTACAGCCTGAGGCTTAACAGGACTCTTGTCTGTGACATGGGCCTCAGGGCAGTGCTGAGTACAGCTGTTGGATCCAGCACCGTTGCGTGCTCTGCGCTCCCTGTGCTACACAAGCCTGTGTTGTCAGCAGGGCTGCTCCTCAGCTGTGACCAAACTCCCCTGGGACAGAAGTGACAACTGTGTTAAGTAACTGTATCCTGCTCCAGTCGGCAGGGGATAGTAGCGACAGCCCTCACACTGTGACTTCCAGCTCTCCTGCTGCCGCTATTCAAGCCCTGGAGATCACCAGTTCACACCTCACTTTGGCAGCTAGGACTTGGTGGCTGTAGCACAGAGCTCGTTTTGGAGAAGTTGGCTAAGACTCGATGGAGGCAAAGGGGTAAGAGGCTTCTTATGGAAGGGCTGAGGTGGTTCTCGCTCGGTTCGTGTGCTCATCCCCTGTTGTGGGTCTTCATACAACTTTTTTCTGCCTGTTGGCTTCTATCTCAAAATAAGGATAGCACTGCAAGCAGTGGGAACCTTTTGAGTACTGTGTTCCTATCCCAGCCTGAAACCAGGAGGGTAAGACGGGCAAAAATAAGCTAGCGATTGAGCTCGATGTTGAAGCCTGACTTTTGTGTTCTCTCAGTATCTGCACACTCAGGCTGGGCATATGTATCATCTTTTACACATCTGCTTATTCTAATCAGGATCAACCTTTAGATGAAACAAAACTGACTTGAATACTTGCCCAGACTGTGAAGAGCTGGGGTTGGAGTTTTGATGAAGTGTGGTGCAGTTCTCTTTAATGTTTCCGCAGCTCGGCTGTATCTGGCTGCAGCCGGGATCAATAGCAAAGGTGCCAAAATAAAGCAGGAGTGGCTGGTGTTGGGTTTTTCCGAGCCTGACAAAGAAAACAAGAAAGCAAAGGGGCCTGTTGTTAGTTGCAGTGTTTTCTTACCTCATGATGCAACAATCTGCCTTGAAGGAATCCAGCGGTCAGGATCAACCCAGAGCATCTTTTACCTTCCAGCCCTTTCGGGAAGCTCAGTGAGGACAATCAGAGAGCTTTACTTGAAATGCTAATCTCTGTCTTGAAAGCGTTGGGCCCCTTACTGAGGAAGGCACACATTAAGGACTTTTCTCTTTCCTCTGTCTGGAGAGACACTGGAATAGCCTCTGAGTTGTACTGCTTTGAAAGAGATGTCACCTGTTGTGGCTTCCAAGGAAGATCCAAGCTGACGCAGGTGTTGCCCTAGAGAAACCTAAATAATAGTTACTGGCATCCGAGAAGCCTGCAGCACTGCGCTCTGGAATGTTTGCAAACAAAATGCCATCAGAGCCTTCAAAGAAAAGCCACATTTCTCTGAGTTAAATTGCAACACCATTCTTTAATGGGTAGGAAGGTGACTTTTTTTTTTTTTTTTTTTTTTTTTTTGGTTAATGTTTGGTTTTTGTCTGATTAAAAAAGACCTCCTAGTTGTTTCCTTCAGTTTTTCCCTGCACGGTAAGGTGACTTTTCCCCTGGCCATTGCCCTGACTAGTGTTACAGAATCACAGAATGGTAGGCTTTGGGAGAGATTTCCAGAGATCATCTAGTCCAACTGCTCTGCTCAAGCAAATCAAGTTGCACCAGAATGGGTCTGAGTGGGTTTTGAAAGTCTCCAGAGAAGACAACTACCTGAAGAGTGCTGTGTTGGGCAGAGGAGTTTGTGTGAAAATCACAGGATCACTGAAACATCCAGGTTGGCAAAGCCCCAAGTCCAACTGATATCCCTACTTTACAAGGCTCACTCTAAACCATATTCCCAGGCACCACATCCAAACGACTTTTAAAGAGGGTTGGTGACTCCACCACCTCTCTGGGTGACCCATTCTAATGCCTGACCACTCTTGCTGTGTGAAAAAATTTCCTAATGTCCAGTCTAAACCTACCCAGTTGCAGCTTAAAGACATTTCCTCTTGTTCTATCACTAATTACCTTTGAGAAGAGACTGGCACTAACCTCTCCACAATGTCCTTTCAGGTGGCTGTAGACTTGGTCTACAGAGAGCCTTCAGGTCTCCTCTTAGCCTCCTCTTTTTCAGACTAAACAGCCCCAGCTCCTTCAGTCGCTTGATGGACTAATTCATTGAAACCCACCCTATGAGCTATCTATTCTGCCTGTTTCTAGAGCTTGCTACTGGAGATCTAGAGCAACTCCTGAAGATTACAAGCAAACAGTTTCAAGGCCTGAAGAGTGCTGTGTTGGGCAGATGAGATCCTACAGGAAGGCTGCAGAGAGACTTTTCATGAGGGAGCCTAGCAGTAGGGCAAGCAGGGATGGTTTGAAGCTGAGGGAGGGTAGGTTTAGACTGCGTCTTAGGAAGAAGCTCTTCAGTATGAGGGTGGTTAGACTCTGATCTTGATCAAACTCATGTTTTTTTCCTTAGCAGAAATTGCATGCTGTAGAGTCAGTATTACAGGGGATGACAGAAACCAGGATCCCAAATTACCGTGACTTGTGGCTATTTAAAGCTGGAGCTGAGTTTCCTCATATTTTAACTGGAGGATGGGGTGGATTCAGTGGAAGCATTGGCAGTGCACCTAAACGAGCAGCTTTTACATCCTGCCATTTCCTCTCTAGGATTCTGTTAGTTGTTGCACTAATGCTTAGGGGCTGTGGAAATGGGAAGCTGGGTTTGTGCTGAAGACTGATATTTGCTGGCCTGCTGCCTGGGTTTGGGAGTCCCAGGCTAGTTCGGTGCTCTCAGGGAGCATCCTGTGTTAAAAATGTATGCGGATATTAAATACATGAATTTACAAATATCCTGTGGAATGTCACACAAACAAAGGTGACATCCTCTCTATTTTTCTCCAGCTTGTCTCCTCTGCTCAAAGAGGGATCAAGAGGAACGTGGCCAGCAGGCCAAGAAGGGTGATTCTTCGCCTTTACTCTGCCCTTGTGAGAGGCCACCTCAAATACTGTGTCCGTTTCTGGTGTCCCCATCATAACAGGGACACAGAGCTGCTGGAATGAGTCCAGAGAAGTGTCAAAGAGATGATCCAAGAGGTGCAACATCTCTGCTAGGAGGACAGGCTGAAGAGGCTGTGGTTGTTCAGCCCAGAGAAGAGAAGACTCCAGGGGGGACCTTGTGGCTGCCTTCCATCACCTAAAGGGATCCTACAGGAAGGCTGCAGAGGGACTTTTCATAAGGGAGCCCAACAGTAGGACAAGCAGGGATGGTTTGAAGCTGAGGGAAAGTAGGTTTAGACTGCGTCTTAGGAAGAAGCTCTTCAGTATGAGGGTGGTGAGACTCTGGAGTAGTCTGCCCAGGGAGGCTGTGGCTGCCTCCTCCCTGGGGTGTTCAAGGCCAGACTAGATGAGGCCTTGAGCAGCCAGGTCTAGCTGAGAAGTGTCCCTGCCAATGGCAGAGATGTTGGAGTAGATGATCTCTGAGGTCACTTCCAACCAAAGCCATTCTAGGATTATATAAATGCGAACTTTGCCACATTCAGTGTTGAGCAGCCAGGTTTTGCCAGACTCTGGTTTCTCACCTCAAGTCCAGGATGCTTCCCTTTCTCATAGCAGCCTCAGCTTGTAGTGTTCTGGCAGAATAAATACTTGGGGCAGTATTCTTAAATAGCAGTAAATACTTTGACCCAAGCCAGATGCTCTGGTTCTTAAATTCATTGACCTGTACAGTATTTTGGTTTGGTGGTCACAGATACTTCTTTGTTCTTTCCATACAATATATCTTAACAGAGTGAGTTTAATTATGAAGCTTTTAAAGGTTTATTAACCTCTGTAAACCCTTTGAAAACAATATATTGAATCAAAGTGCATGTGTGCAGCTTGACTGAAGCAAGGCTGGTTTTCCATGTGAAGGAATATCCAGATGAACACAGGAGGCACAACAAATGCCTGTGGCTCACAAGTTTTCTGACAGTAACAGTTGGTTCTGCCAGATACGGTAAAGTGAGAATCTGGTTGAGCTATACAATATCTGGCCCAGTCATGCTGGTGGTGGTGCAAATCCAGAGAAGGGCCAGGAGGATGCTCAGAGGGCTGCAGCACCTCTGCTATGAGGACAAACTGAAGGAGTTGGGGCTGTGCAGTGTGGAGAAGAGGGGGCTCCCAGGTGACCTTATTGTGGCCTTCCAGTATCTGAAGGGAGCCTACAGAAAAGCTGGGGAGGGACTTTTTAGGCTATCAGGTAGTGACTGGACTTGGGGGAATGGAGCAAAGCTGGAGGCGGAGAGATTCAGATTGGATGTGAGGAGGAAGTTCTTCAGCATGAGTGTGGTGAGGCCCTAGAACAGGTTGCCCAGGGGGATGGTTGGGGCCACATCCTTGGAGATGTTTGCAGCCAGGCTGGCAGAGGCTGTGTCCAGCCTAATCTAGGGAAGGGTGTTGCTGCCTGTGGCAGGGGGGTTGGAACTAGATGATCCTTGTGGTCCCTTCCAACCCTGACTGATTCTATGATTCTGTGTTCTTGAAGGCTGGACCTGGCACTGCCTCTCTCTCGCCACAATGGCTTTGTGGGCTCCTTGCTCTTGGCACTGAGTTTCTACTACTGGAAATAATGCTGGCCAGCAAATCTTTTATAACCCAGTAAATTTATGAGGTGGACAGGTCTTTAAATGGCTGATTGAGCTTGTCTGGAACAGTTGTGAAATTGTGCTTGGAGCCAGAGCAGGGTACGTAGCCTGGGTGTTCACATTTTCTCCCTCACTCTCATCTATTTCTCAGGGAGGAAACAATTCAGAAATCTTTCAGACTAAACAAAACTCTTTGACCTTTTGATGTAGCCACTCTTATCCCTGGAGAAAAAAAAATTAAAAAAAGGTAACAATTTGGGCAAGTAATAATTCACAAAAGCTTCTGGCCCTGCCAAAATCACCCTCTACCCCTGCTCCCCAAATTCACTCTGCTCCCTGTAGTAGAGTTTGTTGGCAAAGATAACCAAGCTTCACGCTGTGGAGAATAATAGGAGATGGAGCAGAAGTGAAATTGTGCTGGTTGTGTATATTTTGCCTTCTCAAGATTAGCCCCAAGCAATTATCTGGCTATGGCCTGTGCCAGAAAAACACAACAGAACAATTTTAGCAGTGCCAATGAAAACTCCAGAATGTGTTGCACTCAAGAGTGTAATTTTAGATTCTGTTTTCAAGTAGTATTTCTGTGACATCATTGACTTTAGGAAAAATAATACCCCAGGGCTTGCTTTGCAAACAGGATGGAGCTTTATGATTTGGCAGCTTTCTGTAGGCAGTAGACAAACGTTCAACACTTAGAAGCCTCTCTAGGACAGCAGGCTCTGCTTCCTATCAGAAGTTAATAGTAATAACAAAAAGTTAAAACTGATGTGGAAGGGGAGTTGGTAGGCACTGTTTGCTGCCCTGAGGGCAGGGATGCTCAGATCACCTCCAGGAAAACCTGAGCCTTGTGAAGATTTGTTCTGGGAGTGAGAGCACTTCTGGCTGAATCCTGTGTGCAGATTGGCCCCAGGCAAGATTTGGGAACTGCAGTTGTTTCTGGTCCCTGTTCATGACATAGACATACTCGGATGTGGTGACAGGATGGGAAAGCTCTGCTGGCCTCCTGAGCAAGCTCCAGCTGCCTCCTGCAGCTCTGTCATTCACTCGCAGCCTATCTGTTATGTGCTTGAGGGATTTGGCTGTAGTGGTGACACTCCCCATGTGCCTAGCCCAGAACTTTACTGTCAGGAAATGCTTTGGATTTCTTTACTACTTTCTGTCAGGAGTTCTCTGTTGATTGTAGGACTGGAAGGGATCCCATGAAGCTGTCCAGTCCTTTCAACCTGTGTGGGGCCATGGGCACTTGAAGAATGCTTTGTAGGCCTCCAAAGCTGAGGTGCCACAGAGTCTTCTATTCACAGAGGAAAGAGGTTTCTTCATTTGAATTCATCTGAATTTCCTTCCTGCAATCATAAGCCTGTTGCTTCCTTGTTCTGCACACACATTGCAAATAGGATAAGGACTGGACAGAATCATGGTATGGCAGGGGCTGGAAGTCCAAAACTCATCCAGTCCAACCCCTCCCAGAGCAGGATCACCCAGCCCAGATCACACAGGAACACATCCAGGTGGGTTTTGAATATCTCCAGTGAGGGAGACTCCACAGCCCCCCTGGGCAGTGTTCCAGTGCTCTGTCACCCTCATAGGGAAAAAAGTTCCTCCTCATGTTTAAATGAAGCTTCCTATGCCTCAGCTTCCACCCAGTGCCCCTTGTGCTGTCACTGGGCATCACCCAGCAAAGCCTGGCTCCAGCCTCCTGGCACTCACCCTGAACATCTTTATAAGCATGAATGAGGTCACATCTCAGTCTCCTTTTCTCCAGGCAAAAGAGCCCCAGCTCCCTCAGGCTGTCCTTGTAACAGAGCTGTTCCATTTCCTTCATCATCTTTGTGGCTCTGTGCTAGACTCTCTGAAGCAGTTATGTGTCCCTCTTGAACTGAGGAGCCTAGAACTGGGCACAGTGCTGCAGATGTGGCCTCACTAGGGCAGAGTAGAGGGGCAGGAGAACCTCATTCGCCCTACTAACCACAGCCCTTCTCATGCACCCCAGAATGGCATTGGCCCTCCAGGCCACAAAAGCACATTGCTGGCTCATGGGCACCCCTCCCATCCACTAGGACCCTCAGATCCTTTTCCCTTTTGCTGCCTTCCAACAGGTCAGTCCCCAGCTTGCAGGTTTGCAATTTGACCCTTATTGGACCTTTCCCTTCTGCCCCTACCCATCCTGGTTCTTTCTTTACACTGAATTGTGTATGTTTTTGGTTTTTTTCTTTCTTTTCTTTTTTTTTTTTTTTTCCCCCTTTCCACCCTACTTTATAGGTAGATATTTCAGAAATCTCTTGTAGTATCTGCACCACATACTTCTAGGCAAAGACAAAGAGAATTAAAGGAAAGCTAATGTCTCCATAAGCCTTTCTTCTTCTGGAAGGCTCTGTAAGCTCAGTGGGTGCCTTCAGGTGTGTGAAATAACTTATTTCCTTTCAGCAAAGGATTTCTTCTGAGAAAAGTGTTCTCTGGCTCTAGGGCAAACCATGCTGCAAGCCCTGCTCTGCTCTGTGCTGTCCAGCATAGGCAAGTGGAGTAAGCCTTAGGTTAGGTGTGATGAATCAGCTGTGGCTGGTAGCAGAGGCGCTGCCAGCGGCTGTGTCTGCAGCTGGGTGATTCAGCATTCTCCCCGGGACTCAGCAGTTGGTAAGATCAGGCAGGTGACACACACACATTTCTTTCACAAGCAGCTCAGGGACTTCTGTGCCCTTGCTTCCAGGCTGTGTTGGATGGGAGGCTGACCATGAGCCAGCAGTGTGCTCTGGTGGCTGGGAGGGCCAGTGCCATTCTGGGGTGCATTAGAAGGGCTGTGCTTAGTAGGTCGAGAGAGGCTCTTCTGCCCCTCTACTCTGCCCTGGGGAGGCTTCATCTGCAGTATTGTGCTCAGTTCTGGGCCCCTCAGTTCAAGAGGGAGTTAGAACTGCTTGAGAGAGTCCAGCACAGAGCCACAGAGATGCTGAAGGGAATGGAACAGCTCTGTTATGAGGAGAGCCTGAGGAAACTGGGGCTGTGCTGCTTGGAGAAGAGGAGCCTGAGAGGTGACCTCAGCAATGGTTATAAATATGCAAAGGTGAGTGCCAGGAGGCTGGAGCCAGGCTCAGATGAGGCATAGGAAGTTTCATTTAAACATGAGGAGGAATCTTTTTCCAGTGACAGAGCACTGGAACAGGCTGCCCAGGGAGGGTGTGGAGTCACCCTTGCTGGAGATATTAAAAACCTGCCTGGATGTGTTCTTCTGTGACCTGGTCTAGGTGATCCTGCTCTGGCAGGGGGCTTGGACTGGATGAGCTTTGTGGGTCCCTTCTAACCCCTGGTGTTCTGTGATCTGGCATGGTATGGCTCTTCTGTTGCTAGACCACAGTTCTGCTTGGCAAGTTTGGGCACAGCAGCTATGCTGTGAATGAGTAGGCTCATTGTTTGCTGGAGTGGCCAGATACAGGCATCAGGTTGCCTCTGGGTTGTGTGAACTAATAGCTCTGTGCCAGGAAAACCTGTGAACCTCATGCTGATTTCCATGACAGTGAATAATTTTCGTGTTGATTTCCATGAAAGTGAATAATCTGCTCTGAGAGTGAACCCTGCCAGGGAGGGGCTGAGACTTCCCCTGAATATCTGCAATGTCCAGAAATCTTGGGCACTGCTATAATATGAATAACAGATCCTCACAGTCTCATCAGCTCCTAGACTCCCTTGGGGAACTTTGCATTCTTCTGTAAATATGAGCTTTGTGGGAGAAGTCTGATGCTGCATGAGCATGTGAGGATTTCCTTGCCAGTTGGCACGAGAAGACTATAAATCTGTGGAGGCACGAGCCCTTCCCCCTGCCCCTTCTTACAAAATTAATGGCTCTTCAGCTGATCCAAAACAAAGAGTGCTTTCCCTCAGGCAAAGTGGTCTTTAAAATAATAATTGAAAAAAAGAAGACATTTTAGCATACAGATGGAAAACCTTGTCTAAATCCAGGTTTAATAAGGCAAGAAGTGTCCAGGCAAAGGAACTGCATCATCTCTTGCTCTCCTTTGGGCTTTCAACTTCCTGGGAGTAAAGGTTAGAAAATAAAGAAGAGCTGAGGCTGGTGGAGATTGAGTGATCTTGGCATATGGGTGATATGCATGACCCAGTATGGGTTGAACTAGTGGGTCATGGAGACTTGCAGGCTCTGTCAGAGGGGGAGGTCACTGTCACTTTGACTGTGGTTTTTCTCTCTCCTCATTTCCCACCTGCATATTGTAGAATCATAGAATCAGTCAGGGTTGGACACCCTACCCTAGATTAGGCTGGACACAGCCTTATCCAGCCTGGCCTTAATCACCTCCAGGGAAGTGGCCCCAACCACCTCCCTGGGCAACCCATTTCAGAGTCTCACCATTCTCATGGTGAAGAACTTCTTCCTAACATCCAGTCTGAATCTACCCTTTTCTAGCTCTTCTCCATACCCCCAGTCCTGTCCCTACCTGATATCCTTAAAGGTCCCTCTGCAGCTTCTTTGTAGCCCCTTTCAGATGCTGCAAGGCCACAATAAGGTCACCTGGGAGCCTTCTCCTCTCCAGACTGAACAGCTCCAATTCTTTCAGTCTGTCCTCATAGGAGAGGTGCTGCAGCCCTCTGAGCATCCTCGTGGCCCTTCTCTGGACATCTTCCAGCACATCTTGTCCCCGGGTCTCCAGAACTGGATGCAGTACTCCAGGTGGGGTCTCAGCAGAGTGGAGTAGAGAGGGAGAATCACCTCCCTTGCCCTGCTGCCCACACTACTTTTGCTGCAGCCCAGGCTCTGGTTGCTCTCTGGGCTGCCAGTGCACACTGACAGCTCAGATTGAGCTTCTCATCCATCAGCACCCCCAACTCCCTCTCCTCAGGGTTGCTGTCAAGCCACTCACTGCCTACCCTATATTGTTTGAAGGGAGAGCTAATAACAGAAAGTCATTAAATCTTCAGCTCTCCTCTGAAGTACCTTTGGACAAAATGATGGCAAGTGCCAGCATGGCAGTGTGTTTTTTCTGGTCAAATCCTGAAGAAGGTCATGGGAGGACGGGGACTTAGCCACCTCATCTGCTCCTGTCTGACCTGCTGGGTCATCCCAAACACTCATCTGTCTCTGAATTCTTCCTATCACTGAATTCTGGAGGCAAATTACGCAAACCCCTTCCTTTTTACTCTTCCTAGTCTATTATTCATCAGTGTTGGAAGAAAGCAAAAGAGAGAAATCTCACCGGTAAGAAATTAGATGAGGCTGGGGGCCCTCAGAACGACAACAAAAGGCAATGGAAGAATATTTTAAGTGTGTATCACTGCTTGGCAAACTACTCAGTGATGGCTGTCTGCAGCTTTGGTAGCCATGTGGAGCCTGCAAAATACAACCCACACTGGTAGCTGAGATGTAAAATGCCTGCAAGCTCATCTGGCTGTTCCAATGCTAGGAGTTGTGAGCCAGTTTTTGTGGTGTGGGTTTGTTTGTCTTTGGTGTTGCAAGGCATTTTTAAGGACTTTGTGGCAGCTTTGTTAGACAAAGAGGATGTTCTGGTGGGCTTTGGATATGGGAAGTGATGCTTTCCAAGGCTTCAAATACTGCTCAATAATTTACTGCAATGTAGAGGTACAAACGATTTCATAATAGCACTGAAGGCAGCTTTAGGGCAGATGGGAGCATGGTCTATGAGGAGGTAATTGCACCCAGAGGATCAGAGGCACAGCTGCATTTCATGCTTGGTAATTCCCCTGGGATATGATTATCTCTTGATAACAGAACTACTCACATGCCTCTTTGCCTGGTGAGAGCTGGGGAGGGAGGTGGTGGAAATAGCTCTTCAGTGAGCAAATTCCCCTGCAGAGGATCCTTCTGAGAGCATTTGGGAACTTGAAGCAGGTGCTTATTGTACAGAGAGCTGGACAAGAGAGGCCAAGGTCCTGAAAAGCTCTCTCTGTGAACCTGCTGCCTCCGCTCAGAGGCTGCTCTCTCTCTCTAGATTTGCTCTGCAGCTGTGTTCCTAAAGGCAACCCACTGCTGGAAGTAGTTGCTGAGAGCAACAAGAAATGGTAAGGGTTTGATTTTTTGCTGCCATAACCTTCTGTACCCTGCTATTAATGGGGATTTTATGTGTTTGACTGGGAGTAGGGGATTCTTCACCTTCAGCCACCAGTTCTGCTGGATCCCAAATGCACTAATGCTCATTTCAACTTCAGCAACTTCAATTTGCACATTGCAGCTCAGCTTTGATTCTGCAGCAAGGGCTTATCTGCTAAATGACTGCAAGGGTCTTAGTGTCCCTAAGGGTTAAGCTCAGCATATGCTTGCACAGGGAAGGGGCAGACATATGAAAGCTTTTTTTTCAGCATTTGCTTGGATTGTCTTCCTTCTTAACCTATGTTACATATTGCTTTTGGGAGAAAAGAAAACCTTAAAGCCCCCAATCTGTAACCCAAGCCTGTTGCACATTTCTTTTCTGCTCTCAGTCCTAGGGAAGGAAGTGAGAGGTAGGTTGGTCTGCCTAATTTTTCTTTTCTGTCATCCTCTTGCAGTGAGTTTTTGCACTAGCCTGCAGACAGAGAGAAGAGCTGGGTGGGTGGTGATGAAACAATCATCACTTAAAACTATTTGCTGATAATGAGTCACTCTTCATGGAGTCCCAATCTGTTCTCCCTTCTGTCGAACACTGAAAGTGCAGCAAAGCTGCTTGTTTTGCTGCAGGTTTTTTGGGTTTTTTTCCCCCTGAAGGATGGATTCTAGTGGGGGGATTTGGTGAGAAAGAGGAAGGAACGAAATGTGTGTTTGTGGGGGAACAGTAATCAAGAGTTGCCTTTTTGTGCCAAACCTGAGTATGAAGCTCCTGGATGAGGAGCTGTGGCTGTTCTCTGCAGTCTGTAGGCTGCAGGTACTCTGTAGCTGGCATGTTTCTGTACTCCCTATGCTCCATAGCTGGCATGGCTCCCACCAAATCCCTGTGGCTGTTACTGCTCAGCTGGAAGTGGTGTCTAATGCAAACCCTTTAGGCCAGGTGGTGAGACAGAGAGCTTTCCATGATGCTCCATGCAGAACTTTTCCATGCAGCTTTTGCCCCACTGAAGGGATGGGATTTAAACAAAAAAAAAAATAAATCTTGTTGACAGGTGTAGAGATGACCCAGCATAAAACAAAACAAGGCCTGGATGATCCCAGCAGACAGCTGTGCTCCACCTTCTCTAGAAGGTCCAGCTGCAGCCGTTCATAGGCAACATCTTGATAGCTGCCATGCTGTGTGTTAAGTGCTCTCTGGCTTGTGTCAGGGTAGGATATGCCTGTGAGGTCTCCCCTGAAATGACTCCTGCAATAACAGACCAGTCCTGTAGATTTCAATGCAAACTCAATTTTCTTGTAACAAGGTTTAAGGGGAAGTTTATTGGAGTATTGATAAAGGAGAATGCAATAGATACATGTCCCAGAGTTCATATGTTGTAAGACATTAAAGCATACTTTGCATGTTTATCACTGTCCAAATCAATTGAGGTTTTAATTCTAAATAAAAAGAGGTGCTTATTCAAGCATAGGAAGCTGTGTTCAAGAGAAGGGCTAAAAATAGGTACTGGGTCAGATGGAACTGAAAAGGCTAAAACCAAAAGGAGAATTAAGAGAAGTTGTTTGGATTTTTTGTTGTTGGTTTTTTTGTTTGTTTGTGTTTTGGTTTTAGTCTGAGAGAACTGCATGGACCTTTCTTACCAACTGTGGGTGAGCTTTGTTCAGTAAGCTATCAAGAGAGCTGGCAGCTGGTGGTGAAGTGGACATTTCCCATGTTGAAGTCATCTCTTGGAGTTCCAGGGTGTCCTCTCGATGCGTGGATGCATCACTGCTAATGCCTGTGGTGCTCTGCCCCCTCACAAATCCAGTGACACCTTCCACCAGCACTTTACAACCTTTCAGTTTATCCTGATTGTACTTGACCCGCTTCAAACACAATAATCCTTCCTGCAGATCAGATATGCAGTAATCCTCCTTTACAAGTGGGAGCACAATGGGCTTCTGCCATCAGACATGATGTAATCCTGCTGCATCAGATAGAGAATTTCTTTCAGGCATCATGCAAAATGCTGTTCTCTCTCTTCTTGTAGCAGGCTGCAGTCGCTTTCCACCAGATGACTTTCACATCCCTGCACTGTAGTTCTGCTCAAGGCAATAAGCTCCTTTACTTCCTTGCCATGCTCTGTTACAGCACACATCCCTAGGGATGGCAGTGATGGGTGAAGTGAGGAATCTGCACTGCAGGTGATGTGCTCTTCTGAGGAAGGACTCTTCTGTCTTCTGCATGTGCAGGACTTAGTGCAGCTGGAGATAATAAACCTTGAGTGCTTCTGAAGTATGAACCTCAGCTGACTGAGCCTCTCCTGTTTGCAGTTCTCTTCACCCCATAGGCCTTGTAAAAACGGTGACACCTGTCCTCAAGCTCTGCTGAAAGCAGGTGCTGCAGTCACCTTATACCGTGCAAATGGTTGGCTGTGTGGCATTAAGCAGCTGCCAGCTCTTCCAGCTGCACCCTCTCCTCCTCCTGGTAGCTCAGGTGTGTTTGCCCTGTCTTGTACAGGTTGTTTTATAATCCTTCTGCTGGGGATGATACAGGAGAGCTGTCTTTGTATGCATGTTCTCTGTAACCTTTCTGTAATCCTTCTTGTGGGTTCCGAGCACTGCAAATCCTCTTCTCTTTAAGTACAGCTTCTGCTAGGTTCTTGCTTGAGGAAGGGGGGAGAGGGAGGTGCTATCATGAGGAAGGAAAGCATGTATGCTATCGCTCTCTTAATCCTCCAGTCTGTTAGAAAGCAGCTACACATCCTGCCTGATTGAATACCTGCCTTGTAATTCAATCGCGGGGTTCCGCTGCCCTCCATAAATAGATTAGGCTGCTCTGCTGCCGTGTGCTGCGAGGCTGCCTGCTCAGCTGAGCACTGTCTTTGTGTGTGCTCTCTCTGCCACAGGGAACTGCAGCAACAGAGGAAGCAGCTGAGTTGGGGTGTTGGAGTGCGAGGGCTGCCATCCTTGGCTTCAGGACATGCACATCTGAACGTTCCTTTGACTCCGAGCCGTGTAGTGCACCCTGCGTCAGCCACGGGTTTGGGGGGGATGAAGGAGTAGCAAGGATGGCTGGCAGGTGAGAAGTGACAGTGGCTGCTCAGAGACCCCATAGCTCTGTTGTGTGGCTGGGTTAGTGTGGCTTTGGTGCTAGATGGGTGACAGCAGAGCAGCTGGTGACCTGAGAACTGCTAAGTCGGCTCCTCTGTGCTGCTGCATGCTGTTGGTCTGCAAGCTGCATCGGGCTCCAAGGGAGCAGACAAAGGCAGTGGCATTTAAGGTGTGCTGCTGGAAGTCTGGCTATCTGGGCTCTGATAACCAGGGGGCTGCTGTCTGTCTCTGTCTTTAATCTGTCCTGTTAACTAGATGGTGGGTGACCTGTGCAGTGCTGAACTTGTGCTTCCACAGAACAAACTGCACAGTGGAGCAGGGCTCGGCTCACCTCTTGTGCTTTATAACCCAATCTGTCAACACTGACTGACACTTTCTCAGTAGCATTGGCATTAGCTTTTTGGGCTCAGTGAGGCAGAGGGTGATAGATGTGCAGTTCTCACACATGGAAAGCCTTCATTTTGGATTGCATATTGCCAGCAAGCGCTTTGAGAGACAAAATGATCAATGCTTGCAACATGGGTGTCCAGCTGTAGCCTGAGAATAAGAGACTGAACTTCAAGCTGGTGGGAAATAAGCAGGTTTGTTTTAAAAAATCATAGAAACTCCTTCTTGGTGTTTTACTGGAATCAGCAAATCAAATAGGGCTTGCCTGTGGGCTCCTCTGAGGGCATTCTGAGCACCTCACACTGTCCTTGGCTAATGGCACAATGGAGATGGGAGATGATTGTGTGGCACTAGATGTGTATTTCTTGAGGAGAAACTTGGTGAGTCCTTTTCAAGAAAAGTCTTCCAAGGAACCTTTTAGAGCAGAAATAACAGATCTTGCTGCTGAGGTTTTGTTTTTTTTTTTTTTTTTTTGTGGTGTTTTTTTGTTTGGTGTGGGATTTTTTTCCTGTTCTTTTTGTGTTCATTAAATGAGATACGGTTACGTGGAGGCTCTAAAATAAACTAGTGGTGCAGAAGCACCTTTTAAAACTTGTCAGCTGTGGGTTTTTTCCCCAGTACCTTTGCCTCTTAGGACCACAAATGGCTTCCTAAAGCAGAGGAAAACCATTATTAATTACACTGCATAATGAACTCATTTGGCTTTCTGCCCAGCTTCCAAAAACAGCACTAGCACCAGGCTGGATACTGTTGTCTCACTGTAATTATGTTTATATGGAAAGTTAATTTTTGTTTTCATAAATTGATTTGAGGCTTCTGGAAGCTATTTGGAGATAATTAACTTTGCCCACACAGACCTATATAAGGGCATTTGTTTACAAGGTAGTGCTCAGTGCTGGAGCATGGAGGTATGTTCCTGGGTTGATCTGCAAATATTCAGCTAGCAGCTTAGGGCAGCTGTTACCAGACTGATTTCCTCTTTGTGGACAGCAATAGCAAGCAAACACCACAGTCTGGGGATTTTGTAGACTGGCAACAACCCTTAGGGTGGGAGCTGCAGTCCCTACTTGCAATCCAAATAATTCACACTCTGCCAAAGTTAATGCTGGAGTCACAAACTCCCCTGATATGAACAACAAAGGTGACAGTCCCAAATGGAAAAGGCTTCTAAGGAGTGAAATTAGACCTCCACAAATAAGTTCATGTGAAGATGTGAGATGGAGGACAAGCAGCAGAAGTGCAAGGTGATTTAAGGGGACCTTCATGGAGGACACATGATGTGATAATGCTGGAGTGACTTACTTGTTTAGTTGTAGGCACTTTGTCTTTGGGTTCTTGGCCCCTGCAGTGAACTCTTCCTTCCAATCAATTCATTAATGAGCTAATTTGTTAGGTATAGGGATCCATTAGAGAAGTGTGCAATAACCTCAGGATGCAAAGTCCTGCTCCCAGCACGTGGCTACTGAAGAGCAAAAGCAGGGGAGTAAAACAAAATCTCCTTGGCAGCTTTGCACTGGTTTGGGAGCTCTCCTCTGACTCCTTTTAAATGTAGGGGAACATGTGAGGCACTCATGGCTAATAAGGCAGTGGATGGCCTGGCTGAGTGAAGCAGCCTGCGTGGGTCAGTGTCAAGGGTGCTAATTTTTAGAGCTACATTTTTTAAGTTTCTATTTCAGTTCACCACAGGCTTTGCTCTCTAAACTGAGAAAAAAGTGTTCCCCGAAGGCCTGAAAATGTGCTAATTCCATACTTCACACTTTAAAACCACAAACAAAGCTGCATCAGAAGGCCTTCAGGTTAGGCTAGAGGAAACAAAACCTCAGTGGTATTTGGAGTTCTGATCTGCTGAGTTTGTAACACAGAATGACCTTTCCCTGCCCTTGCAGAAGACCAGTGTCCATCCCATGGCCGAATTGCCAACAAGCTCATAAATTCTGTTTCTGCCTACTTGAGTCTCTGTGTTCCTGTCTCAAGCAAATCCCCAAGGTGACTGTTTTGTAAGCTTTGCCACAGTGCTTTGGTTGGGATCAGGCAGTGTCTGCAGATTGAAGGTCAGCATGCTGGAACAGCAGCCCTGGATGAGATCACCAACAGAGGACTTCCAGAAGATGCTTGTGGTGTTTCATCTGCAAACGATGTAGCTGTAAAAGGAGAAGCAAAGCTGAAGTGTTATGAAAGAGGTTGCAGGTTTCCAATGGATGTTGACCTTCTTCCTCTTCTTTCTCTTCTTCCTTTACCTCATCTCCCCTCTTAATGCAGAAGCAGAGTTGTAAGGTCCATTCCCGGTTTGCTACTGCACTTCTCAGCAGGGAACATTTAAGGTATTTGGAGTCTAACTGCTTTTAGTTTTATATCTACAGGCCTCTTGAAAAAGGAGTATTTTTCTGTGGAAGAAACATTACCCTTTCCCTTAGATATTCAGAGATATCTGAGAAGTAGAGGGAAACTTGAGCTTTGCAAAGCTTTGTACTAGAAAGGTAGATAGGCTGGAGAAGTGCTCCTGTGCCAGGTGCTACCTGGGTGGCTTTGCTAGTTATTGGGACAACACCATGTGTAACATTTACTGCACAGTGGAGATTTGAAACATGTAAAATAGCCAAACCCCTCCCCAGGTGAACTTGGTAGTGTATCTTAAATCATTATGCAACTGTATTCAAGATGCAGCAGGAGGGTTGGATGAGCGTCAGGTTCTTGGGTGGTGTGGGTCCGAACTGCAGGGGGTGGATGCTGCTTTTCAGCTTTTTCACTTGGGGTTTGTGCTTAGCCCTGAGCACTAAGGTGCTAATCCTTAGCTGTAAGTCAAATACCCTGTTAGGGTCATGTGCAAACATGGACAGGAATTCAGCTGGAAATCTGAGCTGTTGGCCCTCAGCTCTGCAGCGCTGGGTGAACCTGGTGTGCTGGCTGCCCGGGCTCTGCTGGCTGCCCAGGCTCTGCCTGCTCAGCTGTGTTGCAGGAGGCTCCTGGCAGCCCCTGGGGAGAAGGAGGCGGCTGTCTGTGCAGCCAGACGTGTTTGTAGATCGTTCCCAGAGCTCAGCGTTTGCAGGCGAACTTCCAGTTTCTAACACAGGCACTTGAATGTCTCCAGGTTTTCCACTCCTGGGTGGCTGCCTGCCGTGAGGCTGCAGCGTGGACTACGTCATTTACTTTACTTGTAAGGGACTCCTGCTCACGAAGCATGCAGGGGAAACAGCAGCTGAGGTGAGGTAACTACAGAGAGAACTCGGTGCTGTTTGAGGTACAGCAGCCTGCTTATGGGGCAGCTGGGCTGGGAGCAGTGGGGCAGCACACTCTGCTCCCTCTGCTTGCAGATGTGATAATCGTCCTTATTATCACCTGTGGCTGGGTCATCTCATGTCACTTCTTGACCATATGGCTAGATAGTCTTGTGGAGAACATATTTGTCCTTCTGGCCAGATAAAATACCACAGTGGATGTGAGGTGGACCTCCAGTTATGTACTCAACACATGGTGGTCACTGATCAGGCAGCTTACCTGGTGCTGTTTCTTGCTTTGCTTGTTCAGTATTTGAGCCAAACAGGCATTTCTGAACCTTCTTAACCTGCAGAAGCACTTCTGCAGCCTAGAATAGAACTATTTGTGTGTAATTACCTGCATCAGGGCCTGAATATCCAATACCAAAAAGCAGCTTTAGGATTTTGCTGATGGCTCACATAAAGAAACTGCTATTAAACATCTCATCCTGCCCCTTCAGACCAGCCCTCTTCTCAAATTTTGCTCTGACACTAGCCAGCACTTTGAGAGATGCTGCAGTTCAAAGCTTCTCATGGGTTAACCCCAGCTGGCAGCTCAGCCCCACACAGCCATGCACTTGCTCCCAGCTGTTGATGAGGAAGAGAAGGGGAAAATAAGAATATTTGTGGGCTGAGCTAAAGACAATTTAACAGATAAAGCAAAAGCTGTGCAGGAAAACAAAACAAACCCAGGAGTTATCTCCTGGCAGGCAGGTGTTTAACCATCCCCAGGGAAGCCAGGCTGCAATATGTGCAAGGGTGACTTGGGAAGACAAACGCCATCGTTCCAAGCACCCTCCCCACCCTACCTTTTCCCCCAGGTTTATATGCTGAGCATGACATCATATGGTCTGGAATATCCCTTTGGACAGTTGGGGTCAGCTTGTCCTTGCTGTGTCCTCTCTCAGCTCCCTTGTGCATTCTCAGCCTACTTGACAGTGAGGTGGGGTGAGGAGGAGGAAAGCTTCTGTACAAGCCCTGCTCAGCAATAATGGAAACATCCCAGAACGATCAATGCTTTCCAGCACAAATCCAAAACCTAGCCCCATACTGGCTACTGTGAAGCAAGTTAACCCCAGCCAAAACCAGCATAAGGCTGTAAATGATGGCTGTGGCTGAAGTGGAACTTCCTTTTGGATCCCCACAGTTCAGCCACTGGGTGATGCAGTGGGTTGAGCAGATACGTGTGAGGGGAAGGCTTGAAGCGGCGACGTTAAAACAAAAATCCTGGAAGCAGGCAATTCTCAGTGGCAGATGAGGAAGAGTGAATTGGAAAGGCTGCTCCTTTCCCCCTCCACCTGCTGAGCTGTCCCAATGACAGGTGAAGGCTTTACCCTTCATCTCCCCGGTTATTTGCTTCCGTATTTTATGGAGGCTGTTTGTTGTGCGCCACAGGCTGCTCCGTAGCTGTGTTCCCATGCCAACCGCCCTGCGATACCGAGTAGACGCTTAGGGAAACAAAGCAGCTTTAATCCTCAACCTTTGGATGTCTCCTGCCCGGCGAGGCCAAGCCTCCAAAGAGGAACCCTGCTGCTTATAAAGTGGTGCTCCAAGGTTCCAGTTAATTGGGCCCAGTCATTAAGGGAGATTCAGTTTATGTCTCATGGGACTGTGAAGGGAGTGGATTTTTCACAGCAGATATCTACAGTGTGTATTGGCTCTCATCAGGTTAAAAAAAAAACCAAACCAAAACATGACAAAAAACCCATGAAAAACAACCCCCAAGCAAGCAAACTTTCAGCAAGAGAAGAAATGCTTCGGAAATGCTCCTAATTACTTGCCTTTAGCAGAATGGCTGCCCTGCTCTTTGGAAGCTGCATTTATCTGCTGGAGGAACCAGCTCATTAGCTCTACTGCTCACACTGATAATCAACAACGTAATTAATAATTATTTATATGGCACTCGTGGCAGAGGGCTTTGGATCACATAACAAAACATCATTTCCTTATGATCATTCAAGGATTTCTAACTGTCTCTTTTGTCTTCTCCCTCCACTCCCCCAGCCCGTTCTTGACTTTCCCTGCCCTTTCATGCCAGTTTCTAATACTTGGCACAGGTTTTTACTTAACTTCCTACCAAGTGGCTCCTTCTTCTCCTTTAGACGCCTCTCTGAAGTCCCACTTGACCCACAAAGAATTTCAAGTGCCAGAGCTGTCACCATGCACAGCAACCCAGATTGGCAGGAGCAGCTTCTCTGACTTCAGCTGCATCTCTTTATATGGATTTTTGGACCGATCCCTGTTGGCACTTGAAATACCAGAGTGCAGGATTTCTCTTGGTCAAGATCTTCACCTGCTGTGAATTTTCCAAGGCCAAAGCAGGAATGCTGTGTATGGGCTACACCTAAGATATCCTGGGGAGAGTGTTTCAGCAAAGTGTTCTGACGCTGTTCCAAGGGTGGGAACAAAGCTAATCTTCCTGTGAGGCTTCCCTGAAGTGCTTTGACAGCGACAACATCCTGACCTGCAGGGTAAGCCACAGGGCAGCTTTCATTGTGTTTTGCTAATGTGGTGAATTCTTGCAGCTGCTGGCATCGGGGATGACATACAGCAGGATTCCTGCAGTCAAGTCCCATAAAGCCACTGGATGTCTGTCAGCCTGTGCTGTGCCTCTCCCTGTACAGTCTCCATGCTTCTGCCCACATGTTTGACATGGCAAGGCCACCATCATCCCATGGATGGGCATGGCCAGTGCTGCCCTGAGCATGTCAGGTTAGCAGCTGTGCTCCAAGTGAGCCTCACTCCTTGCCCAGCACAGCAAACAAGCTACAGGAAAGAGATGTAAAGCTGCCATGAGTAGAGCAGCTGTAGAAGCTGACATAAGAAAGGTGAAGGGGCTCACTGGGAGATGAAGAGGGCAAGAAATCAAGTGGACATTTATGGGGTGTAGGCCATGCTACAGAGACTCATTTCCTACGGAGCAGTGTTTGGAGAGCAGGTCAGATGTCAAAATGCATTTGGGAAAATGTGGTGGTGTCTTTTGAATGGGGAGAAGCTGGTGTCTGACCAGAGATGTTCCTCCTATGCTGCAGGAGAGGTGTGCTTGCCCTCTTGCCCTGCTCCCTGTCTGAATGCCTGTCTTTGGAGCTGGGAACCCAATGTGACTTCGCTGTATCTGCAAACCTCAGTCTGAGGCTTGGAAACATTCTTGCTGGCACCATGTGTTGCTAAGCAGATGGGCTGCTGCCTTTGTACCCACTGAAGGTTCTCAGAGAGGGTGGGCTTCAGTGTGGCATTTCAGTCATTGTTGCCAGCACAGAAGAAACAGAAGGAAAAGCATCTCCAGTTCTTTACCACCTGCTTTTCTTCCTTCCTTGTGGTCTCATCTGACACTGAAGTAGGTACTCAGATGAGTTTTGCCCACAAAATGCCTTGAGAGGAAGATGGGAGAGAAAAAACTACTCACCTGGGTTGACTGCTAGATGCAACAGATGAAGCTCTGGTGTGAGGAAGCAGCAGAAAAACCATGGCCTGCTAAAAATATAAGGGTGATGCAGCTCAGTCATTAGAGGGGAAACTTGAGCCATGTGTGGTCCGTGATGGGGACTGAATGTAAATGGTTTGAGTGTGACTTGCCAAACCATTTGCTGTTCCTTTTCTCTGTGGGCTGGTAACAGCAGGAGTTGCGTAGCTGGGTGGCAGCACTCCAGGACATGGCATCCAGCCTTTGCTTGCAGAGATGGGTGCTGCAGACAGCTGGCCAGCTTCCCTGTGGCCTTTTCCTTCTTGATTTGCTAGGTCCCTTGTCTTGATCTGAGGAACCAGATGGGTCTTCCCTTGTGTCTTTTCAGAAAGTGCTGAGCACACCCAGAGAAGGAAGAGTGCTGAGGCTTTGCTAGTGCTGATCACTCTGAATACATGAATGAAATTACAGCTGGGAGCAAGTGAAATGCTTTTGGATGTCCCACCCAGAGGCCTGGACAGTTAAGGTCTGACACCCTGTTGCTGGCTCTGACCTTTTGTTTACCGATGCTGAGTTTTCTGCTTTGCAGCAGCTGGACTATAGGAATTGTCTTCTTTGGTTAGCCATGGCAGGGGCTGTTTGCTCTGTGACCTGTCTCTGCTGTCCTGTCCTTTTCCAATGGAGCAAAATTCTGAAGAACAACACTTAGGGGTTTAAAAAACCTCACCAACAAACAAACGAAAAACCAAACATGAAAAATATTTTGGAATTCTTACTTCCCTCCATGAGGGTTTCACCTCTTTGTTATTTATGGCTTCTCCCTCCTGGTTAAAGGGATTATTCCCCTTGAAAAATGCACTTTGACAGATTGCCCAGGCCCCATCGGCAGATGGGGTAGGAGCTGACTCATTTCTCTCTGCTCAGGTGAGTGATCCATCTCTCTTTCCCATTGATTTTTCTGTCCTTGTGCCTCGAGATTTATGGAACTAGATGCATCAAAGAGCAAACTCTGTTCCCAAACCCTTGAAAGATTAAAGCGGTTAGTATTTCACATCTTCAGCACCCCTTTCTTCTCCTTCTATCCCAAAAAGTAAAGTGTTAGGCTTTAAGAGCTAATTACACATGGTGACAGGTTTCATCATCACCAAGAGAGTCTGCATATCAGAACTGGGCTTTGTTGTCTTTTCTTTGCCTGTCCATCTGCCCCCTGCCGTGGCTGTTAACGACACTGGTGTGCTGGGTGAGCTAACAGGCACTGAGCAGATGGGAGAATGGTGAATTACATAATTTTACTCTATTTCAATGTAAAATTTTTACCAGATCTCTAGCTGATGAAGCGAGAGACATAGTGGGGAGAGAAGGTGTGGGTGAAACAAGGACAACATTATCCCTGTAGTTGGCCACACGGGCTGGTTTGTTTTTTGGAACGCCCTCTCTTGCAGATGATCTTCCCATAAGTATCTGCTGTGCTTTTTGGTGATATTTCCTCCCCAGCATTGTTTTTCCTGCCTCTTACGCAAAAATGCTGAGATATTTTTGTGTGTGTGACCACATTAAGCATTTGGATCTTTCTCTTCCCATCTGTAAAGTGAGAAGAACAAGATATCTTCTCCTTCGTTCTTTGTTGTGACTGCTTTTGATTACAGTGCTAGGGAGGAGATTTTCCTTGCTGCATTGATGAGCAGGACCCCTGTGTCATTCCAGATGTTGCTAAGAAATGAGCTGATTTAAGATATATTTCAGGATGTTGGGTTTGCCTAAGAAACACTGCTACATTCCTGCTGCCTCTGGGAAATGTAGCTGTGGCTGCACCCTTTATCTGATCACCACTTCTCCCTTCCTCAGTCCTTTGTGGCCTTGGCAAGTGTCTAAGCTATGCACAGCTGATGTTTGCGATCTACTGAAAAGCTGAATGATGCTTTGTATTGTTGAGCAAAACGTGTTGGCGTGTTTATCTGGCTTACTGGGTGAGCGTTTGGAGAAACAAAATCAATAACATTTATGTAAGGCTCCTGTCATCTGCTCCAGCCTCTCCCTTGCAACTGTGCCTGCTTTTCCTGAAGTGAATAATGAAATGTATTTGATTGTATGGCATGATGGCCACACAACAGCAGCTCCAAAGCAGTTCTGATCCCTCCAGTGTACAATAAATGCTTAACTATTTTTCATGTGCAAACGAGCAGAAGTCAGTTCAGTGCCCTGTTTGTAAATGAGCAGGAAGTGCTGTGCTGCTTTCATGTCTGTGCTGTCAGAAAGGCATGAAGCACTTGTTGCAGGTGGTTTATTTGCCATCCTGGATAGAAGGTCCCTGGATGAGCAGAGGAGTCCTGTGCAAGGCAGCTGAAGGCATGAAGCACTTGTTGCAGCTGGTTTATTGGCCACTCTGTATAGAAGGTCCCTGGATGAGCAGAGGAGTCCTGTGCAAGGCAGCTGAAGGCATGAAGCACTTGTTGCAGCTGGTTTATTGGCCACTCTGTATAGAAGGTCCCTGGATGAGCAGAGGAGTCCTGTGCAAGGCAGCTGAAGGCATGAAGCACTTGTTGCAGCTGGTTTATTGGCCACTCTGTATAGAAGGTCCCTGGATGAGCAGAGGAGTCCTGTGCAAGGCAAGGGCAGTTGTGCTGCTGCCATTCAGATGATGGAGTGTCTGCAGCAGATTAGATTCTTTGTAGGTTTTGCTGGGCTAGTCCATACTAGATAAATCTTCACTGAGCCTTACTACTTGATAAAGTTGTTAAAAGCTTTCTCCTCTTTATTAATTTGCATGCACTTTGTCCTTTTTATTGTGCTGGGGCACCTCAGCACTTGCACACTCAATGTGCTTTCGTGTCCAAGAAGGCTGATGGCATCCTGAGGTGTATTAGAAGGGCTGTGGTTAGTAGGTTGAGAGAGGTTCTCCTCACCCTTTACTCTGCCCTGGTGAGGCCAAATCTGCAGTATTGTGTCTAGTTCTGGGTCCTCCAGTTGAAGAACATAGAACTGCTTGAGAGAGTCCACCACAGAGCCACAAGAATGATTATGGAAGTGGAACATCTTCCTTATGAAGAAAGGCTGAGGGAGATGCAGCTATTTAGTTTAGAGACAAGGAGACTGAGAGGTGAGCTCCTTCATGGTTATAAATATGTGAAGGATGAGTGCCAGGAGGCTGGAGCCAGGCTCTGCTGGGTGATGCCCAGTGACAGGACAAGGGACACTGGGTGGAAGCTGAGGCATAGGAAGTTCCATGGAAATATGAGGAAAAACTTTGTCACTGTGAGTGAGACAGAACCCTGGAACAGGCTGCCCTGGTCCACAGGGCTATGGAGTCTCCCTCTCTGGAGATATTCAAGACCTGCCTGGATGTGTTCCTGTCTAGGAAGGTCTAGGAGATCCTTCTCTGGCAGGGTGGTTGGACTAGATGAGCTTTGGAGGTCCCTTCCTGCCCCTGACATTCTGTGATTCTGTGATTTGCTGTGCTAGTCTTAAGTGCATGTAGACCACCTAAGGAGATATATTGCCCCCCAAACCTGAAGATAAAGGGAATTCTGTATCAAGGTGGCTTTCCACTGCACATCCTTGGCTCCAAGATAATGTCCTGACTCTCCAGAATGTGATGTGGCAAGTTGAGGGCCTTTCTCTGTCCTGCATACCTTCTGTCTTCATCCCCAGGGATGTGTTGTACTAATATATAAGAGTTGTTTTTTTTTAATGTCTGCTATAATGTCTGGTGATTTCCTCCCCCCCCTTAGCTTCTAGGAAGGAGAAACTAAGGAGAAACTACAAATTTTTATGGGGCATTTTCTAATGGGGCATTTTTATGGGGCATTTTCTAGTGGGAGGTGTCCCTGCCTATGGCACAGGGGGGTTGGAACTGGATGATCTTTAAGATCTCTTCCAACCTAAACCATTCTATGATTCTATGATTTTGTGTCTGCTAGACTTGATGACCTGCATTGACTTAAGGGATGATTTCTGTGCCAAGTAACAATTTAGATGTAAGGTGCTGTGACTGCTGGCTTGGAATTGTGCTGCCACATGTGTTCATCGTGTAGCTTGCCTACCCTCTTCTAACACTTCAGTAAAGCCATTCAGCATTAGTGTGGTCTCTTGTTCCTTACAGGGAGAAAAACAACCACAAAGTGAACAGCAATATTCAATACAAAATAGGATTACAGATGTAAATCTAGGGGAAGATGGTGGAGTCTGTCCATCTGGCCAATGAGCACCTTTGGTTTTAAACCTGTTGGACAAATTGTGGAAAGCAGAATTGAAGATGGAAGCATCATGTAAAAGATCCAAAGCCTTTGCTGGGGGGTCAAGGTGGAAAGTAGCTGTTGAAACATTGTGACTTTTGTCTCTTTGCCTTGCCTATGTAGAGGAAGCTGTCCTGTGCTTGGGTGTATTTGGGTGCATTTGGGTGCATTCTGCCATGAATGTCCATTTCAAGAGGCTACTGACAATTCCCTGGCAGAGAGTGGAGGGGCTCAGTGGAAAGTGTGAGGAAAGTCCTGTGCTGTTAGTGTCTTGTGCTTGCTCTGCATTTGAAGCAGCTTAAGGGCCTGGAGAGGCAATTGCTGGGATCTGCTCACAGGCTTGTGCTTAGTCACAAGGCTCCAGGAGGCTTTGAAGGCTGGGATCTTTCTGAGATGTGTGTGCTGCAGGATATCCAGCCCTCTGCTCTTTTGAGCTCTCTCCTCTTGTAAAGGCTCTCTGATATTCCTCCTGGGGCGGTTGCAGATCTTTGAACGTGGCAATTCCCTTGCATCTCTGTGAAGATTAAACCATTTTCTGCCTCCTCTTAACAGTAAGGTCTGTGTGCACAAGGGGTGGGATGATTGCTCATTTCTGGAAAGAGACTGGACAAAAGAACCCACCAGCATCTGTAGGGATGAAAGAAATGTCCTATTTTCTACTGGGGAACAAGCCACAGATGACAGATTTGATTCTTTTAGACCTTGTTGTTAGTGAGTTTAACCTCAGTGCGACCAACTCCGAGTATATAGCAGTAGAGTTCATTTAGTTATTTATGCTTATGAAACTTTTGAAGAAGGAGTGTCTTGTCTTTTTTTGTTTGCCTCACCTGAGACTGCAAATCAACCTGGTCATTGCCACGTGCAAAGAAGAAATCCCCAGACACATGAGCAGGGTCAGGCCAGACCCCATGGAAACTTTAGCTGCGGCCCCATGCAGGACAACTGGCAGGACTGAACTACTTTGTTATGAACTGATCCCCAGGTCGTGTGCCTGGAGAGGAGCACAAAGCCCAACTTCGTGTCCTGTTTGGAGAACATAGAGGAGCAATCGATGGAAACTCCACACCTCTCTTCCCTATGGAATGAGTCTGGGGCTGTTTAGTCTGGAGAAAAGAAGATGGAGAGGAGATCTCACTGATCTGAGGGGTGGGGGTCTGTGGCTGGGGCCAAGCTCTTTACAGTGGTCTGCAGCAATAAGCCAAGGAGCACCAGCTACAAACTGGAACAGAGAAGGTTTCATCTCAACATGAAGAGAAGCTTCTTTACAGTGAGGGTGACAGAGCCCTAGAATAGGCTGCCCAGAGAGGTTGTGGAGTCTCCTTCTCTGGAGACTTTCAAAACCTGCCTGGATGCATTCCTACTACCCATGGTGGACTACCCATGGTGATCCTGCTTTGGCAGGGGGGTTGGGCTCGATCTCTGGAGGTCCCTTCCAACCTTTAAGGTTCTGTGATTCTGTGATCTCCGCTAATGGATCTCAAACACATGGCAGAACTCCACAGAGGCAGGGACTTTTGCTCATGTTTAGTCTTTTTGTGGCTGCAAGACTGACTTAACACTGAGGCTCTCTGAAACTGGCTGTGTTTTGTGTGGTCGTGGCAATCTGCCCAAGAGGATGGGGCTTCTTCTCCCTTTATGCCTTAAACAGGCCAAGTGAAGTGAGTTTTGCTTCACTATATTAATGCTGCTTAATTAATCCCTCTTGGCCTGGAGCAATGCATGTATCTCCTCTGCATTCCCTCCCAGCTGGTCTGACCTCCTTCTTCAGAGGTAAGAGGAGAGGAATTTACTGCCAGAAGTTAGTGGAGTCAAACTCCAGCTTTGCTCTGTGTGTGTTTTGGGGATTGCTCCTACACAGCTGCATACCACCACCCAGTCTGACTCCTGAGTAGCGCTCAGGGAGGGAGCAGTCTCCTCTAATTGTACTTTAATTGTGTGCTGCTGCTGTGCTTTTCAGTCCATGCATGTGGCTGGGTTTGGAGAGATATTAGAAAGAGCCTTTGAGGTGTAGGAGTCATTAGGCATGCTACTGGTGTGGCAGATGTCCCTTGTTCTCCCTGTTTTCTGCAGGAAACTGTTAAAGCCAGTGATTACTTTCCAACAGAAAGGTGCCAATTAACCCTTTGCCCTCTGCCTCTATTTCTCTCACTGGCTCCTGTGACTCACAAGCTTTGTGCTGTGTGCACTTGGGGCGCTTGGTGTAGGTACAAAGTGTGCAGAAGCTGCAGGGCTGCACCACCAGCTTAACTGCTGTGACTACAGATGCTGGTTTGATGACCTTCCCCACCCCAGCCATACCTATTTGAGTAGCGGTGCCTGAGCAGGAGACAATCTGCTGCACCACATTGCTCATATTTTTACAGCACTTCCTCAGGCTGGGGCTTCATCTGTGGGCAGTGCATTCCTAATTTCCACTGGCCATTTCCAAAAACAGAGCTTAGTCAGCTCGGGAAAAATTCAAATTGAATGGCTGATCTGGCACAGTGCCAAAAGCAGCAGCCTGCAGTCCTAAATTGAGGAGGGGGTGAACTTATTCAGCTGCAGAACCAGAGTGACTTCAGTAAGAGCAGCAGATATACACCTGCAAACTTAGATCACTTAAAGCTGAACAGTTTAAACAGCAAAGACATGGATGTGCTGGAGCATGTCCAGAGAAGGGCCACGAGGATGAGCAGAGGGCTGAAGCCACATCTGCTATGGAGACAGACTGAGAGAGTTGGGGTTATTCAGTCTGGAGAAGTAAAGGCTCCCAGGAGACCTTATTGTGGTCTTCCAGTATCTTAAGGGGGCCTACAAGAAAGCTGGGAAGGGACTTTTTGGGGTGTTAGGTAGTGATAGGACTGAGGGGAATGGAGTAAAACTAGAAGTGGGTAGATGCAGATTGGATGTTAGGAAGATCTTCACCATGAGGATGGTGAGAGACTGGAACAGGTTGCCCAGGGAGGTGGTGGAAGCCCCGTTCCTGGAGGTGTTTAAGGCTAGGCTGGATGGGGCTCTGAGCAACCTGATCTAGTGTGAGGTGTCCCTGCTCATGGCAGGGGGCTTGGAACTTGGATGATCTTTGAGGTCCCTGCCAGCTCTGACAGTTCTGTGATTCTGTGTGGTTGTGGTGGAGATCAGTGACACCCTGGTCACTCTTATGTGCTAGTAATTCTGGTTCCCCAGGATGGTATCTTAGCATTTCCCTTCCCCAGTGAGGTACCCTGGTGAAGCCCTTTGCTTAGCTGGATTACTTAATGCTTTTGCTTTTTTTGTGTGTTGATTATATGACTAAAAAAAAAAAATTAAAATAAAATAAAAAGCAGCCTTTGGGGGAGGAGGTGACAAGCAGCTGCAGTTCTCACTGTCCTGCACAGAGCAGGGCAAGCTGTGCTCTTACAATTCATCACTGCTCTGGCAGAAGCCAAATGCTAAAGACACTTTGTTGTTTTTTAGGTTTCTTCTTTTGCCCAGGAGGGAGTGCACCACCAATATGTGGTTCAGCAGCACTCTCTTTATATCAAAGAAATAATTGTGGTGGACTTGGCAGTGCTGGGTTAATGGTTGGACTCAAGGATCGTAAAGGTCTTTTCCAGCCTAGATGACTCTGTGCTTAGAAGTTGGTTTCAATCTCAGGTATCTCTTTGGCATTGCAGGTAGGGAGCTGATGTCCAGGGCATAGTCTTCTAAGTAGATTTCTTTTCCTGAAATAAGTACATCACCTGTCTAGACTGGAATGTTTTTTGTTGACCTGTGACAAAGTGAAACTGCTTCATAGATGAGCTAATTTATCCAGTCTGACTCAGCTCTATATGCTACTTCATCTCTTCTGATTCATTCTCTTCCTAGGTCAGTGATGTAGGTCTGTAATGAATCTCAGACTTGCAATCAGTTTGCTTTCCTGGGTCCACTCAGAAGTAATCTGTGTACTCCAGCCAGGAAACCATGAGGTTGATCACACTGAGGTCCAGCGACAGGTCAGGGAAAGCAAAGAGACAGGGATGAAATCAGATCACAAATACTCTTGGCAGTACTCTTAGCTCTTTAAAGAGGTTGTTGCTTGTCTGTTTACTAGTTGTTTGTCTTCTGCTCCCAGTTGCATTGTAGGAGCATCTGATTATTATAGAAGAGATGTGGGACAGCATAGTGAAACAACTAAAACAGTGTGGGACTTGTTCTTGGCACGATCCAGAGCCTGTTAAAGCTCATTGCTTTCGCTGCTCAGCCTTGCATAACACTCTCCTCCATAAGAAACACTGTGTTGGAACATACAAAGAGGCTGGTGGGTGCGTGTAAGGAGCCACAGGCTAAACAAGCCTGTGCAGTATTTACCAGAGGCTGCTTTTGCTCGCCGAAGCTCCTCGTGTAGTGTTGCTGCAGTCAGGCTGGCTGCATCAGTGTTCTTCCCTGGCTTTGCTGGATCAGCTGGCCAACAGCCTGTGCTTGGCTGGTGCCACTGGTGGCTGAGACAAGGGGAGCAGCACAGGATCACAAACACATGATGTATCCTGCATGTCTGAGAGTCAGATGGGATCCAGGCAAAACAGACTTGCAGACCAGACAGTTCTGGATTCCCTGGCTTGAGTAGCTCTGGTCAAAGGACTGGGTAAGAGCAGTCCTGGCTAATGAGAGTTGGAGGGATGTTTTCCCTCTGAGCAAGCTGCAGTGCAGGCCAAGGGGGTTATGTAGGAGAGAACTCTGCATCCTGCCTGGTGCAGTTTCACCCTGAAGGTGTGATGGGAAATCCTACAACTCATGACACTTTGCTTAGCAATGCTTTTAATCACTTCTTAGAGTACTTTGATTTATTTTTACAATTATTTTTCTTTCACTGCTTCTTTTTGCTGATGGAGATGTGTCCAGGAGGCAAGTTGCTTCTCTGGATTTATCCAGTCTGATTGGACTGCTACTTCATCTCTTCTGATTCAGTCCCTTCCTAGGACTGCCATGTTCATTAATACTTCTAAAGACCTTGAACTCTTGCTGGGCAGATCTGGAAGGTTCAGGCTTGGAGTCATGTTGTGATGAATACAGCAGGATGGGGATGTGGTCCAGATGTTGAGATATGCCCTGGAGATCAGCACGGCTGGGAACATCTGCCTGGGTTGCATGCATAACCCTTTGTGAGCCCTGTCTTGATACTGGTGACTGAGACAGCTCAGGGTGTGTCCATGGCTGACTGGAGCCAGAGACCTGCTGGAATGACTGCACTTGAAGGGCCATCTCCGTGGAAGTTCTGAGATGTCACAGGTCCACAACTGATACTTGAGCCTCTGCGTGCTACAAGCTGCCTCAGTCTATACTCACATTTGCTGAATTAGCTGAGCACTGGAGGTGGCTTGTTAAGTTTCTGGACCATCTGTGGAAGGACAGGCTGAGCTGGTACAAAGCCAGGCAGTACAGTCACCTGCTTTGGGTCAGCAAGGTGAGCTGAACAAGCAGAAGAGGGTTCAGGATAGAAATCTCTGAAAGAGTTACCTTGCTCTCTGGGGATCTGAGCAGTCCTTGGCATTATTTTATACAAAATACTAATGATGACAGCTCCTAGCTGCAGGGGATTTGCAGAAGCCTCTGGGGATTTTGTGAGAACATCTGTTTTTGGTAAAGCAGCTCCTTCAAAGAGTACAGCCCTGCAAGCAAGTTATTGCTGTGTAGGTTTACACCTCTTTAACTGCATTTGCCAGGCCAAATTTTCCTTTTCTATATATATTTAGTGGAGAGCACCTTGGGGTGTTTCTTGGCTGCAGTCTTCTTTGGTCTGGCTTGGATCTGCATCCTCCTGCTAGCATTAGTTGTCTGACACGTTATAATGTCACCTTAGTCTTTCCTTAATTCTTTGCCTGTTTGCTCATGGGTCTTCCTTGCCACTCCAGGGGTTTAAAAGATGGAATGAGTTCAGGTTAAATTACATTAATGTGCAAATATGTACTGATTTCATCTACAGCTTCCTCTATAAAGCTGTACAAACAGCAGTAACCTGAATCTCCCTGGAGCTCGTTAGTCACCAGCCAGGTCTAAAATTCTCAGGTTGAGATGGTGAACTTTCTGTGACACTGGACAGTTTTGCCCTCAAGAGTGTGATGCTCTGCTGCTGGTGCTGAAGAGACAGAGGTAAGGTGTAAGGTGCTGGGAAAAGAAAAAATCTTGTTTCTTGTTTCCCTCATCCTCTCTCTGAGCAACATCAACTGCAAGGCTTCATTCTGGCCCAAGTGAGCTTCACATCAGCTTCTTCACTGCAGGCATTGGTGCACGGGGAGGAGGGCAGAGGCTATGGTGAGTCACAAAGAAGAGTCAAGTTTAGCTGGTGGTGTTCTTTGACACACAGCTTGCATTTCATCAAAGGCTTTTGCAGTGTAAGCAAAGAAAGTAGTGGCACCCCAAGGACACCACAGCAACCCTGTGGCATGGCATTCCCACTGTGGTCTACCAAAGCTGGGAGCAGCAGGTTAATTTACTGTGGCTCCTTTGTGGCTCCTAGCTGGCAAGGAATCCTCCTGCTTCTCCCAGCAGCACACAACAGGCAGACAGGCTGAAAAACAGCTGCTGCAGCAGCAGAGTGAGTCCTTTCAGAATGTGCCTTAAAAACAAGGCTCTGCCTGGGGTTTATAGCAGAGATGATTTTCTGAAATACAAGGATGAGAGTAAAATTGGGACAGCAATGGAGACAAACACACAGCACCTGCCTTTTGGTAGGAAACCTGCTTATGGCTGCTCTCACCAGGGCAAGGACCTTGCTGT
This sequence comes from Psilopogon haemacephalus, assembly GCA_013396835.1. Taxonomy (NCBI): domain Eukaryota; kingdom Metazoa; phylum Chordata; class Aves; order Piciformes; family Megalaimidae; genus Psilopogon; species Psilopogon haemacephalus. The sequence continues at coordinate 238,063 of VWZI01014720.1, forward strand.
TGATCTCTGTAAATCCTATTGATGTCCTGGAGGCCTTTCACATGTCTGTTTAATACTGCAGTTTTGCTTCTGTCTCTGCAGGTGAAGGCCAGGGGCTTGCTACACTGAACTTAATTATGTTGGTCCCTGCTTCTCTTTTCTGGACCCACTTTAGAGATACCTATATTTTTATTCCATGATGCCTGCAGAAAAGGACTGTCCCCTAAAGATGTTTTAGTTATGCAGGTGGGCAGATCTTTAACAATGATGGACTCTTGCTTGCTGAGACACCAAAACTGGTGATAGCTGTAGGTGGATGCCATTCTAGCTGTGGCTCAGGTAGCCAGATTGGTGAAAGGAGCTTTGAAGAGTTGCAATTGTGGGTATTTTTTCACAGAAGGTCATGTTCTCTGCCTTGCTCTCCTCCTCTGCATGTGTACACAAGCCAGCACAGTGGTAAATCTTTTAGTGGGAATACTGTGGAAGAGGATCACCTGAAGCCTAAGCCATGTGGAATCCAGGATAAGGCATTTAAGCATTTCTGCTTTTTTTCTAATGACCTCTGACTTCCTTAGTGCTGAGGGTGACCCTGGCAGGTAAGAAAAGGCACTTAGTGAAGAAGTGCATTTCTGCAGAGCAGCAGTAACATTTCTTCTGCTGGGCTCTTGTGTTGCTGCACTATCTGTAAACTGGATAAAAGCCTCAGAGGAATGATTGTCTGAGCCAGAGATTGAATCTGGAAGAGAGGCTCATGGATCCCAGGAATAAACTGGCTGTCAGAACATGGTATTGACTTCAAGAAAGCAAGTCCTTGGAGGCACTATCGACTGTCATTACTGATATAGTGGAGACTACCTAAAGTGCCAGTTCTTGAGAGTGGCATCATTTTTTGATGTACTTTTTTCCTTTTTTGGCTCCTCTTGTCTTCCTTGCTTTTGAAGAGGGTGGGCAGCAAACCAACGCCAGCATGTGTCATGAGTGAAATGAAAATGCATCTGAGCTGGAGCCTGCTCAGGGACTGGTTTCAAAATGAAGGGCAGAGAGGGGATCCTGAAGGACTAGCTGCCCTCCGCACACATTTAGGCTGGGACTGCAAACGTTTCCAGCCCTTGTTTGCAGAGATCTCTCTCTCTGAACTCTGCCAAAGGCAGCCTTCTCACAGCAGGAATAATGAAGCGGTTTCTTCTTTCACCTGCCCTTAGCAGACTTTGTCCTCCAAGTGAGGAGTTCCTTATAGGAGATATAGAGTGCCAGGTCACAGGCAACCTAGGAGAAACCTGGCATCTGTGAGAGAGGGAAAAGGGTGAAGGATCTCAGTGTTATTTTAAGACTTGGCAGAAATAGCCCTAGGGAAAGTGAATACAGCTGCTTCCCTCATGTTTGTGGTGTTAGTGCTCCTCACTTGCTCTCTCCATGCTGAGCCTAAAACAATAGGCAAAGAGCTTATGGCCCCTTGGGAGTGCTGGCTGTTTCCAGTTCTTACAATCAGGCTGAGCAGAGCAACACTAATTGAAACAGTACTGTCCCAGCCCATGGAGTCTTCCTGGTGTTTGGGATGAAGATTTCAAAGCCTCTTGGTGGGCATGAACTTGATTTTTAGTTTTGTGGTGGTGCAGGCATTTGTTTGCTTTTGTTTCTCGGGGTTTTTTCCCCCCCTTTTTTCCCCCCCATTTTTTTTCCTTTCTCTCCAAAGAGGTCTATCAACATTGCACTAGTAGCAAGCTTGAAGTTCTCTGGCTTTAGTTGTGCATTTCCCAAATTTCCAAAATCCTTCTTTGCAAAAGCTGTTATTGTTGGTTGGTGTTGTGTTTTCCTTTGCCTCTTTTCAGACAACTCAACAACTGCTTCAGAACATAATGAATTTGGGATGTGCATTCCACAAAGCAGCATCCAAAAAGTTCTCAAGAGAAGCACATGGACATCTGGGATAGGACAAGGAGCAATGGGTGTAAGCTGCAGCACAGGAGCTTCCACCTCAACACAAGGGGGAACTTCTTTACTGTAAGGGTCGCAGAGCACTGGAACAGGCTGCCCAGAGAGGTTCTCTGGAGCCTTTGAAAGCCTGTCTGGATGTGTTCCTGTGTGACCTGAGCTAGAATTGTCTGGTCCTGCTCTGGCAGGGGGGTTGGACTGGATGATCTCTCTGTGTCCCTTCCAACCCCTGATGTCCTGTGAGCCTGGGCTCTATTGTAGTCATACAGCAAAATTCCAGTTTGTCTTGCAATTCCTGAACTGCACAGCCTGAGGATAGGGAAAGAAATAATGTTATAAACTTGTGCATGTTGGTGCTTTCTTTATCCAGTTTTAACTTTGTACTAAGTGAGTTCTAAAGGCCTTCACCACTTAATATGGTGGCTTTGAGAACTGAGTAGCCTATTAGTATTCTACTGGTCTGTTCTTGAGTCTTCATGTAAGATTGAAGGAGGATGGCAATATCTAGTCAACAACAAGCCATGTACACACACAGGTCATTGTTAGGATGTTAGATAAAAAGCAATATTTAGGGAAAAGGATACTGTATGGGGTAGGGCACAGGTGCTTTCTGGGCTGTTGGAGTTTCTGAGTAGTGTGAGGATGAACAGCAAGACAGAGAAGTTGAGGCAGGGTGAAGAACCATCCCACCCCTGATGAAGAGCTCCTCACTGAGAGGCTTTGCTTTGAAGTGGCTCTGCCTTGAGCAGGCTGTGTAGCATTGGGGGTGTCCCAGCTGAGGGTCTGGCTTTTCTCCCTTCCAGACACATTGGCTGGGATACTGCAGTGACTCAGTGTTTTGGTGTCTGGATATTGTTTCAGACAAAGGCTTTGTAGTGTTGTCCTCGACAGCGATGGTGTTTGGTAGCCCTGTTGTCCAACTGTCTGACTAGGGCTGAGATGTAGGTAACCCATGGCTCATTCAGCTGAGAAGCACTTTGAGGACGCTGTTAAAACTGCATTCCTGGTTTGAGATGCTTTCTTTCCCCTCTTTTTTTTCTTCCAAGAGGTAGACAAGGTTTGTTTGGCGCTTTTTTGGAAGTAATTTTAGCGCTCATCCTTGAAACATCTCTTTGGTTTTTCTGCATCTGGATGCAGTTAGGCTCTAGATCCTTTTCCTTTGACTCAGCATACCTCTGTGGCCTTAACCCCTGGGGCTCTGCTCCAGGCCTCTCTTGGAAGCTCCATCCTATATAGAGTGTGTCTTCCTTAGGACTGGAATCTGGCTTGGGAAACTGGGTCTCACTGACTTTAGCAATGGTCCCCGACCTTCAAGGTACATCTCAAGGTTTTAGCTTTAGCCTTTGCAATGGTCTGGGCTCCAAGTTATCTGCAGAACAGACTCTGTTGCCATGGCAGCTGGGATCAGCTGGGAAGTTTATCTGGACAATAGGAAAAAAAAAAAAAAAAAAAAAAAAAAGAAGCAAAAGTTTTTTAGTCCTAATTAGAAACACTGGGGAAAAATAATTGAGAAATACACATTAAAGACTTAACCAGCTCTGCTCATGGCCTGTCTAGGAGCCACGGGATAGTCTGTCAGAAGGTTGGAGAGCCTCAGTTTGCTCCCTGGCAGGGGCTGTAATGACCAGCCTGAGTTGGGTGGCTGTGGGACTCCATGGGAGAGGAAACCAGGGCATGGAAATGAAAAGGAGTTTGCCAAGGTCATAGAGCAGGTTAGTGGCAGAACTGGAAGCTGGACTGAGTCATCTGGAATCCTGGCTTGGAACGTCCCTCAGCTCTAAAGTTGTAAGAAAGCAGACAAACATCTCATGATGCCTCAGTCCTGGCACAGGTGATAGAGAGCCTGAGGCTTTGGACTCAGCTGGGGAGGAGCTGCTGAACGTGTTTTAACTTCACCCTAATCCAAGCCGGTTGATTGCTCAGAGGGGTTTGCCAGAAGTCTGGCAATGACTGAACAGGGTTGCTAAAACCCCAGGGTGTCACTGGAGTGAAGGAGATGGTGCTAAACATAGCAAAGCTTCCACTCAAGTACTCAGTGGAGGACTGTGCAACTACTTTGGAGTAATATGCTAGAATTAGTTCTCAGGTTAAGCAGTTTTCAAAGGGTTGGGCTCCTTCTGCATACACTTTTGCAGTACTGATCATTTCTAACCAGCACTTATAGGGTGTTGAAGGTCTCAAGTCAGAAGCAGAGCAATGTAAACTAGCTTGGAGCTACTTTGAGATTAAACCTCCTGATTTTATTCAACACTATGGATAATTTATCATTGTTGTTATTACCCAAGGACGTAGAAGAGTCCAATCAGACTTAAATACACAGAATATCTGGGGGGCATTTCCAGATACAGTAATGAAAGAAAGAACAAGCCCGGCGCCAGTGTTTACATATCTCATTGCCAGTGGAAAGCAAGCCCTGATCCCAAAGCAGCTCCTCCAGCCCTTTTCTCAGCAGTGCTATGCAAGGATGCAGGATTAAACCCTACAATGATTTATCACTGCAACCTTGTACAACACAGTTTCTGTCACAGCTGCCCATTGCTAATCAGCAATGAACTCTGAGACTTTATTCCCAGAAACATCCAAGTTTGCACCTGGAGTTCCCCTGCAGCAGTTCCCTAGCCATCAGCAGCCCTGTGCTGGTGGCACACGCTGGCAATCCCCTCCCTCCCTCTGTATTTCTTTGTGCTCTCAGAGGGGTACAGGGGGAGAGATGAAGAAGAAAAAAAAAAAATAATAAAAAATAGCCTCTCCAGGCCTCCAGGTTAAACTGTGACCTACTTCAATCCACACTGCTGTCCATTATTACCAATCCAATTATTCCAGACAGGTTAACTCAGCTTTAATTTATGTCAATCCAATTACTTTTTTTTTTTTTTTCTTTCTTTATTATTATTAAATAAAAAGATCGACTCATGCTTGGAATGATTTATGAATACTGGGTTAACATCCCAGGGAATGGACTTGGGAATGCCCAAGGTCAAGGTCAGCCTAATGCAGAAAACCCTTCCCAGGGTTTGTGGGGAGGGCTTTACTCACCTCATCTCTTCTCTTCTGTACTTTAATTGGATCTCTCACACAAGAGCCTGTGGCTTGCAGGACTCTGCTCAGTGAGCAGGAATGGTATTCTGATTGCAAAGATGTTTAATTTGAAGTAAGAGGCACTTAAATTAACTATGTCTCCTTGTCTGCTGCACTATAATGGGATGGCTGAGCACAAAGCTTTCACCTTCAGGGGAAAAGGGAATCCAGAATGGATGTTCTTCCAAGGAACAGTGAGGAATCAGGTATCTAATCCCTCTAAACATCCATTCAATTTCCCTTTGCCAGCCTTCTCAAGAAGGCAACAGCAGGGGTGTTGGCAACCCTGTCACTACCTTCACTCCTGCCTACTAAATCCATCGAGGCATAGATGTTATGCTAAGCACATCAGAAATGGAAAAGAACCACTCTTTCCATGTCTCCTCACTAAAGGTCACTTCTAGGTTCCCCTCAGAGAGTCAGAAATCCAACAGTACCATTCAGGCAGATGAAGAATGATCTGTGAAGAAACCCTCTTGAGATGAATCTCTCAGTGATCCTGAAGCAAACAGGATATTGGGAATATCCAAGGATCTAAGGATATGTGCTTATTCCTGCAGCATGCCGTGGGAAGGGCTGGAGAAGTGGGCATGGTGCAAACGGTGGAAGTGTGGTTGTGTGGAGCTGAGTGGGGATGAAGGAGGCGTGCAGGGAGTCCAGCTCCCCTCTTCTCTTCTTACCAGGGCCATTCAGGTCTTGTTTGGTTTGTTCTGTAGAAGGCTGGTGCTGGTTCTGTGGCTGCAAGAGATGAAGTTAGCTGCACTGTCTTATGTTCTGGTACCCAAATCCTGCTGCCTTTTCCAAATTGGATGAGTAGTTCTGATTGTCATAGTAAAACCACTTGCTGTGAGTAGCTCATTTGGAGCAGTGTCCAAAAGACACTCTCAATCATGTCATGTCCACTTGGCAGGGGAAAGGGACTTTGAAGAATTACTCTGCTGATCTAGAGATTTCTATCTGATCTCTGAGGCCCAGATCCTGAAGCTGCTGAGTTCAATGATGAAATTCCCTGGGGTTTTGGGGGGGCATTTGGTACAAGCAATGCTTGGCTGTGAGCTGCAAATGCATCCATGGCAAGCAGCGTGCACTGTGTGCCCATGCTGTGCCTGCCCTGCTGCACTCTGTGCTGGGGTGAAGAATCCTTAGTCCCAAACTGGCCTGGAGTTGATGAAGGACTGTTCTCTTTCAGGGCAAGGGAGAGTGAGGGAAAGGGAATGCTTCTGAGTCACCATCTGCTCAGGGGTAGTCCAGCTAGATGTTTTTTTTGCCTAGAGCTTATGATAAAGTCACAGTGTGGACTTAAATAATTAGGAGATGCCTGGCTTTGGAGCAGGGAGTCATTCCTTTCCCTGCTGACCTTGGCTGATTAGCAAATATTTGGTATCGTCTGTGGAATCCTATCAAAGCAGCCCAGAGGTATTCATCTGCCTAAAAGCCTCCAGGGGATCTCTCCTCCCTCACGAGGGCACAGCCCATCCTTGCTCTTCAAAGCAGGTTTTTTGATTAGCTAACTGGAGATGCATGTTTAAGATCTTGATGTTTTTGATGCCTTTTTAATTTTTTTTTTCTTTCTCTCCCCCATCCCATTTCAAAGAAAGGAGAAACTTAACATCACACTAGTCCCTTTGTGGCAGTTTGGAAGTTAAATTTACCAGGACCATTATCTTTAACAGCTGCTGCTGTCTGACAGATTGAGTTTATAGTCGGCCTTATAGGCACTAAAAACACTTTTATCCTTGTGGGTCCAGTTTCAGAGCTATTCAATTTATTATGTCTAAAAGCTTAACAGCTGCTCTCCCCACTCCCTCCTACCCGCTCTGCCCCTCGCTCTTTCCTGCTCCCCAAAGCTCAAACCTAGGGGTCACCCCTTAATGCTGGAGGCAGAAGCAGCAACGTGCACGATGCTGTCCTAGCAACCTGTGGAGCTTTACTGTAGGCAAGTGGCCTCCACTGATGGAGGAGTTCCCTGCTCCTGCACTTTCTTTTCAGCAATGGCATCATGCTAATGCTGAGCTGTCTTGGCCATAGTCATGGGCAGAGATGTTCCTTTCTCTCTACCTCGGCAGACAGGAAAGGAGCTGCCACGAGGATTACAAAAGGATGAAAAGGCAACGTTGCTCTAACTGGACCACTTACAGCTCAGTTTCTGGGGAAACAGAACATTAAAAGAGTGGTGGAGTGAATTGGAGATGACACATTGAGGTATGTTTCACCTGTGAATGTATTGTATTTTCTTTAAATCTCTCTGAAGTGCACATCTAGTACTAGAAGTTCCCAGCTTGCAACCTGCTCTGCCATCTTTGACTGCTTTGAAGTCTTACGTTTCTATCCTATAGCCAATGTCATCTGCTCTGTCCACAACCTCAGAGTGGAAGCCTAACTTTTTCTTCCCTGTGCTGCTCTGATCTCTTTTGGTTCTGGTGGAACTTCTATCCCTATGATGAGCAGTGGAGCTGGCTCTATCTCTCCTGGTAAGATTGGTAGCTTTTTCTAGAGCAGCAGGTTCCCAGCCCAGGTCTCACACCTCTGCTTTAGATGTGAGCTGACCCAGTTTGTGTGCAGGGCTCTTGCCCTGCTGCAGTGCCCATTAGCCTCCTGGTTCATGCCTCAGTTCCCTCTCAAGTAGAGATGATAAGGCTTTGTCTCCACGAGTGGTGAGGCCACCACGTATGGTTGCAGCAGGTAGTTAGCTGTGCTAATGGACCACAGGGGAGCTTGTTCTTGCAGCAATTACTTCGTTCTCAGCGTTGGCACATGTTTTCTCTGCCACCTTTCTCATCTGCCTCATCTCTTCATTTTACTCGCAGCTCTGCAGAGCATTGATTTATTGTGTGAGCAGACACTGGGCTGATGAGATGTATTGTGAAAAATCACCGAGAATTAGTAGCAAGAATTCTAAGATGGATTTCACTTATTGCCCTGTAATGGTGGTAACGTGATCTATTACACCTTGGCTCCAGAGAAGTTTCCCTGAAGTTAATGGGAGGCTTCCTGTTGACTCATAGAGTCTTTGGATCAGACTTGCGGAGTTTTGGCACTTGTCAAGCGACAGCAAAATCTCAGCAAGCCTCGTGGCACAAAGGAGACTATTCAGACCTGTCAGCCAGTGCCTGCTTCGTTCTTTTCATCTTCTCCTCGGTTCTATTCAAGTTCTTATGCTGCTCTTGTTCCGGTGGTGCCTGAGTGCCCTCCAATGGTGCTAATGCTCCCACAAAGAGATAATAATGATACCCGCCCGCTTCAGAGGGTCCCTTTCTGCTCTGCTTCATTTCCCTTCCACCTTACAGACAGTCTGATTATACCCTGTGGCTATTCCTACTCTCCTGTCAGCTTCAAAAAGGAAGAAAGAAGTCATTAGAAACCAAGGAAAACGTTAATTGTATCATAAATCTCTGAGCAGAGCAGCGTTTCAGCAGTTTATTCTGATTTGGATGTGTGGCTCTGCAGCTAAATCTGCTTTGCTTTTTCCTCTAAGTCACTGGAAAGCTCAGAGAAGATGGAGGAGACAGCCTAGTGTGCCAAAGCTACATGCAACACCCAACGGGTGCAGAGTTTCAGCGTTTGAGCTTTAGATCCTAATATAGAAGCAATATTTAAGCAAGTACTGAACAAATTCTAGAAAAGAGAAAGGAATTGTCCTTTTACTAGGCTAAAAGAAGCATTTAGATGCTTTTTTCCCCCCCCGTCTTGTGTCTATGTCAAGAATGGCTTTACGAGCATATGGGCCTGAGTGTACATCCAGTGTAGTAGTCTCCTTCACAAGTGTTGGGCTGACACTTCTCCTTAACAGAGGAAATGCAGTAAGTAACAAGTGTGGCTGTGGTGTGGCCATGGGAATCACTGATTGTGCCAGAGAATCCACTGAATTGCTTAAAAAAAAAAAAAAAAAGGGTCTGGAACTGTATCAAGAAGTGCTGGACTTGGAAGAAAGGCTGGGAGGAACAGAGCAGTGCTGCCAGCTCCCCTGACAAAGGCTACCAGAGCAGGTCATGGAAACAAGCTGCTCCTCTTGGGGAGGCTGACATCAGGGCTGTAAGAGCTGTAACCCGGGGTGTGTACGTGGGAAATTACTGAAGTGATTGCAGATGGATAAAATGGGGAAAAATGATCTATGTGAGGCCAAGGAGTGTTGTTCACTCCTAGTAATGTGATTATGGAAGTGGAGGATGCCTTTCCTTCAGGACAGCATCCACCTGGAGCTGCCCCCTGTGCTAAGACATTCCTCCAGTCTGTCCCAGCAGCAGCAGCTCAGGTTCAGCTGTAATGGGAGTCCCTGCACCTGGCCTGAGCTGTGCTGACTGAAGGAAATTACCTGCTGATTTTGCACAAACTTGCCAGAGCCTGGAGAGATCTGAGGTCTCAGGTCTTGCACCCTTGCAGGCAGGTGGGTGGCAGCAGGAGGACTGTGGCTACAAGGTCTGTGGTGGGGCAGGTCCATTGCTTTGCTTTCCTCATCAGAGAGTGCCTGATAAATTGAAGTCCAGTGTCACCTTCTTGAAGCTGGCTGTTCTTGACTGGGTGGGTGGCTCTGTGTATGTGCTTCATGCTCCAATCCTCTGCTCTTCTCCCCACTTCAAGCCAGATTCAGATTGCAGCCAGCCCGGGGTAGTGGGAAGGGAGGGAAGGGGAGGGTTAACCCAATCCTTTTATCTTGCCCTTTGTCTAATTAAAACCACAACAAATGGCACAGTTTAGGTTTAAATGTAATTGTGTTTAATGAAACATTAAGGGCAATTAAAGGAGTTACCGTGGCAGCCTCTCTCTACCCTCCAGGGCTATAATGGTCTGATGAAGTGCTCTTACTGGCTCTCTTGGCAGGGGGCTGTTAATTGCATTAGAAACTGATAGTAGTTTTCTTTTAATACTGAAGTTTCTCTGGTTATCCATCTCAAGACACTTGTGTGTGATGGGTCCCTGAAGTTGGGAGCAGCACATGAGCATGCTGGTTACCCAGGAAGGGTTACAGGGCAGTGGGAGGCTGTCAGTGTGGCCTCTCTCCTTGGCAGAGCCCCCAGGCTTTGCTCTGGACAGCCAGTGGGGCTGGGCATGCCCAGGGAACACCTCAGGCTCAAATACCCCTCCTGGCCTAAGTATTAGACCATTCTATATGAAATTCAGCAAGGCCAAGTGTAAGGTCCTGCACCTGGGTCGGTGCAATCCCAAGCACAACTCCAGGCTGGGTGGTGAGTGGCTGGAGAGCAGCCCTGAGGAAAAGGACCTGGGGGTCTGGGGTGATGAAAAGCTCAACATGAGCCTGGAGTGTGCTGGGCTGCAGCAAGAGAAGCGTTGCCAGCAGGGCAAGGGAGGGGATTCTGCCCCTTTACTCTGCTCTCCTCACACCCCACCTGGAGTACTGTGTGCAGTTCTGGAGCCCCCAGCACAAGAAGGACATGGAACTGCTGGAGAGAGTCCAGAGGAGGCCACGAAGATGCTCAGAGGGCTGCAGCAGCTCTGCTATGAGGACAGGCTGAGGGAGTTGGGGCTTTTCATCCTGGAGAAGAGAAGGCTTTGAGGAGATTTTAGAATAGCCTTCCAGTATCTGAAGGGGACCTACAGGAATGCTGGGGAGGGACTATTGGCAAGGTCTTGTAATGACAGGACGAGGAGGAATGGGTTTAAACTGGCAGAGGGGAGATTTAAATGGGATATTAGGAGGAAGTTCTTTGCAGTGAGGGTGGTGAGACACTGGCAGAGGTTGCCCAGGGAGGTTGTGGCTGCTCCCTGCCTGGAGGTGTTCAAGGCCAGGCTGGATGAGGCCTTGAGTGACCTGTTCTAGTGGGAGGTGTCCCTGCCTATGGCACAGTGTGGGTTGGAACTGGTTGAGCTTGGAGGTCTCTTCCAACCTAAACCATTCTATGATTCTACTACTATTATTATCCTGGCTTTATCATTAATGGGAGGCAAAGCCTTATGGTTTTTCATCCGGGAAACAGTGTCTTGATAGGTTAGGTTAGGTTAAGAGTTACCAGCAAGAGGCACACACGTTGTGTAAACCTAGACGATTCATGTTGGTAAATATTGTATATTTACTACCAATTTCAGGCGTTTAAAATAAAGTCTAAGCACTTGGAGGTTAAGAGATGTCGCATACACAAAAATTTGGTGGCTTCCTCTTTAAAATGCAGCCTGGATTTAATGCCAGTTCTCTACATTTTAAGACTTTGACTCATGCTTGACTCATGCTGCTTTAAAAACTACAGATGGGAGTTGGCAAGAGGGAGATAAACTGGGGCACAGAGGGAGGCAAGGTCAGGCTTCCCCCTGCTGCCATCCCCAGAGGTAAGCAGGAGCAGAGCTGGGAACAGGATGCCCAGCTCTAATCACCTTCCTGCATCTTGAAGAGATAAGCACTGCCAGAGCAGCCAAACAAATACCACCTTGAAAAACTGGGGGTCTAAGCAGGCAGCAAATAGTCCCTTGCAGAAAGAGCTGGAGGTGGAGCAGCCTGGGCTTTGTGCTTTGTCTCTCTTGCCTCTCCAACACAAGGTTAACTGTGCATGGCACAGGCTTGCCAGCAGCTTTGTGGCAGCAAGGCTGCCTTCACAGCCCTGACAGGATGACTGCTCTGTAAATCTTAGTAAAAGATGTCACAGCAACACGTGTCCCCCAGGGACTGGGAGGGGAATGGAATGATATATGAGCAAAACCTATCTCTGGAGTCCTGTCATCTATTTCTCAAGTCCTAAGAAAATGCTGCTGCTGTGCTGCTTCCATTTATCTCAAGTAAATATGGAGAGAAACTTTTAGAGCAAAAGGATTTTTTTTTTCTCCCTCCTTCTTCCTGGCAGAGGTTATTTTTAACACCAAAGACTTTTTCTTTCCTCCTCAGCACATTTTCCAGTTGCTTTCACAAATAAATAAGTTAATGCAGCTCCTTGTCTCCACCTGCTTCCTGCCCTGTTCAGCAAGCACTTCCTGAGGCCGTGGGGAGAGCTAGACTTTTATCTCCACCTCCAAAAAGCCTCTCCTGATGCTCTGGCCTTGCTGCAGCTCTACAGGCTGACAGATGGACTCTTATCTCCAGCTTGCAGCTGAGGAGCCAAAGCCTGTGGAGATCTGGGACTTATTCAGGGTCACTCAGAGAACTTGTGGCTGAACAGGAGCTAAATCCTGCTCACTGTGTTTTAGGGAGTAGGGAGTTGTGAATGTGATTCACATATTTTTGGGTTGTTACTCCCCTTACCAACCATTGTGGACTGACTTGCTCTGAAGGTTTATTTTACTGGGGCGTGTTTGTGCAGCTGTTTGCAGGTGAGGTGAGAGGTGCCTGTGGCTTGTGGTGGTGTATAGGCCAGCCAAATGTGCCATGGGGATGAAGTGAAGTGCACATAGGTGCACTGAGCATAGTGATTACCTAGCTCCTGGTCTTACCCTGGTCTCTCTTGATGGGATGTAGTGGAAGGACCAGCCTGTCCAGGTCCCTCTGCAGGGCCCTCCTACCCTCCAACAGATTGTCTGCTCCTAACTTGGTGTCATCTGCAAACTTACTGATGCTGGACTCAGTCTCTTCATCCACCTCATCAATAAAGATATTGAACAGGATGGGGCCCAGCACTGATCCCTGGGGCATACCACTAGTGCCAGCTGCCAATTGGATGTTGCACTGTTCACCACCACGCTCTGGGCCCAGCCCTCCAGCCAGTTCTTGACCCATTTCAGAGTGGATCTGTCCAAGCCATGAGCTGCCAACTTGGCCAGGAGCTTGTTGTGGCAGACAGTGTCAAAGGCTTTGCTGAAGTCCAAGTAGACTACACCCACAGCCTGCCCCACATTCACCAGGCAGGGAACCTGATGGTAAAAGGAGATCAGGTTGGTCAGGCAGGACCTGCCCTTCTTAAACCCATGCTGGCTAGGTGCTGTGTAATTGCACTCAAGATCACCTATTCCATAACCTGGCTTGGCACTAAGGTCAGGCTGACAGGTCTGGAATTTCCTGGTTCTTCTTTCCAGTCCTCCTTGTGGATGGGCACCACATTGGCAGCTTCCAGTCTGCAGGGACCTCTCTAGAGAGCCAGGACTGATGATAGAGAGCAGCTTGGCCAGCTCATCTGCCAGCTCTCTCAGCACTCTAGGATGGGTCCCATCTGGTCCCATGGACTTGTGAGGATCCAAGTGGCTCGGCAGGTCCCTTTCTGCTTTCTCTTGGATTACAGGGTGGGCTATACTGGTCCCTGGCTCCATCTGCCAGTTCAGGAGGTCACTTGTCCTGGAGGCAACCTGTCCCACTAGTGAAGATTGAGGCAAAGAAGGCATTGAGTACCTCTGCTGTTTCCTCATCTTTTGTTACTTTCTTCCCCTCTGTACCTAGTAAAGAGTGGAGGTGTCTTTGCCCCTTCTTTTTCCTTTGATATATTTATGGAAACATTTTTTGTTCCCCTTTACAGCAGTGCCCAGTCTAAGCTCTAAATGGGCTTTTGCTTCTCTATTTTTTTTCCTACAAGACAATGGAAAAACTCAAAGGATTAGCCTGAGCTTTTCCTGTCATGGCCCTTGGGGTGCTGTTTATTAGGGTCTGCCTGTGCCACCAAGGGGTATTCTGAATAACAATATGAAGAGTTTTTTGCCTCTCTCTCCCCCATCCTTTCCTGCTTGAAGAGGTCTTGTGGCAGCAGGAAACTTTCTCTACAGAGAACTAATCTTGCCCTTTACTACTCAGGGATTAAGGCCTCAGCTTGATCTGGGATGATTCTCTCCCTGCAGGGACTGCTGTATTTTACTGTGATAACTTTTTTTCCTCTTCCTCCTTTTTTGGCCCCAGAAGGCTGTTTGACAAATCCCTCACTTTGACTGTGCTGTAAGACCCCTCAGTCCACCTTTTCTAGCTTCTCCTTGGACATTTGCTCTCCTTGTGATGCTGGCCTGTAGAACAGTGGATATGTGAGAAGGGAACAGTGAGGACAAAGCTCAGCCCTCATGCTGGGTGCACTGAGCCTGCTTGTCACATCCACCTCTGCCTCTGCACCACTTCTTCTGCCTGCTTCTGCAGTGGTGCTGTGGGAGCAGGGACAGGGCACTCACACTGCTTAAGTAAAACATAATGATTTAAGTTTTATTTAATTTAAACAATAAAATGGCCATTAAACAAGTTATGCATTGACCACCTTACCATGCCCTCTAGCGCTAATCCTGATTAAGTGTCTTTATTACTTGGCTCAGTTGGCCTTTTTTTAAATGACAACGAAGCACTGGATAGCAGGAGTGCAAACTCCTTCCCTCTTGGCAATTATCTCCCTTCCCACTGAGTTTTGGAGGAGGAAGGAGAGAGAGAGAGAGAGAGAGAGGAGGCAGGCGAAGGGAGAGCAGTTTTGGCCAGGGGAGAAATGCAGCAGCACCTGATCCGTTTATCACACAGATATGCCATAGTGGAGACTTAATGGAGATTTAAATAATTCAGAGCACTCAGCCCTGCTAAAGCTGTATAATGAGCCTTCTGCACTGTGAGCCACTGCTCGGCTGAGCCTACGAGCAGGGAGGTCGTGTGGTTTTTCCATGCATAATTAAAGGGATAAAAGGGGATTTAGAGCAACAGTGTTACAATGAAGCATGCAGACAGAGGCTTCGCTTGTATTTAACTTGGAAATGCCAAACTGTTTTTGACTTGCAGAATAAGCTCCCCTTTCCCCTCTTATTTGTTTATTACGAAAAAAGCAACCAACCCTCTTTCTTTCTCCTCTTCTTTGCTGACCTGTCCCTGTTCCCTTCTGTCCCGTGAGCACGGGGATGTCTCTGAAGAGGATTCTCAGTGATTCTCCCAGGGACAGCACATCTCGGCCCTGTGGCTATTGAAGGTCTTTGCTGGAACAAGCAGGTGTGAGCTGAGAAGCCTTTTCCAGCACATTTCAAGTCCCTTTTGTTTCTGCCAAAGGGAATGGATCCAGATGAAGAGAATGAAAATGAAAATTGAAACAATGCAAGAGATCACTTTAACTTTTATCATTTACTGTTTTCTGCTGTGCTGTGTACAAAATCTGGGGCAGAATGTTCTGTCTGCATGGATGGGTCTGAGAGAACTTGTTTGTTCCTGTTTATTCCTGCCTCTGTTTTCATGTCATGCTCCTTTCTGCTCCTCTGCTCTGTTGTTTGCCAAGAGCCACCAACTTTCACAGTCTCTAGGTCCAAGGCAGCAGGGAGGGGACTGCAGGAGGGAGAAGGGCTCGCTGCACCCAGTGTGCCTGCTGCACAGCTGGGCCAGGAACAGGCTTTCTCATGTTGCCCTTCAGCACTTTGCCACATCTGATCAGCCCCTCAGGCCATGCTGTTGACAGAAGGAAAAAAAAAAAAGGCTTTGCATTATCTATCCTTTTCCCAGGAAATAATGGAATAGAATATTTTTGTGCTGCAAGTTGTTCTCAACCACATCTCAAAACCTGGGCAGGTCTAGAGTGGTGAGGGTGATGATTAACACATCTTTCACTAACTCCTCATCACAGCCTTAATCTGCTGTGGGAGAGCTGTCTCAAAGCAAACAAGTCTGACCAGCCCACGTTGCTGCAGGCCAGGCCTACTTCCTGCTGTTAAACTGCTTGTTTCATAACGGCTCTTCCAAGTAGAAGTGAATCCCCCTGCATGTGCCTCCAGTGAAGTTGAGGCAGGCGAGAGAGTTTCACTGAGACGTTCCTGAGAAGGTGGAGAAGGGTGAATTTGCATGGGACAAACCCACCTGCAACAGGACTTGTGCCAAAACCTGTGCTGCTGGGTCATGGCTGTGCTCTTCCACGCAACACAAATCCTGCTGCAGTGTCAGTCAGGCTGGCATCCCTCCCTTGGCTGCCACAGCCACTCAGGGAACTGGAGATGATATCAAGTGTGGGGGCAGTTGGTGCCAATGCAAACCTGAAATAGGTCTGCTGTGGTGTCTCTAGTGGAATGTGTTAATGCTGCATAAAGATGTTGCTTCAGGTGACTGAGGAAGATGAGCAGTGTTGCATGGCTGCAAAAAAAGGTTGTTTGGGTGTTTGGTAGGAGTGGAAGTGAGAGGTTGTGGCATTCAGCCTCAGAAAGTAAAGGTTGAGGGGTTGCTACTCTTCCTGGAACATACATGGTGAAGGATAAAGATCCATGGAGGAGAACTGTTCTTGCAAGTTGAAGTCAAGGTTAAGATGGAGTGGTGAGGATGCCCAGTGAGAGCGATGTGATCTAAAAGCCAAGCTGCTTTTAGGTGCTATATAACTTGAAGAAAGGGACTATATGATGCTATTATATATGAGTATCTGATGTTCTGCCTGCAGGGTACATAGATCGCTGAATCAGGAGGTCTCTTTTGGCCTTGAATCCTTAATGCCTCCTTTGCCCAGGGCTGCAGGAAGGTGCTGCAGCAGCTCCCGGCTGTCTCTCTGCACAAATGTGTACGTGTCCCTCAGGGCTGTCCTGCCCTCTTCTCCAGGTAGAGCTTCAGAGCAGCATGTCAGAGTGATGTACAGCCAGGAGCACAAGCACCTGCAGGTTGCTGCCATCTCTTAACTCTGGAATAAATTCATTGTTTTTCTTTATATAAAGCAAACAAGAGGGAATCCGTGGGCACCGTGTTCACCCTGGTGGCATGTGCCCATCAGTCCTCTGTCTCTGGGTGGGGAGTGGGGGTGATGAGGCATCCTGCACAGCCACCGTAATGGGAACATCCATCTTGTCTCCCTCGGTGCCTGCTCTCCATTTAGGAATTTCGCAAACACTTCTGTCAAATATCACTCTCTGCACAATCCTGTTAGCAGGGCTGATGAATGGAGCCTCAAATTAAGACCGATCCCTCTGATAACCACAGTGCTGTAGGAGAGTCATCTGCTCAGTCAGAGCTATTTATTATATTTGATTAGCCGGGATGGCAATCTTCACAGCCCTCTGTAAATTCTATTAGGGGCGCTCTGAGGCCCAGAAATGCAAATCAGACTTCCCCAAACACATACATAGAGCCTCTCTTAGCAAATGGGTAATTTCCTCACATTCATTTCGTTGTTGTTTCCAGAGAGATGTTGATGCCTTCCCTTTGCCAGGAGGGAAGGGAGAGGAATGAGTGGCAGGACAGCCCCACATTTTCTCTTCATTGTGAGCCCCTACATGACAGCAGTTCCAGTGGGCATGTTTTGTGAGCACTAGGCTCTCTGCCTCCCAGCTCCCATTGGCCCGTAGCCTACAGGCATTTCCCATCCAAAGGCCTGCTCAGCAGCAGACATTCGCTATAATGCGAGAGAAACCTTGTGGGAAGCCTGAGGAAGCCC
Organism: Psilopogon haemacephalus; assembly: GCA_013396835.1. Taxonomy (NCBI): domain Eukaryota; kingdom Metazoa; phylum Chordata; class Aves; order Piciformes; family Megalaimidae; genus Psilopogon; species Psilopogon haemacephalus. The sequence continues at coordinate 255,264 of VWZI01014720.1, forward strand.
TAAAGATAGGGCAGGCTCTCCACTCTATGCATTTGTCTTTTGGTTAGGTTTGTTTTCCTTCTCCTGTATAATTTGATTCAGACAGACCCCTGACACCTCCAGCTGGCTAGGTGAAATGAAGTCAGGCTGGAAGTTCACGGCCAGCTCTCCCTCTGGCAAAGCAATGGCTAAAGGAGCAGCTTAATTTCCGCGGCAGCTGTGTGAATGGGTTGCTGTGTGGCTCCGCTAATAATTATTGATCAGGTGCTCAGAGATCTGTACGTAATAGGCACACTTTTAATCACATTATTCTTCTGGATGGCGTCGGCATGGGTGACTCCAGCGGAGCTAGCATTAGCTGTGTGCTTGCAGGGAAGAGAAGAGGTCTGTGCTGTAGGTTGCTCGGTGAATAGCACATCCAGAATTTCATTTAGTTGAGGTGATTAATTCTGCCGAGGAACGAAGAGAGTTATTAAAGGCAAACAAAGCAGCACCATTGGTGATTTGCTTTCTTCTCCTGGCCATATATTATCTTAAGAATCATTTTCATAATGTCTCATTAATTCCTGCTTTATGTAGTCATTTACTAATACTATCTAACGGTGTGCTGTCCACTGCTCTCTGGGCTAGATTCAGCACGACTGCTTATTCTGGGAGGAACAGGATTTTAATAAACCCTTCTCAAGGGGTCATAAACCTCTTAAAGTATAACACTAACATAACATTTGAGCCCTGTGTTTTCTGCCACCTTTACTTCTCATACCTGCTCAGTAAGATTCTTCCAACACCTGTCTCCCTTTGATGCTCTTCCCATTGTATGTGCTTCCTTAGGATTTTTGTTGAGGCGAGCTGCTGCTGCTATGATGCGTGGCTAAAAGAAAAGCCTTTTCTAGAGCTGGAGGTACCTGGCAATGTATTTGAATCTTCTTAAGCAATTTTTAAAAAATTCCCCACACATTGAATGAAAATCTTATCTGGGCATGCTAAGGATCCCTTGGTCCCTGTAATATAATGTAGTTTGTTTCTTTCAGCCTCACAAATGCTTTTGTTATCTTTGCTTTGATCCCTCCCCCCGCCCCCTTCTCCCCTCTGTATTGCTTTGATATTTTTTTTTTCCTTCCCTTTTCTCATTCATCATTGTTGCTTGTAAATCCTTCCCCTGGTAGAGATTAGAGTAGGAATGAGTGATAGATGCTGTCAGTAACAGGAGCTAATTTTACCCCTGATAATGGTTCTGTGGTTTATACAGACTTCACTCTGCTGATGCAGACGGTACCCAGGGGCCCATCCTGTCTGCGCTCAGCTCGGGGGTGCACCATGCAGGATTTGAGATGCTGGGGAGCTTGCATCTTCTGCTGGCAATTTTTCATCATGGGAAGAGTCTTCACAAAGGCTTCTCACCAGTGAAGAATTCCCTCCAAGCACACAATTAAAGCAACAGCAATTTGGGGGTTTTCCACGAGAAGTGCTCTGCCTGCTGCAGGAGAGTGTGCGTGTGGCCAGGATGGGAGGAAGGGACCAGCTGGATGGGATTCAGGTCCCATTTCTGCTGGATTTCACTGGCATGTAGGCACTGAAGCTGCTGTCAACCAAGCAGGGAGGACTTTGGGTATTGCACATACTATGGGTGATGGTGCTGAAAGGCTAATTTAGGATCACCCCCAGATACTGCTCTGGCTGGTGTCTTACAGTGTTGTTGTACCTTCTGGAGGTACAACCTCTACGTTGCTAATGTGCTGTGGTGCCAGGTATCCCTTTGAGCCACTGTGTAAACACTGAGGATGTCTGGACACTTCTGTCATTGTCCAGAGTAGTCTACCCACCAGTGGCCCAGTGCACTATGGATGAACTCCTCCTTGTTGCTTTTTTGGTTCTTCTTACGTTGCCAAAAGGGAGAGGAGTACCAGAACACAGATCATGTGAGATGCCACAGTTCATACGTAGGAGGGACCATAGCTAGGAAGGAAGTGGGCTGCAGTGGTCCTCAGTTTTGCTCTCAATTGTAGAAGCACTTCTTAGCTGACTCATGATATACCCTTGGCCTGCTCTTCTCTGATTATGTTCTGTGTGGCAGCTGGTATTGAATTTGGCCCCAGTCTTTCCTTGCATTATGTCAGTGCTCGGCAGTTCATTTTTCCTGGTTCTCACATAAGGGGCTAAGCTCGGGGAGGGGATTTGCATGGCAGATGAAAGATGGCTATGAGGATGTTGGAAGTCTGAAGAAGACTTGAAATGCAGCTGTCACAGCCAGACTCCAGTGCAGATGGTTGTGCTCTGCTTATTTGAAGTTGCAGCTGCAGTTTCCATGAGGGATATTTGTTCCTCTGGCCTATGCTGGAAAGCTTAATTACTGTGGGTCATGTTCCAGCCCCAAAACAGTTGCAATGATCTTGGTTCACTGCTTGTCCTTGGAAAAGGACCCATTTATTTTCTTGGTTACTGCTGTTACTGTGTGTAGGTTGTTTTGGTTTTTGTTTGTTTTATTTTGTGTTTTTTTTCCAGGCTGTCTTACATGGTCTTGATATGTGCATGGGGAACACAGGATATTTGCCCTTAGATCCTTTGGTTTGACTGTGTCACACCAAGCCTCTGTATTCATGTTATAAAGGGCAGAAGGGAAAACCAACTCTTTTAAAGCTTCTATTTGCAGCCCACAGTACGTTTTTGGGTCAACATTAGTCCTTCTACTACTTTATCTACTGTCATTTTGTTCCCTTTGGCAACCTGTTTCCCTCAGTTTCTCTTCCTTACAGAGGAAATTGGTTTGAGATAGATTTAATACACTGCTTGTTTTACTTCAGTCAGTATTAATATCTTCAGATGTCCCCTGTCCACTCCCTTTAATTCAAGTGATAATTCAGGAAGATCCTGGAGCATAATGTGATGTCTCCTACACAGTAGGGTGCATTGTTGAGATCCTTTCCCGTTTTGCTCCTGCCTTGCTGCCTCTGCATCTTCAAATGGTTTTTGTTGGTTTTATTCTCCCTAGATGTGATATTTCCCCCTGCCCCGGTGCTGCCAGCTCACATCTCTGCTGCCCTTACAGATGACATTTAACACCCAGAGCAGTGACTGCATGGATCCAGTAAGGCAGCTTGCTCCAGTCTGGTCCTCTTATTGCTGCTGCTGGTGCAACAGAGCCAGGGCACCCCTCTGTTTTGAGGTATTTCAGGTGCAGCAAGTTTTATTCTTAATGGGACTGTTACTAGGGAGGTGGAGGAAGGATGAGTGTAAAAGAGAGCAGCGTGGCTGGGAGAAGCTGACTTCCTCCAGCTGCTGGTGATTGTCTTGGTTACCAGAGGAGAGAAATAGGGAGAGGCAATTGCCATCTGTCAGACAAGTCTTGTGCTTGCACAGTCTGGTGAGGAGTGGTCTGGCTGTGAAAAAGTTTGTGCCTGTTGGAAGCGTTTGGGTATTCGTTAGGGATGCCATTTGATGGGGTATTGGTAATGGCTGTAATTACAGGGTAGTTCCTCTTTAATAACTACTTCAGGCATTTCTCCCTCCCACCTTCCCTGCCAGTTCCTTTTATTCAGCAACTTACAATGATGCTACTCCAGATCATAGGTATTTGTTTTGTCTAATGGACATCTATGCAATGGTGTGCAAGTTAGTGACAGGACCTGAGTGCTTTAATGGCTTGGTCCTGACACAGTCATCATGGACCCCAAATAAAAATCATAGTTATGTGAGAGGAGCCCAGAGGTGTCACTTCTAGCAGTCTCTTCACCCTGTGGAGCATTACCAAAGGTAAATGGTTTTGTGCACCACTTGGTCTTCACTGTTGCTTTGGACTCAAACTTGTGTTAAGAGAAACATAATTTTTGGCCTCTGGCTACTCAGGTTCTTTCCTCCTGCGTCATATTCTGTAACTTTCATCTCCTTTCTATTTTTTTCCCCCAAGATGTCTCTCTGCATTTTCAATCATATCTTCACAGCGAGCTAAAAAGAAATCCTAAGAATCTGCCAAAACATTCATCATGTCTTTTCTTTTCAAAATAGCATTAGAATTCAGACCTGTTTCAGGACTTGTGCATCAAAAATTATGCAACCCAGAGCTGGGAAATTGAAAACTCCTGCGAACATGGGTTTGAATCTTTAACCAAATTCCTGTCAACTGCATTGCTTCCTTTTATGTGCTTTGCTTCTATTAATATTCTAGCGAATGGGTTTGCGAGAAACAATGAATTTTAAACAAAGCATGGAGGACTTTTCCAGAGAATGAATTTCAAGTCAGAAATGTGAATATTCTCACTCCATTATGAGAGAAACTGCCCTTTGCAGAACGGAGATGTGACATCGATCCTTACATCCCAAATCAGCCAGGCCCTCCTGTAGTTTTAATACATCCAGCAAACAGCTTAGGAGAAGATGAGCATCTTCTTCCCTTGTTTTGCACCAGTGAAAACAGAAAAGAAGAGGCAACAGAATTTACTGAATGCTTTCTGAGGAACAGATTTTCACCTAATTGAATTCTTCTCAGGAAAAAAAAACCCAAACCAGACCTCTCTTAGATAACCTGTCAGTTTGTGGATAGGCTTTTTGTCTAAGGAGGAAATGGTAGCATGTCCCTCACCAGAAACAGCTGGCTCTTATTGTATTTGGGAGTTCCTAGGTGGCTCCTTCCGAAGTTGGTAGCAATCTGGCTGGTGGCATGGACTCTGCTGTCACCTTGAAGGATCTCCCTTCCTTGCTTTCTTTCTGGTTGTCTTCTCAAAGCTTGAGAGTATGTGGTTAGATTTTTCTACTTGGTTTTCATTTCCTTTTTGCAGAGAAACAGTTTGTGGGTTCTGCATCCTGTCTCTTCACCACAGGTTTGTAAGGGATTGGCGTGGGGAGTCAGCACCCCCAAAGACAGGGCTGAAGGAGCCTGCAGTGGCTGTGTAGATCCTGGCACAGGGCTGGTTGAGCTGTCACTCAGTCTTCCTTAATTTCTGAAGGCCTCTGAAGATAATTATGTCTTCCCCTAAGGCAGAAAGTGTGTGAAAGGGTCAAGGGTACAGCTCAGAGATGACACTTGCTAGGGAAGCTGAGCTGCCTACAGCCATCTCCTGCAGCAGGAGGGTTGAGGTTACATGCTGGGTGGCAGGGCAGCAGGGCACCCTACCCCTCAGCTCCAGGCCCTCTGCCTGAGCCACAGATCAAAATGAGATGCCTTGTGCAGGATTGTGACCTCCATGAATGCAGACTCGCACAGACCCAGCCCATGGGATCCAGGGTGAATGGGTGATGAGGAGAAGCAGCTGTATCAATGACAAGGTGGGAGCCAGCAGAGGTGGAGTTGCTCATGTCTCAGTACCCCAGAGCATGTGTTCACAGTGGGATTTGCAGGCCACTGGAGTTTCTTTTAGGAGCTGCTGAGGACACAGGACTCTGAGGTGCCTCACCTGAGGTTGCATGGTGGTAGGCATTCACAATTCATCTCTCCCTCAGAAGAGGCTGTGGATGAGCATTCTTGATCCTTCCCCAGAGACCTCTGAGGATCTCTGGGCTGCAGGAGTTGCAGGTTTTATCTCTTCTCCCCATGGCTTTCCCAGGCTGCTATTAACTTCTTAAAAACAGGCACCAGTGCCTGGGAAAGTTGTGTGGGATGAGACTTTTCCCCTGCTTGAGGAATGAATTATGTGAATCTGTGTGAAACCAAATCTTTCTGGCTCATGTGGGTGGATTTAGGCAACTCTCACCTCCATTTGCTTCAAGGAGACCTTATAGTAGCCTTCCAGTATCTGAAAGGGGCCTAAAGGAGGGCTGGGGAGGGATTATTGACAAAGTCTTGTAATGACAGGATGAGGAGGAATGGGTTTAAACTGGCAGAGGAGAGATTTAGGCTGGATGTTAGGAGGAAGTTATTTGTAGTGAGGGTGGTGAGACACTGGCAGAGGTTGCCCAGGGAGTTTGTGGCTGCTCCCTCCCTGGAGGTGTTCAAGGCCAGGTTGGATGAGGCCTTGAGCAACCTGTTCTAGTGGGAGGTGTCCCTGCCTATGGCACAGGGTGGGTTGGAACTGGATGATCTTTGAGATCTCTTCCAACCTAAACCATGCTATGATTCTAACTCCAGCCTGCTCTCCACTGAACCTGTTGTGGCCAAAAGTGACCACAGCCTAATGGCCACGCTCAGAGTATCCCATTTGAGATGTGATTGGCTTCTGCGCTAGGTTTTGCCCATATTCCCTTCCTAGGTGGAATGGAGAAGCTGCCTGCTTTTGCCCCGCTCTGCAGAGAGAGGCAAACCTGCGCTAAAGCTCAGCAGGTCGCAGGCTGCTGCTGGGCTGCCGCCAGCTGCGATGTGCCACAGTCTCGCCGCTTTGCAGGCAGCCGCTGCGCTGCCCTGGCAGGAGGTAATTAAATAGACCCCAATTCTTTTAATTACTGCTCACTCCTCGCTACATGCTTGCATACGAGGGTGAAGTGAAGGCTATGGAAATCAGGGCTGACAGCTCGCAGCTGGAGAGCTGTGGCACCCTGGCTAAAGAGTGCCGCGTAGGCGCTGCGGGCGGCGCAGCTCTGAGCTGGCTGCAGGGGTTGGGGCGCGGATTTGGAGAAGGAGGCAGCCTGGCTTCGGTGCAGCACAGGGCTGGGAAGCTGCCAGCAGAGGCATACCTCACGCATAGGGTGAGAGTTGTTGGTGCTGGGAGGAAACTTTAGGCAGAGGTGAGGTGAAGTAAGCAAATGGGTGTAAATGCTGCACACTGGACAGGGGCAGCAAGATGAAGGAATGCCGAGGCTTGGCAGCTCAGCTTGTTGGAGGTGCAGGTCATCATGGCTTCTCCTGTCGTCATTGTGCTGATGCCAAGGAGGCCTTTGCTCTGCCTGGGGATCAGTCAGAGCTGGGATGAGACAGAAGTGGCACCAGACCCTCCCATGTGCTGTCCTGTCCTGTATGCCAAATGATCTGAGCTGCTCTGAGCATGTGCTGCAGCTTCATAGATTCATAGAACGGTTTGGGTTGGAAGGGACCTTAAAGATCATCTAGTTTCAACTCCCCTGCCATGGGCAGGGACTCCTTCCACCAGCCCAGGCTGCTCAAGGCCTCATCCAACTTGGCCTTGAACCTGCAGGAAGGGGGCATCCATGACCTCCCTGGGCAACCTGTGCTAGTGTCTCACCACCCTCACTGTAAAGAATTTCTTCCTAATCTCCAGTCTAAATCTACCCTTCTCAAGCTTCAATCTATTCCCTTTTGTCCTATCACTACAAGCCCTTGTGAAAAAAGATCTTGTCCAGCTTTCTTCTAGGCCCCTTTCAGGTACTGGAAGGCTGCTGTAAGGTCTCCCTGGAGCCTTCTCTTCTTCACACTGAGCAGTCCTGACTGTCTCACAGCCTGTACCCTTACAGGAGGTGTTCCAGCCCTCTATTGCTAGTGTAAGGTGAAAATGTTGCTGCCATTGAAGGTGTAGGAGGTTCTCCTCCCAAAAGTCAAGGAGATGGGGCTTTCTTGGCAGGCAACACCTGGAGAGGTGTTCATAGAGACATGAGTTGAGTTTTGTGGCCAAGGCACAAATGCTCCTGGAATATCTTGCTGAAGACAACAGAGTGCATTGCTACTTGCTCCCTCATGGTTATGCCAGGGTCTTTAGAAAATCATCAGCTGATGGTAACAGTGCATTTCTCTTGCAGAGCTGGTGAAGATGAGGCAGGCAAGGTGGCGGAGCTGTAACTAGGGTGAGTGTTTCAAAGACATGACCAAAAGTGCCTTTGTGGGGAGCCAAGCTTTTTTGTCTGGGAGCCACTTCTGCTTTATTACCCTTCCATTTTCCTGTCATTCTGCTTCTAAAAGGTCCTCTAATGCCTCATGGCATAAACCAGGGCTGAAGACAGGAGGCTTCTTTCTGAGTCACGTGGAGTTTGTGGGCTGGGGAAGCTGCTGATCGCCAAGCATCTGGAAGGCAGCACAGCAAACGATGCCAGCAAAGGGCTGTGTGCTTCTTGTCTGCTCTGCAGTGCTTGGTGGCACCAGTCTGAAGATGCCTGCTGTGATTAGAAAAGTGAATAGGAAAGGTGAGAGATCTCTTTCTGCCTGCTTGCCTTTGTTTGATATAGAGGATCAGGCCCTGATAAAGCCCTCTCTAATCTCATGTCCTCTGTGGTGAAGTGGTTTCCTCTTTTGGAAGATGAAATTGCTTATTTGGAGCTCTGGGTCTTACGAAGTAGAGCCAGGACAATATCTGAGAGCCAGTGGTGCCCAAAGGTGAAACAAGTGCACTTCTAGCTCCCGAGCCTGCTGGCCAAAGCTGGGGGCAGGAAACTGAGCTCAAGCTGTGACCCCAGGCCTTGTCTGGGTGACAGCAGTTTGGGCACCCATGGACAGAGCTGTTTGTGTTCATGCAATGTTCTGACGTGTGCAGGGTGCTGCCCTGGGGGATGTTTGCCTTCTCCATGCAGTGTTTCACAGGGGATGCTTTCCTTCTCTGTGCTGCAGTCACTTTGCCTCTTCTTTTATCCTTCTGAGACTGATGTTACTCACATCCTCAGATTCCACTTCCAGGCAAAGCATATGGGGGCTTTTTTTCAGGAAATGGTTCCCTTAGTTTTTAGGTTGTCCTCTGTTGCATTGATTGTATTCTCTCCAGCTTTGTTTTCTAGTGGTGGCTGAAATATGTCTTCCCCTTAGGCTCAGGCACTATCAGAGACAGAGCTGTCTAATTCCCGTGGGAAGCCAGCCTGTTATTATGCTTGGCAATCCTGCTAATCTTAATGATCTTGCTGGGCTTAATCTGAGCTGATCAGATTAGGGTTTGTGCAGGTCGTGATGCTGTGTGCATGGCAGGCACTGCCGTCACAAATGATTCTTTGCTTTTTGAACCCGCACCCAGCCCACCCCAGCACATGGTCCCTCAGGGGGGTTCTATTTCGGTGAGATTTTTCCTTCTTCAGGAGGTCATTCTGGGATCCAGATGGAGAATTCTGGAAGCACAAAGAGACAGAAGCAGCCCCTGTTTCTTTCTCCTTCCTGGGGAGCAGTCATTTGGGGTTCTATCAGCAGCTATGGCAAGAGCAGGAAGCCTACGTTTTCCTTCTCATCCCTCCTCCTATTTCTAGCAGGTTGATATAGGGAGAGAAAATCCTTCATGTGTTTGAAAAGGGTTCTCAGGATTATTTGCTCCATCTCCTCCCCAGAGATAAAGAATTAGCTCCCTGAATGCTCTTTCTTACTGCTCTTGAAGATGTAAGTGGTGTTTGGTCTAGGCCAGTCCTGAGGAACTGTCCCTGATTGTCATGACCTTTCAGAGGTTATGGAGTGGCCTCACAATGGTGTTACCCTTGTCCTTCAGCATTTATGGATGCATCAGGTCCCATCATCAGCACCTGATGTTCCCAACTAGTCTTCTATCCAAACACTGACTGGTCCTGACCTTATTTAGCTCCTGAGATCAGATGAAATGCTTTTATTCCCGTGCTGGCTGCTGAGAAGGCAGCTGCCAGAAAGACTGACACAGAGGGTCAGCCACATTGCAACCCATGAACTGATACTCTCTTAGAACAAGGGCTGAGCCACACTGGGAGAGCAGTGGGCACAAGCTACTGGGTGTTATTCATTATGAGAAACCCAGCATTGATAATTGCTCAGGCCCTCTCCTTTCTTGCATCTTCTACTGGGATAGGACTGCTGCAGTAGCAGTCCTCATGTTATTTTTCTTTTTAAGAATAAAAACATGGAAATTACCACCAGAAGTCCCACGTTTGCAAGTCACAAAATATTCCAGAGCACATCTGTCTTTGCTTGTCTTTGATGGCATAGATCAAATGTATGGCATCAGTGACAGGGGGGGAAGGTTGGCTCAGCAGGACCAGGAGTGGACTGAACTGATGAATTGTATTGCTGTCATCCTGGGGCTTAAGCCTGAAGAGAACAGCTTGATTCATGAGATACAATCTCACAGATTGGTGGTACCAGCTAGTGCCCTAGAGATGACCCTGAGTATCTTGGCAGTATTGAAAGCTGAGTGTCATAGAGACTTCCACGACGTGGAAATTGCATGGAGACTAAAGAGAGCCACTGCTTTGAGTCTGCTCTCACCCCTCACCCTCCACCCAAGTTTTATGGCTATTATTTACTACTGCATAATACCACATGCTCCAGTCCTAAGCTGATTTTAAATCAAGGCAATTCCACTGCCATCTGTGGAGCTACATCAATTTACACCCGCTGATGATCTCAGCCAATGTTTATATATCTTCTGAGGTTCCATATAAAACTGATTTTTTTTTTTTCAGGAGCTGAGTTGTTAGCTAAAGAAGCAGCAATGATCTTTAACAACTCCATTATGCTGTTCAATATAACATTTTTATTGATCCGTGTCCTTAATGTGGCAGAAGCATGGCTGAAGTCTTTTGTTATTTCTATGTATCCAGCCCGGCTAGCCAAGCACTCTTGCTTGCCAAAACCTGTTGGTGTGCTGCAGGTGAGCCTTCTGCCCATGGAAATTATAGACTGAAAGAAGAGTTTTGTCCAGTCGTGGCTGCAGCAGAGCAGCACAGAAGTAACTCTGCTGTCTCAAAGCACTCAGGGCAAGAGCGAATTAGGATGGAGAGGGAGAAGTTTGCAGTAATGTCTCCTTGCCTTGCCAGTGGAGCAGAAAAGTATTCAGGATAAGTAAGGGAAGCAAGAGTTGATTGTTTTGGATTGCCATTGCAGAGCAGATCGGTCCTGGGCCTCCATCTACACACCAGCTAAATGAATTTAATAACATCTCCATTAAGGTCCTTATGGCACTGTGATGTTTTTGAAGAGCTTTGAGGTCTTCAGATAAATACACAGAAAGGGAGCAAAGGGATGCTGCCTTATGGCTGCTAAGTCCCTTCTGTGTTTGGCTCCGAGGACTTTTCATTATTTCAAGATGCTGGGATGGAAGCGCATCCTGGCTCAGTGCATTACATGGGGACATAAAATATGCTTTTGTGTTAGAGCAAGGGGCTGTAGGAGGCAGGGAGTGCTGCATATCCTCTCCAGGTACGAATCTCAGCAGAGCAGCTCTGCACTTTGGCTTAGAGGCTATGATTAGAGTGTAATTAGATTCCTTGGGGTCTTTGCATTCTTTTGCAAACATTTCCTCCCCAGCCAGACATTCAGAGAGCACTGTATGCTTCCTCCCATCCCTTTCCTACTCTGCAAGCATGGGTTTTATATATTTTTGATGGGTTTTGCTTAATGGTTTCTTCATGCTTTTTAAGGGGTTTGTGTGCTGTGGGTTAATATATGTTAGTATTGTCAGGGATTTGTACCAAAAGGGCTTTTGTTCTCAGCCCTGGCCTTTGCAGGCCTCTTTGTGTGACTCTTAAATGGTCTCTGATGTGTCCTTAGCAATCAAGCTTTGCTGACTCCTCCAGCTCTAAGGTTAGACCCGAAAGTGACAGCACCTTGCTGTAAACCCTGGCTGCTGTTATAGGGCAGCACGGCCTTAGGTGCTCAACTCTGTGGTGAAATGCTGGCAGCCAGCAGGGATTGCCAAGAAGCCACCTCGCTGGAGGGAACACAACAGCTTGAGGTCTGAACCTGTGGCAGCAAGTCCTCTCTCAAGTGGAGAGGAGTTGACTACCCACTTGCTAGCACATCTTGCAGTGCTATTTTTCTTCTCAGCTTGGTCTTTTCTATCCTTCTCCTCTAAGGTTTTCATCTCTCTGTGGGGAAAGCATTATGTGGTGCTGGAAGTGCCAGCTGATACTCCAAAGGGTATCTCTTCCCCTAATAGTTCTGCTAACACGGAAGAACATTTGCCTGCAGATTGGGCAGAGGGGTGCAGACCCATGAAGACCTGTCCCTTAGCTCATTGCAACACTTTAAGCTGTTTTTTTTTTTTTTCATGTAGAAAAGGTGCTGGGGTGTCTGAGGCAAAAGTGGTGAACCTCAGAGGTAGATTTCAGAATGTCTTGTATCCATAAGAGCTGTGGTCATCTCCTTCTCTCCTGCAGCAGAGGTGAGATTCTCTTTCCCCTGCCACTTGCTGACAGATGCAAATGCGAAGTGTGTAGAAATAGCCCGGGGAGTGGTAATTCCATGTTCATGCTCCAGATCTTGCAGGAGAACCTCTTGAATGGTGATCAGAGATTAATCACACTTACCATCTACCTGTCCTGAGTGCAATAACAAATCTGAGCCTTGCTCTGACCAACCTTATTTATAAAGTGTGCATGTAGATCTGCTAGTGGAACAAGCAGAAGATTCCAGTTCTGCAGGGAATTTGTTCTTTTTGATGCTAGAGATATGATGGTCTCCATTTCAGAGGGATCTTGGTAGATTTTGTCTTCTTCCACCTACTCCTCTTTGGCTACTTGTAGAGATGAGGTTGTGATATGAGAGTTGTTAAAGAACCTCTGCTCCAGTGTGTAGCCTTGGGTAAAGCTAAAGGCAAATGTCTCTCTTTCCTTGGTGACTCAGGTATTGCTACTGGGCAGCAAACAAAGCTGGAGCAAGCAAAGTGATAGCTCTGCTAGCGTGGCTGAAGCCATGCCTATATCCTGTGCTGTGGGAGCATCTCCTGTCAGCTGATAGTGATGATGATGATGAGAGGTGGCTGTGGCCAAACAGTAAATCCATATCCATCTCTTTTGGGTTGTTTGCTTTTTATTTTAATGATCACATGAGCCTTCCTCAAATTGTAATACCTACGACTCCCCTCTTCTTCACCTGCTCTGCAGAGAAACCCTGTGAAACCAAGTCCTCCTTTCTTAGCAGTTTGACATTCAAGGTTTAATTTTGTGGCATGGCTTGGCTGGAAGATTGAGATCTAGAGGGTGTATCATGAAGGCAGGAGCCCCTCAGAAGACAGAGACTGAGCAGGGATGTGCAGATGGATGGAAGGAGGCTTGCAAAGTGGAGATGGTTTCTATAGAAAGGTAGCATGCAGTAATCCCTGGAAAGTAAATGGAAAAACAGATTATGTTTGTTCTCTGATCTGTTCAATAATGGAGCAGTAGGCAGCTGCTGGCCTGCCTCCCCGGAGTCCCTCACAGGAGCAGACAGCAACTACATTATTAATTGTCTGCTGCTGGGATTGTAGTGGGATGCAGCTTCTGGAGAGCAGCCTGGTTCTTTGGGAGGCAGCCCCTTCCTCCTGCCTCCAGGCTTCATTTTATAAACCTGTCTCTCCCTTGGAAGTGCCTCTTCATAGTACAGAGGCCCTGCGGCTGTGGTCATAAGCACTGGAGCCTCAAGGCAGGGATTTGCTCCTCTTCCTTGATGTGCTGCCTCACTGTAGCACCTCCCCCGCTCTGTGCAGCATGCTGCAAAAACCTGCAGCCAGAGGCACTCTGCCTCAGAGAGCAGTCGGGCAAAGCAGAGGCTGTAGACTCATCCTGTGCAGGGCAAACTGAGACATGGAGTTACTGTCACATAGACATAAAGGCCATGGAAGTACAAGAAGCATCTTCTCATAGAGTTTCTTTCAGTTGGAGCACAGCCTGGTCATTGGGAGGAAAGGTGGAGATGTTGGGTGGGTCACTGTCACAGCTGGTTCTTTAGCAGAGATGCAGCAAGTCCCATTTCTTCCATCACGCTTTCAAAATGGAAAGTATTTCCCCACTCAGGACTCCACACCTCTTTCAGCCAACAGCTGACCTAAAGAGCTCTTTCTGTGGCCAGAACTTCTCCTGCTGTCAGCTAGGTTTTCTACTCCACCTTTTACTTCCACGTCCAAAATTTAGTAGATGACATTGGCTGTAGAGATTCTTGTTTTGACCCACAATGTGTTTGTGTCCTGGGTGAAGGCCAATTTATTTCAGCTCTCCAGCCTGTAACTAACATAGCTTTCTCTAGGTGTTTATCTTGAAGCAATCATTGCTGATCTTCCAGCCCAGGAGTGTGCCTTGGCCTCTGCCCCTGCCCCTGCTGGAGGGATTGCATCTTTGCCTGATGTCAAAGCTTGGTTGTGTTGCCCGAGTATGTCAGTCACACGGTGAAGGCTGTGACTTCAGCACTTAGCTTAATTTGTGCATCAAGAGGTCAAAAACGCAGATTTGGTGATTCTCACATTGTGTCCTCCAAGAAAGAAAAAACGCTTTACTGGGAGGTGTCTGAAGAGAACAATGAAAACTGGCTGTAAAAGCTGAGAGTGTTCTTTAGCTTTTGCCTTTCTTGTGGCCCTTTTCTGCTTTCCCACAACCCCTGAGCTGATGGTGGTGTTATATTTGTGTGAGGAGGTCTGAATTTCCTTTCCACAAAATTTCCCTTGCCAGCGCTGAGTGTTTCCCCCCTCCTTTTCCAATAGAACATCGCCTCACAGTGGCTTGCTTGGTTAATTCTTACATGAAATGCTGCAAGTTGCCTCCTGCAAACGTTTGCCTTCTCTCAGGAATCTGCAGCGTTCTGGGTGACTTTTAAAATTCTATTTTATTTTATTTTTAAGTGAAACCAGCGAAAGAAAATGTTCTCTTTTCCTCCAGCACTCGGCGTGATGGGGATGTTTCTGTGCTCACAGTGGGCTGCGAACTGCCTCGGGTTACGACTGCTGCCCACCAGTCCTCTGGATTGCTTCTCGTGGAAGCAGTTAGATAGCTTTAGTGACAAGCACCCATGGGTTTTATCCAGCTGGAAAGAATTGTTTTCTTCTGTCTTTTTAACTTTAGAGCATTGTCCCTCTGGACAGGGATTTTCTTTCATCGTTGTGCTCCTTTCTCACCGCAAAGCCACAAAACACATCCTGTCTGCCTGCTGCCTGCAGCAGAGCTGTAGCCGGAGAGGGATCTGGTGGGTGTGAGAAAGGATTACCTCAAAAAAAAAAAAAAAAAAAAAAAAAGGTGGCAGAAACCACCTCGACAGCCCCAGCAAGGCAGCATTTTGTCATCTGCAGTACCTCAGGGTGAGACCTCAAGATGAGTGGCACATCTCATCAGAATATGATGAGGCTGATGTGTCTGCATCCTTATGGACCTGCTGGAGGTGTTGTGGTAGCCTCAGAGGAAACTCATCTAAAGGCTACTCCCTGCTTCAAATCCTGGGGATCTGGGAATTACCAGATGAGATTTTTAGCTGTTCTTTGGTTTAGGAAGCAGATAATTTTTGCCTTGTTATGGATACTTATCTCCAGTCTGCCAGCACTCTCTTGTGTCTGCAGCTTCCCTCCAGCTGAAGAGGCAGAGTTGGACTCTTTATTAGACGGGGCAAAAAGAGTCAGTGATGCTGTAAGGAAGCCTGTGTGCTTGCCAAGGGATGTGCAAACTCATGACAGTGCCTGGAACTGGAAGCTGGATGATCTATATTCCATTCTTTACTGAGGGAAAGGGGCAGGCAGAGAGAGTGTAATGTACAGAAACAGAAGTCAGAGCATTTATACACACTGAACAAAACCAGTTTTGTGTTCTGATGGGCACTTCATTAATGATATGATAAGAAAGCAAGGGGCAGTAATTATTTGATGTTCTGCTGCCACTTTGGACAGCTTACTGGGCCCAAGCAGGGGCTGTCATAGACAAGACATTTTTACATGCCTCTCAGTTAATCCAGTGGTGGGGAAGGGGAGGGAGAGGCAGCTCAAATGTTCAGTTTTCTACTGTGCACCTCCAGGGAGAAAGACAGTTAAATGGAGATGTGAGAACTTGCCTTGCTTCACAAGGATATAGTCTCTTTTATGTGTATCTTGCCTGTGTTGATATTTGAAAGCTATTTTGGGCCACAACAGCAAATTTAATCCACGGTTTGTTCTCTCTCTAAAGTATTGTAGCGTAAAAACTCAGATCAATTTTGACAGCTCCAACTATTTAGATTGGAGAGAAAAGCCAAACAATGAATCACTCTGAATATTTACAGTTGAATTCATCCCAGGGTACCTGCACCCCCCTCACTCTGAAATGAAAGTGTTATCTGAGATATGAACAAAGGCTTAGAGGCTCCCAGCTATTTTCCCAGCTTGCGTGAAGTGGTGTAGCTGTGTCACCCTGGCTGGGATGCAAGGAGCAATCAAGGGCTAATATTGCAGAGGCATCCAGGAGTTCATAGTGGTCCATGCACTCCCTTTGGGCAATGTGGGGACTTATTTCACACTCGCTCTGCTGCAGCTGAAAGCACTTGAGCTACAGTAAATATAGCTTTCTCACCTCCTCAGAGCTGACTGAAGATGTGGCAAAGATGTGTTCACAAATAATTATATGGTAGTCAATTTTCAACGGCCCACAGGAAGAAAAAAAAAAAAAAAAACCAAAAAAAACCAAGCCAATAGACCAGGAAGCCCTCACAGTAAGTTACTGAATGAATTCCCTTGGAAATCTTATCATGCTATAGCCTTTGGCCATGATTCGATATGCAGGAATCAGTGTTCAGTTCTCAGCCTCGCTCCCTTCCTTCTCTGCTCTCTAGCTGAGATGCTCCATTCCCCTCCTGTCTCAGATGGCAAATGTCTTTTCAAGTTTTTGCCTGTTGCCCATCACCACAGCATCTTCCTCATTAAATTGATGTCAATTGCAAAGTCCTTTGCAGCTTTTATGGGCTTCATAATACTCCCTCGCAGGATGCTCAGCAGTCTATATTGGCTATCACTGTCATCCTCTGAAATACTGCTGTCATTCACAGAGGTAATGTCCCTGGTCCCAAAGGATCTGCAGCCACTGTGCTAACTACACCTAAGTGCAGGCATTGCTTTGCTGTTAAAACGCAGCTGTCTGCTGAGGACAGAGGAGGAGATGGCTGAGCACACAGCTTTATGTCAGCTTTTGGGCAGAGACAGGTGAAACCACTCCTTTTGTGGGGCTCCCATCCTTCTGCACACTGCCAGCAGACACTGGCACGGGCATTCAGAAGAGACAATGGTGCATGCAGACCTCCTACCCTCACTTTCTCTCTGTCCTCATTAACTGTCCATCGATTGCCATTCCCTCTCCCAGGCAGAATATAGGCCTAGAGAGTGGGACAGTGTAGTCAAAGAGGCAGATGTACATGGCTAGCTCAGCCCTCTGTGTAGCTGCAGCCCTGGGATTCAGGGAATAGCTTTTATCTTTGCTCAAGTCACCTTCGAAGCCACATGTGGGGAAGGATTAAAGTAATGATTCTCGAGCTGGTGTGCAGGGGAGACAAATCACATACTCTGGTGTTTGCAGGGTCGCCTGTCCAGAGCTCAGCCCACAGCTGCTTGATCTTGACCAGCAGTGACAGTTAACCATGGAGCAGAAGAGCTTTTGCCTGTAGGGCCCCGAGTCCAAAAGACACTGCAGAGGGAGCATGAGGCAGAGTCATCCCTGCTGTTATTTAGACTCTCACCATGCTAATTCCTGTTGTCCACAGCACCCTGTAGGAGAGTGCAGCTCCACTTTTGTGTCTACAAGGAGGAAGGCTTCCTTCTGCTGCCCATGTGAGATCCATTTGTTTCTCCAGGCAGCAGCCTATTCTGGCAGTAAGGTACAACCATGCACGTTTCATCTGCTGCCTGTAGCACCGGTGCTCTGGTTTGGCATCTTTTCATTCAATCACCAAGCAAGAGCAGGATGTGATGACTTTTAGCTAGGCTGTTGAGGCTGTCTGGGGTGTTACTGCCCCTGGCCTGCTGTGTACATTGCTTCCCCTCCTCATTTCACACTCCTGTTTCCTCTCTCAGCCTGTGCAGTATATCTTTGGGGTTACAGCTCTTCATGTCAGTGAAGCATCTTGTACCATCCTTTACCATGGTCCTGTGAG
Organism: Psilopogon haemacephalus; assembly: GCA_013396835.1. Taxonomy (NCBI): domain Eukaryota; kingdom Metazoa; phylum Chordata; class Aves; order Piciformes; family Megalaimidae; genus Psilopogon; species Psilopogon haemacephalus. The sequence goes on from VWZI01014720.1 coordinate 272,842, forward strand.
GCCCAAGTGCTGTTAAAGCTCTATCTGAAAGCCCTTGTATAGGACCTTTCACTGAAATGGGACACTGGAACAAGTTGCCCAGGGAGGTGGTAGAAGCCTCATCCCTGGAAGTTTTTAAGGCCAAGCTGGATGTGACTCTGAGCAACCTGATCTAGTGTGAGCTGTTGGAACTAGATGATCCTTAAGGTCCTTTCCAACCCCGACAATTGTTTGATTCTATGAAACCTGTCTCCTGTGTGACTCTAGCCATATCTAACCCAGAAGGAGAAATTATAATTGTTCAACTGTACAGAGGCAGACTGTTAGATGGACAGTGGCAGCAAAGCTCCCAACTTGCCTTTTCTTTAATCCAGCACCTGCCAACGAATGCCATGGATAGCACAAGTAAGATGGGAGCTGGGCACCGGGCAAGAGGGTGGAAGGGGGAATTCAGAATGAAAGAAAAAGAGGGGGGAAAAAAAAGGCAAAATGAGAAGCCCTGAAAGCATGGATGAATTACCGCCACTCGTTCTGTGCCATTTATGTGGGGAGAGGGACTTGTTTGACTTCTTGATGTTGGTGGTTTATAGGACTTGAAGTTTCACCTCTGCAATAAAGTGCCAAAAGGGAGACATATACACATTACCAGGAAATTGTTAAACAGTGCCCATAAAGGCCTTGTTCCCACACGTCAGGAGGGTGGGAGCAAGGGGAAGAGTCATTGCTCTGTGGCTTGAACTGGGGCTGAAGGTGTTTCTTTAGGGAATGTGCCAAGGCTGGGGGGTACTGGTGCCATGGTGGTGGTTAGAGAGTGTCTCATCTGTCACAGCTTCAGTGGCAGCAGCAGCAGCGAGCCTGGAACTTGAGAGCAGCAGGAGCCTCTCCGCTTCCTCCGTTCTGTCTGCCCCACTGCTGCACCCACAGGGGTCCTGCATGCTTTTATACCATCTCCCTGGGGCAACTGGAGAGAAGCAGGGAAGCGGCAGGCCTCCTGCTGTCCCTGAGAGCCTTCCAGCTTGGGAACAGCAGCTCACATGAACCATCGTCGGGACGGGTGGCTCCACCTTGCAGTACAGCCTGGCGCAGCTTGCTCAGCCTGCCGGGCGGCTCCTCCAGGCACCGCTGAGGCTGGGGACAAGGCGAGCCTGCCTTTGCACACAGGGAAGATCCTTGCTGTGCAGAAAGTAAACAAAATGCTTAATTTGCAGCCATTGATTTATTGTGCTGCTTGCTGAAATGACATTACAGCTGCCTGCAAACGGGTTTACATCTCTGCCAGCGAGCTCCCGTGCTGCCCGTGTGGCAGAAGCCATCGCTGCTCACCCACAGCAGTGCCAGCAGGAGGCTGAGCCGTGCCAGCTGCAGCTCGAGAGCAGGGATCAGAGCCTCAGCTGGTGTAAGCCTTGGCAGCACTGCACCAGTCAACATTTGCCCAGGCCTGCTGCACTGCAGTGGAAGGATCTGGCCCTTTTTTTTTGTGCGTGGTGAGAAGTCCTTTACGCTAACAGCCCAGGCTGTGTGCTGAGTATATTGGGTGCAGGCAGTGAGGTGGACTGGCGACTGGTTGGAAGAAAGAAGCCAGGGAGATGTGGTCAGTGGGATGCAGTCCAGTTGGAGGTCTGTCACTAGTGGGGTCCCACAGGAATGGGTTATTCTGTGTATGGCCTTTTTCTGTAGGGTTTGTGGAAGGACCAGTTTAGTCCCTGCCCACTGTTGCTATGTGGTCACCTGTGTATCTCTCTTGATCACAGCCTGATCTTTGGATCTGCTTGCTCTCTATTTCCAGTTCAGCCTGTACATCAGGGTTGGACCAAATGATCTTAAAGAGTTTTTCCTGACTTAAACGATTCTATGATCAGTGAGGGAAGGATTCGATAGGCAGCACTTTTTATTTCTGTAGTGCCTTCCTCACTGTGGTTGTCCAAACCTCTTGGCCACTGTGTGCATGTAAATTAAATAAGAAAGAAACTACCCCACTGTGTGTGTGTGGCTGGTGATCAAAGGTAGGAGCTCGCAGCCTAACAGGCAGCTAAAACAACACTTGAGATTCTCGTTGATCTTTTATCATTGCTGGCTGTGCCTGCCAACTCTTGGGAAAGCTGTGGTCTGTGTATTACGTTTATTGTGGCTTCGTTTGTGACAGCTTCTTGGAGACAGGGAACTGGTGGGGCAAACGCTGGATGGTGGCCAAGGGAAGGCAATATGCACCAGCAAGGAGCTGCAAGTCATGCAGTGCAATTGTCGCCGCAGAAAAGCACTGGTGGCAGGAGAGAAGCTTGCTAAGGTCAGTGATGAGAAATGGCTTGTCGAGCACAGTCCAATTTGGAGACAATTCCTTCTTCCCCTCCCTCTGTGGGCAGCTGCCCAGGTGTGTGGAGCTCTGAAACATGCTCTTCTGTACCATGCCAGATTTGCTTTGGATGACTGTATAATGGGCTACCTTAGAGAAAAATGATGTTATCCTTTGAAGTGCAGAAGGCTGGATCGCTCAAGGGAAGGCACTGAGGAGCAGCTGTGCTTGCTGAGCATCATCCAGGCAGGTGGTTAAAGGCTACCCTCATGCCAGCAAAACTGGGGGGCTGCACGGGGGGGGAGGGGGGGGGGGGCTGATGTGGAAGAGAAATCCCATGCCAGCAGCTCAGATCAGTGACAGCTCAGTCCTGACAAACTTGGTTCAGGTGTAACTACATCCTGCTGCCTTTTTAGCATCCTGGGGCTGGGAGTGACTGATGAAGGACAACGCCTAAGCATTAGGTCTATTCACGTACAAAGAAGGGAAACGAAGCTGGCAAAGGGGTCCGGAGCAGAAGCTGCCTGAGAGCTGGCTGAGGAAACTGGGATTATCTAGCTTGGAGCAAAGGAAGCTCAGGGAAGACCTTATCAGGCTCTGCAACTGCCTGAAAGGAGGCTGCTGTGAGGTGGGGGTTGGTCTGGAGTAGCAGCTGGGCTTGATGGTGCTGAAGCTCTTATTGAATCAAAAAGATTCTATGATACTATTCTTAGTGGACAGAGTGGGGTTCGAGGGCAGGCAAACCCCTTCCCTTGCCATCTGCCTGTCACCTCTTGCCCTGGATAGTGTGCCTGGTGTGTCGAGTCCCAGCAGGGGTGGCCCTGTCTCCCGGGCACTATGCTCCCATGCTGTTTAACCCTGCAGACCTCAGCTAGATAAAGGAACTCGTCGCCTGTCCCTGTCAGTCGGTTCCGCAGTCCCTGCATGGGGGAGCGCTGGAGGCAGCAAAGTGTCTCTCTGCCTGATGGAGGCTTTAGGGCTGGGGTGAGCATCAGCAGACTTCCAGCTATGCTCCCTCGCCTCCATGCCTTTTACCTCCTCAGGGGAGGCAGGTTCATTAAGCCGAGAAGCTTTGTGCCAGCAGGGAGCCAGGCTGCTGCGGAGAGAGGATTGCCTGGCACTGGGCCGTGCTGTGCAGGCTGCCTCGCTTAAATCTCTGCCCTGTTAAATGGGATTGGCTTGTGTGCAAGCAGGCAGAGTGCCCTTCTAGCACATGGGCATTAGGGGGTGAGGCTGCCAAGGCATCATTGCTGATTGTTAGGTGTGTTTATAAAGGCAACGCTGGGAGCAAGGAGGGCCCCCCTGACTCACTGCTGCTGTAGCTGAGCTTGTTGTAGCTGTTTAAAAGAATTGTGCCGTGGCTCCTTGCCAGGTTCAGTCAAATAACTCCCTGTTACCTCGGTAAAGGACCTGGGTGTTTATGGGAGCCTGCTGATGCTGCAACCCCTGGAGCCCCGAGTGCATGCAGCACTCTCCACTGAGCTTCTGGGGAATGCTGATCACTTCTGGAAGAGGCAGGGACAAGTGTCCTGCTCTCCTCACAGGGGCACAGCTGCACTTACAGGAGCAGCAGCCGAGACACAGAGCATCAGAGAGATGTCTTTAACTGGCTCAGAGATCCTCAGCCTGCCCAGTGTGGTGTGCATACCAAAGGCAAAGTAATTTCTTACCTCTTTCAGCAGCGGGAGCTAAAAAGGGCTTTGGCCAGCTGTGCCTGGCAGTGGAAGGCAAATGCTGGTTTGGTGAGGAGATAGCATGGCTGTGCTGAACATCTGCAAGTGATGGATGGTGCTTGGAGAAAAGGTGTCGCCACCCATCACATGCCTGAATCGTGACAACAAAGGATTTCTTCTTCCATGCCTGTCTTCTCAGCTCTGGCAGCATTTGCACACATCATTCCTGAGGTTGAGATCATTCACGCATCAAGGTACCACAGGGAATTAAACTTCTCTTCCTCTGCAGCCCTAAAAGGAAGGAGCTAAACCCAGGATACACAAACTGATGAAAATTAATGATTTTATTCACTATTTTCACCACATTTTTTTTTTCCCCAGAATAAAATTGGATCTGGGTAATTTAATAATCTTTAACTATTCTGGGTGGGGATGCAGAGCCTAAATGTAGTCAGCATTTAACACTTGGGACAACCAGGCTGGATTGCTGGTGGTTAGGGACTGTTTTAGGGTTTTAACTTCAGCTGATTAGTCAACAGGCTCCAATGCTTTGTTTCTACCTCATTTACTTCACATTTTACACAGCAGCTTTTTTTTTCTTCTGCCAACAATCTAATGTAAGCAGACACTGTTATGGTAGTTAGAAAGGAGCAGACCTGAGAAATGAGACTGGAACACAATGGTCCTTCCCATCCTTGACTGAGCTGTCAGGGGACAGGATTTGCTGGAATCAGAGCACTTGGGGAGTGGACAAGGCTGGACATCTTTTCTTGGCAGAGTGGAGTTTGTCTGCTAGTGCTTTGTGGGTCCCCAGCACCTAAATAAAGCTGTAGATCTTCTCATTCACATTCAAAGAAGTAGATAGGAAAGTCACATCAAAGTCACCCAGTGGTGCTGCCCTAGGCCAAGCCTGATGAAAGGTTTTGGGCAGGTGGACTAGTGAGTTGGGAATACAGGACAAATGACTAGCCCAGCTTCATGGGCTTGGAGTTAGCATTTCTCTTCTCTGTGCAATGGTTTGTCACTGCAGCTGCAGCAAAGTGGTGTTAAGTACTACTGCTCCAGAGGGAATGGCTTGGGCTCTGCAGGGGACACCAAAAAAGCATGTTCTCTGAGACACACTAGCTGCCAGCCACCTTCCCATTCTTATTATCCCAGGAAGGTGGAGAATGTGCCACTGTGAGATGTCATTCACCCTGTCAGAGGCCTCCTGCCAGAGCCACCCATCCCTATGGCATGGCAGAGGAAGGAGCAGAGAGCCCTTGGCTGTGAACAAGTACACTGAACAATCAACCTCTCCTGGGTGCCACTGAAGCCAGGAGGCCTGCTGCCAAGTGGTGAGGGCTGGCTTTGCCCTGTCACAAGAGCCAGGAGTTTAACCTTGATCTACCTGGCATGGCTGGTCCTCAGGGCCACCCTTGCTGTCACTGCAGCAGGGACTTGCCCTGGATGGCAGGAAGTGAAAAGCTTAAGGTCAGGTTTCATTGGGACAGTTGTTCCCATGTGTCTACATCACATTTTCAAGGGAGGGTTAAGTGAGTAAGTAACCTCAGCACTTCTGTTCCCCACATCTGCTTGATTAATGGATAGGAAAATGATTAACTGGGAGATGATTTCCCATCATTTGGGCATTGGGGTTTTTTTGGAAGCCTGGGCCTGTGGATTCTCCTGGCTCTCTCAAGGGTGAGCAGTTTCTCATGTCCTTGAGTGTAAATGCCAAACAGCTCAGGCTTGGCTGCGGCATTGGCTTTATTTGCCAAGGACTTCAGAGTGTGCCTGAAGAACAGAGCGAGAAGGGAGAGGGAAAACAGAGAAGTAATTCTGACACACTTTAGTATTCCTGGCGGTGCTGCTGCCATCAGCTGTTCTATCAGCTTTCACAGCCCCTGCTATAATTAAGATCTGTCAACACTGATAAAAGGGAGAACGTTCAGTCAACTAATTAAGTATTGCTTTAATACTCTAATATTTAAATTCAGGTTCCTATATCAGCAGAATAATAAAATGTTTTATGTCTGCTTAAATGGCAAGGGAACAGAATGTGAATATCTCAATAGCAGATTTAATTATCAATCTGCCTTGTCCCCTTTGGAGCAGAGCAGAGCAGAGCAGAGCAGAGCAGAGCTCAGTGCTGCTGAAGTGGAACCAGGATCCCTGACAGCTGTGGGAGGCGAGTGTGGAGCTGGCCAGAGAGAAGTCCTGAGCTGGAGAGAGTCCAGCAGCCTGAGCATCAGGGCTGGTGAGGGCTTCAAATAAACCTGGGGATGCTCTGGAGGAAGGGAGGTGGCTTTGTTAAGCAGGGGGAGAGAAATGGCTCCTGGCACTGGAAGGAAGATGAGAGCCTTATTAGCTTGTATCTTATTATATAAGGAAAAAATCCTTCACAGGGTTGTCAAGCCCTGGCTCAGGCTGCCCAGGGAAGTGGTAGACTTACCTTCCCTGGAGGTATTTAAAAAGCCTGCAGATGTGGTGCTGAGGGACACGGTGGTGACCTGGCAGTGCTGGCTTAATGATTGGACTTCATGTTCTTAAAAGTCTCTTCTAACCAAAATGATTCCACCTGCACCCATAGCCTGCAAGTCCATGTTGCTGCTCTTCGATTTATGAGCAGTAGGGTGGCAGCTATTACAGACTGCACATTTCTACCCCACCACTGCTGCTTTGCTGGGGGCTCATCCCACACTGCCTGGCTGGAGCAGCCTTGGAGGCTCATGCTGCAGTCTTGGGTGGGCTGGCATGGCAAAAGGGCTCCATGGAGTCCCTGTGCACACAGCAGCTCAGCCTGCCCTGTGCTGTGGAGGTATCCCTGCTGCTTTGCTCTGCAGTTGTAACCAGTGGCAGTTTGCTGCTGTTCTCTTTAGTCAAACCCTCCTTGAATCTTAGGCTACAGGCATCTGGACAAGATGGAAATGCTTAGCTGCAGTGAGGAAAGAAGCCTCTTTGTCCCTTCCAAGTTTGCTGTGGGTGCCAATGGGTCTGCAGCCTGGGGAGGAGGGAACAATATGCAGCAATGGCTCAGGGCATCAAGGAGAGAAGCCATGAGCTGGGATGCTTCAGGCATTGTCCATGGTTCCAGGTACAGGAGAAGAGCTGAGCAGGGAGAACTGTGTCTGAGCTGGACCAAGCTGAGCAAACTCTTCAGCAGGCCTGGCTTTAGGATTACCTGTGCTTTGCCCTTTGGTTGGCTTTCTGTGAATGTTTTAGCAAGCACATTCACAGGCAGGAGTGCCCATGGAGGAGGGAAGAATTTGCTGAGTTTGATCTCCAAGAGGACTGCAAACCTAGATATTGTAAGTATTTGTACTAGAAACTCAATGGGGGCTTAGCCCTACTCATCCTGGCAAGAAACATGGGCAGCAGAGCAGCTCATGTGTATCACTGAAATGAGTGGTGTGGTTGTGACTGTAACGAATTGGTTGCTGCTGCTGGCTGTGGTCTGACTGGGTCTGGAGTTCTTTTAAAGCTTGAAGCTGTTCTCAGAAATTACACGAGGTGGAAAAAGGCTTTGGGGGGGGAAAAAAAAAAATCAATGTGGAAAGCCCCACTCTTTTCATGTGTAATTTGCAAACTGAAAAAGAGGTGAAATTCATCAAGGAAATGAATCATTGCAATGATTTCTTCAGCTCTTACAGGGAGATGATTTATCCCTATTGATCTATTTGTTATTCTAAATAACTCCCCGTGGAAGCTGTCTGCTGTGTTAGGTATCTGAAATCAACCAAGTGCCTTTTTCTTTTTTTTTTTAATACTCTAGTTAATCCAAAAGGCTTTAGTTGAGATTGCAGCTGCCTTCTGCTGCACTGTTCAGATGTTACTGTGTGAAGGAATGCATGGTCCAAACAGCTTTCAGAAAATTCTGTGACTTACATTTTACAGCAGAACCTCAAAAGTATGAAGTGACTTGCCCAAGGTCACTTAGAGTCTGTAGCAGACTTTGGGAAGGAACTGAAGTTGACTTAGTCCAAGTTCAATATGAGCTGGCAGTGTGAATGCAGCCCAGAGGGCAACTGTGTGCTGGGCTGCAGCAAGAGCAGCTGTGGGCAGCAGGGCAAGGGAGGGGATTCTGCCCCTTTGCTCTGCTCTGCTCACACCCCACCTGCAGCACTGTCTGCAGCTCTGCAGCCCCCAGCATAAACAGGACGTGGAACTGTTGGAGCCAGTCCAGAGGAGGCCACCAAGATGCTGAGAGGGCTGCAGCAACTCTGCTCTGAGGACAGTCTGAGAGGGCTGGGGCTCTGCAGCCTGGAGAAGAGAAGGCTTCCAGGAGACCTTGGAGTGGCCTTCCAGTATCTGGAAGGGGCCTGCAAGGAAGGCTGGCAAGGTCTTCTAAGGACAGGATGAGGAGGAATGGGTTTAAATTGGCCGAGGGGAGATTTAAACTGGGTGTTTAGAAGTTGTTTGCAGTGAGGTGGTGAGACACTGGCACAGGTTGCCCAGGGAGGTTGTGGTTGCTCCCTTCCTGAAGGACCAGGCTGCATGAGGTCTTGAGTGACCTGCTCTAGTGGGAGGTTTCCCTGCCTATGGCAGGGGAGTTGGAACTGGCTGAGCTTTGAGATCCATTCCAAGCTAAACCATTCTATGACTCTAAGTCAGATATTCTCATTTGCATGGAATAGTCCCAGAGCAGGAATTATTGGTATACCTGCTACAGAAACCTTGCCTGTAAAAAAAAACCCTGAAGATTTAATCTGAATCCTTGGGTTTTATGGAGGAAGTGTGAAATCCTGTGTCATTTTCCTGCCCTGTAGGGAACGGAGTGTGGGTCACCTTAGGAAGGCTGCTCCGCCCTTAAGTGCATGTTTGAAGTTGGGATAGATACCTCACTGCATCTCACCCTGGGGGCAGGCATGAACAACTGCTGAAGAAGTTTTGAACTGAGGAGAAAGCATTCCTGGAGGAGAAGGGCCCCAGAGAATTCACAGTGCAGCACTGGTGTGTAGCTCAAGGGTTATTATCCTTCCTCCTTCCCCTGGCAGCTTCATGTCACCGTTGTTCTGTGGGTGGGCTATGGCTGCTGTTACTGTGTGACTGGCACCAGCGTGCTCGGTACCAAGTGATTTTCTGCCCATGCTGCCCGTGTTTCTGTCCTGACTGTGCCATTCAGTAGGTGGTGGAAGGGGCTGACCAGCACAAGCATGGAGTTATTTGTTATAAAATGGAGAAATGAGGCAATTTCATACCCTGCAGCTCCCTCCTGCCAACTCGTCCTCCCGCGTCACAGTGTAGTGAGTGACAGCAACCAGAGGCTATTCATAAGGGTGGCATCTCAGCATGTAATAATCATAATTACATGAAATAATAACTATCTAAAGGGCAGCACTGTGAGTGACAAGGCAGAGAATACACCTTGACACCTGCCAAAGATGAACTAAACACACAGAGAAAATTTCCCCAGGATCCTGTCACTTTGTCAACTAACAACCAGCCAGAGTTAATAAAATTACTCCAACAAAGTCAAGTAGGGCTTCTTCCCTTGCTGTCAGAGGCTCACTGCCTCACACGGGTTCAGAGAGTCATCAAGGGGTTTCGTCTCGGGCTGGCAATGCTTTTGTTGGTACTATTTCTGGCTGTAATTAATAGGAGAAGTTCCTCTGCATGGAGTTTAATTGATAATTAGAGTGCTAATGCTAATAATTGATAAAGTGCAGGAAGCAGCAGACTTTGGGGACCTAGTTAGGGGGGAAAAAAAAAAAGAAAAAGAAAGATTTGAGATTTCCTTTGCTGCTATTGCTTCCCATGTGTGTAAGGGCTAGAGTCTGGGATGAGAAGTATTGTGGGGCAGCTCTTGAGCTGATGTGCAGCAGCAGGTGAGTTTTCATTGTGCAGTGTCAGATCCTTCCTGTAAGGCAAACATGGAAGTTGTTTGGACAAGACCGCCTTACCCTGAAAAGTGGCTGTGGAAAGGCAGAAAAGGGATGCAGGCAGGTAGCTTGTGTAGATGAAGGATGGACCACTGGAGTTCAGGGTGCTGTGTGTATCCCACGGGACTTGATCTTTTTCAAACATTTGGAAGTTATCTGAAGCCTCCCTGAAAACGAAACTTTATTGCACGGCTCCTTAAGATTAGATTTTAAGTGTCTCTTTAGCATTGTTCTTTGTCACTTTCAAAGTTCACACAGGACAGTTGGTGGCAGGACTGTTTCTGTTCTGCGTGGTTGTGAGATGAGGTGTTTCACCAGGTCTTGTTATATTCCCTGATATGGACCCTCAGTTCTTTGGGCTTCCATGCGTGGGTTCTGCCTGCACATCCTCCCTTGCCTTGCATTTAGGTTCAAGGGGGAAGAGCTCAGTGCCAGTTCAGCCCAAGCCCAGAGGCACTCATGTCCCCAAAGAAGGGTGTCAGACATGATGGCTGTAAAACAACACCCAGCCTGGAGTTCCTACAAGAGGTTTATTTATACTCCTGGCTGGATGCACCAATGGTTTCCATGGGAATGGGAAGGGCTGCACAGTAGGGCAGCTGCTCTTATTGCACATGATGGAGAGCTAATGGGAAGGGCTGCAGCCTCCTTAAGCCCTCGTTAATCCAACCCCCTGCCAGCTTCTCAGCTGTGAGTACCTCTGGACCAGGCACTGCTTGAGTCAGGTCCTGTTTACAGGCAGCTCACGGGTCCTGATGCCAGAGATGCAATTTTCAGGAAACAAATGCCTGTTCCCATTGCAGTGAAGGGAGAAAAATAAATTTTCTCTGCGGCCTTTTGGTGATTATTCTTCTGGTGAGTGGAGGTGAGGAGTGTTTATTTATTTAATATCTATTTATTTCTTTTTATTCCCATAATGAAACTGCCATGGGGGAAAGAAGAACTGCAAGTGGAGCTTGCATTGTTATCACTGTCTCTCTTTCCTGTGTGGCTGCATAGAGAACTCAGAGGAGAGTGCAGGTGGATCCAGCATCAGCTGCCATGTGCTGGTGGAATTTGGACTCCCTCTTGAGAGGCTGCTGGCCAAATTCTGCTCCTGGGGTGCATTCCCTGGAGATATTTTCCAGATCCAGAGGGTGGCCTGCTCTGTACTTAGTTTTGCATGGAAGTCATCCCAGAGGGAAGAAGTTGGGTCCACGCAGGGGTTGGGATGACTGCACAGCATCCACCCGAGCCCAGCAGCCCTCTTGACCGGGGAGGGATGCACCTCAGGTTTCCCTAGAGAGCCCTTGGGACCTCTTGGGCTTAGCATCTGTGAGATGGTGCGAACCAGGACAAAGTTTCCATTAGCCCATCATTTGCTTTGAGGGCAGGGATTTCTGGAAGGTGTGGGTTTCCCTGGAGCCACTGAGTGCCACCTGCCAGGTGAAGTCCTGCACTCCAGGGGCTGCGGCGTGCCAGGAAAACAGAATCACAGAGCATCCACAGGGAGATGGAGATTGGCAGGGAGAGGCCAAGGGCTGTTAATAATACAGTAGGTGGAGAAAAGCAGAGGATAAAACACACCAAAAATTGCATTCAGACAACACAGATGACAGTTATTTTGATTTGTAAATGTCTACCTAGTTAGAAAAGCTGCCATAAATAATACCTGGCTGTCAGGCTGTGCCGAGCAGGGCTGTGCTCAGGCGTGGGACTGATGGGGGGCTATATTTTTCACAGTGTCTGTACAGGATAAACATACCCTCTTCTTGCACAGATTTGGCATTGACAAATCCCTGCTGCACCTGCACTGTGTCATTACCGTGTTCAGTCGCTTGAGTCTTCCTTCAGAGGCAGAGGCTCGTTGAATTTATATATTTATTTTTTGTTTAGAAATAATTTTCCTTCTTGTCCCTCAGCAAAGGCAGGAGAATTCCTCATCCCACAATCTGGGTTTGTTGTAGCACACATTGCCTGTTCGTTTTGGGCTTGCTGCAGCAGCCCACAGTGGTGTCAGGGCTCTGAGTAGCCCCAGCAATGCACCAAGCACTGCAGATTTCTTCTCCCCAGGCTGGGAGAGCATGTAAAATACAGCCATTTCCAGGAAGATCCTTGGCTGTGGCAAAGATTTCACCTGTGTTGTGGACAAACAGAACACTTAAATCTTCAAGGCTATCAATATTTATAGATTAATCTGTTTGAAGGCCGAGAGGGAACATTTACCATCATTCACACTGCCCTCCTTGGGCTGCAGAGTAACATCAGCCCAGCCCAGCTCAGCCCAGCCCAGCAGCCGGTGCCTGTAGGCAGTGCAAACAGAACCGTGCCTGTTGTTGATCTTGACTGCCACTTGGCTGTGGGGATTGCTTTCCTGATTGAAGCAGGAACCAGCAACAAGGTCAGGTGTTTCCTTGGTAGGATTTGCCTGTGAATCCTTAATGTGCTGCAGGCAAGCTGTCTCCCTACAGACCATCCCATACCAGTCCAGTAGCTGCCCACCAGAGGCTGCTCCAAGCTGTCAACTCTGGCTGCAGCAACTTGCAACCAGAAGCAGAGCTTCTGTCTTGTGAGGGCTCCCTCAATTTCGAGTGTCTGTTCTTTCCTTGGTCTGTTCTCAGGCCTTGCATTGGCTCTCAGTTTGGTTTGGGACTGCAAACCGCATCCCAAATTCCCACTTCTCTCGTCTGGCACAGCAGTAGCTGAGCCAAATGACTGCTGGGTGTTTGCCTGAGTTTTGCTTTGCATTCTGGGCTCGAGGAGATTTGCAAGAGAAGTTAAGGAGAGACTGGAGCTTGAAGTGAGCATGATGTTCACATACCCTAGGGAAGCAAAGCTGCTGGGTGTTTTGCACAGCTGTGACCTCCAGGGCAATAAGGAAATTTCCCTGTTAAAGATGCACAAATTTTCCAACAGTGCCTTCTTTCAAGGTGCAAACTGCTAGCAGTCAACACCACATCTGAAAATACATCCTGCACTGCAGTGGGCTTTCATGCACTGCTTCAGCTGGCCAGGCTTCCTGGCATGGCAGAGCAGCATTTGCTGTTAAATCAAAGTGCCTCTTTATTTTCTTTGCTCCATGATGGATACATCTCATCGTGTCGTGGAACTATATATAGCTTCTCCCTCCCAGGAGACATAGTGGCTGCTCCCAGCCCTGTCACCTCAGGTTGGATTAATTACCCCTGACATAATCCATTTTCATGGACACAGATCCCATTCCCTGCTGCTTGTAAACAGAAGCTGCTTGCAGAGCAAAGGCAGGCGGGAGGCGAGGAGGAGGCTTTGTAAACACCATGGGCTCGCACCCAGCCAAGGCATTTCCAGTGCCTGCTGAAAAAAGCAGAAGCCAACTTTTCATCTCCTTGTTTTTCTTAGGGCTTAGCAAGGAACCAGTCAGTTTGCAGCAGCTCTGATTACAAACATTTGCTCTTTTCTTCAGCCCCCGGTGACTCTGCTGTTGGCTTGGTGACAGCGTTTATCCAGTGTCAGCGCTGCAGCCATCCAACAGCACTTGGCTATTCTCTCCCAGGCCAAGCTGTCCCCAGTGCCTCATAAGAGCACTGAGGCCAGGGGTTCTTTTGGAGGGGCTGCTTTGAGAGTGGTGTCAGTTGGGGCTGGGGAGCCAGGAACAGGCAGTCAGCGGATGGTCCAACCACCAGCTCTGAAAGGCTGGAATTGCTCTCCCAACTTTCTGCAGGAATTAAGGCTACAGAAGCAGAGACAAGCAGCTGTTGCAGCTCTCTAACACCCTTTGTCATTAAGAACCCTCCAGTGAAGCTGTAGAGTGCAGTATTGCTGCCGTGCCTCTTGGTTTAGTGTGTTTCTAACTTGTGCTGCTCATCTGTGATGTCTTGGAGTGGCCTCTTTGGACAGAAGAAGAAAATCTGCACAGTTGCAGAGGGGAAATTGCTTCAAAGATCAGCTTCAGGTGACTGCTATTTTCATGTGTGCAAGGGCATTTCCTTTCCTTTTCTTTCCCCTTTTTACTGCTGTCCCAGGTTCTCATTTCTTTGCTGTAGCTCTCAAGTTAACAGCCTTACACCAGTCTGCCACAACCTCAGTGGCCAGCTGTGGTCCACGCTCTTCAGAGCAGGCTGGGAGCATTGGGATGTTGGTGCTAAATGCTGCAGAGAAAATGTGGGGAAGAGCCTTCAGCAGGAGGTGGGAGCACTGGAGGACACCTGTGTGTGAACACTGCACTCAAGAAGGTGTCTTCGTGAGCTGGGAGAAAGTCTGGGCAATTTTGGAGGCTCCTGCTGTGACCTGTTGAGAGATGAAGTGATTTGAAGTCCCTGCAAAATGTCTCATAATTTTTAGATGTGATGCCTTCATCTCGTCAGTCCTGTAGCTGCTTGTGAACTGGGAATTCCTGGTAAGGAGGATTTTTTGCAGTTTAGTTATATCCTCATCCACTCACAACTGATGGGATTTTCTGTAGGACCACTTCTTAGGTTATGGCTGAGGTCTGTGTGTGATGTCCTGTCTTTCTGCTCAGCTCTTCACAACTTACTTTTCACTAACAACTCTAGAGCTGAACATATGGGGACAAGGGAACAAATTCAATTCCCTGTTTTTAGGGCCCTGCAGTCAACTTCCCCCTTTTTGAAAGAGCCCCAGCCTGAGGAAGGAGTGAAAACACAGAGCTCTTGTTCACAGTTTGGGACTTCATAGTCTAAGAGCTGTTCATAAGGCCTTGATCAGAGAAGCAGCTAAAAAGGGTTTATAAATTAATGCACAACATCTCATCACACTCTCTCTTCCCTTTTGCAAGGAGACTTTTGTGAGCCCCGTCCTTTGTAGGCCAATGCATTGCAACATGCACAGACCAGATGTGAAGGGCTGTGCCTTTTTAGTTTTGGGCTCTCTGTTCCTCCGATGTGGTGGGTTCTTTTTTTTTTCCTTTTTCTTCCTTCTCTCATTGGTGTCATTCCTCTTAAGAGCTGGCAACTGAGACAGCAGTGAGTCAGTGGGAGTGGGAGGCAGCTGGGCTGAGACATGCTTGGTAGGTTCCTCCTGGAGTTATGAATCTGCCAGTGCCTCTGCAGGACAGCTCCGAGGTCAGCCCTGTGTTTAGGGATGGTGGTGATGGTAATTTCTCAGGACAGCTTTTGGAAAGACTCTGGGTTGGTCTGGTGATGCAGGATGTATCAAGAAAGCAGCAAGATGGAGTTGGGGACAGGAGGGACACGGCAAGGTGAGTGTGACAGACACACTTCTGGAGAAGCAGCATCCACCCAGAATGCTACCAGCCCTGAGTATCCCACGTGCCAGCTGGGTTCCTATGGGTGCTGGGTTCCTATGGGTGCTGCCTTCCAAGGAGGGCAGGGAGCAGATACTTGAGGTCCTGGCAAAACTTACCCTGCAGTGAGCCCTTGTCAGACTGTTTCAAAACCTTCAGACAGCTGGGGCTGGGATTTCAGTCTGGGTTGGTTTGCTGATTTAGCTTTGGGCAGCCTTGGGATAGCTCCTGTGGCTGACCCTGCAGCTGGCACTGCTGAGCTGTGGCTGGAGACCTTCACAAATAAGCATTGGTTTCTTTTTCATTTGGAGGATGAGTGCTTCCATTTCATTAGAAAATACTACCAAGGCATGGCAGGAGGAGAGGGCATGAGAGATTAAATCCACTCATGGACTGAATCAGAGTAGATTTTGTCTCTCGTTGTGCTGCCAGCTGCCTGAGATGAAAATGTCAAATCCTGCAGCAGGCAATTACAGCCCGACGGCAGGCTGCTTACTGCCCAGCCTTGGGTACTTTGCTTGTGGTTTATGTCCTGAAACAAGGAGTCTTTCACCTAAGGCTCTTTGCCTTATGCTTTCTTGTTAGAAGTCTGAACTGCCTTTGTGTCCCTCAGTGTGACCCTTGGAAAAGCAAGGGGGATGGTGGGAAGAGAGAGAGAGATCAGCAGCAGCGTTGAGCTGGTCCCTTGGAGAAAATGGGCTTGCTGTCAGCCCAGAGCATTGCCCTTACTGTGCCTCACAAGCATCTTCCTTCTCAAACTGTTGCATGCATGATTTATATCTCCAACCTCCACAGTACACGTTAGCTCTGCTTTTTTTTCTGGCTTCTTCATGTCCGTGTTTTGTGAACTTCCCTGGGCTTGTTATTTTTCTTTTCTTTCTCTTTGCAATACTTTCCACTCTGGAACGATCTGAACTTAGTTCCTGTACCTTTTGCTCGGTGCTCTACTTTCAGCACATTAATGAAAAGAATTTAAATTCTACCAGGCTACAGACAAATCTTTGTAGCATCCCATGAGTATCTCCCTTCAAACTGATGCATCTCTGGTCCTTATTTTTTCCTTTGTTCATTATGCTTAAGGCAGCAATCAACGGGGATGGAGGTGTGTGTAGCTGAGCCAAATTGGAAGCTGATGAGCAATAAAAACCGGCTCTACATTTGTGAAAGGAGGAGTGGGGTGCAACAGCCTTCTGTGAAAACAGTCGTGAGGCTCATGTTAATGTTGATAAGTACTGAAGGAATCAGTGCAGCACAGCTCAGATGCTGTGATCTTCAGATTAAGCCAATCTTGTCTCTTGTTCACCGGCTGCATGTTGATGCGGTCAATAAAGAAGGAGCAGTAGACAGCAGTGAGGGAGGGGGAGAGTGGATGCCATACCTGTGCCAGACCAAGGTGTGGGACCCAGCTGCTGCCAGCTATCTCTGGTGTGACCTTGCAAAATAAATGTGTGCATCCCTGATCACCTAGGGAGTGAGGGCTGACATTTGCAGTTGCCTTTAGCCACAGATGTGCTAACTGCACGGTGTGCACAGTGCCAAAGTCAGACATTGCAGGGAGTTTCCCAGCAGGGCTTGTGGCAGGAAGAGCTCTCTTTTAAAAGCTTGGAAGAGCAAAGTGCTTGCCCTAGAAATACCTTGACTAGTCTCTCCAGCCAGCACCTCTGTGGCACTGGTGGGGACCAGATCTCTCCTGACATCACGCTCTTGTCAGCAAGGGCCAGGAGGATGCTCAGAGGGCTGCAGCACCTCTCCTATGAGGACAGACTGAAAGAGTTGGGGCTGTTCAGTTTGGAGAAGAGGAGGCTCCCAGGTGACCTTCTTGTGGCCTTCCCGTATCTGAAGGGAGCCTACAGAAAAGCTGGGGAGGGATGTTTTAAGCTATCAGGGAGTGACAGGACTAGGGGGAATGGAGCAATGCTGGAGGTGGGAAGATTCAGATTGGATGTGAAGAGGAAGTTGTTCAGCATGAGAGTGGTGAGGCCCTGGAATGGGTTGCCCAAGGCGGTGGTTGGGGTCACTTCCCTGGAGGTGTTTGCAGCCAGGCTGGCAGAGGCTGTGTCCAGTCTAATCTAGGGTAGGGTGTCCCTGGGCATGGCAGGGAGGTTGGAACTAGATGATCCTTGTGGTCCCTTCCAACCCTGACTGATTCTATGATTCTAAGACACCTGGATGTGTGTTCCTTGGTGGGCTGTGGGGGTGACACACTTGGGTCTCCCAGTTCTCTGGGAACTGAGCCCCATTGGTGCCACCTCTCCTTGTTCCTGCCGCCAGCATAAGCCTTGACTTGCCTGTGTCTCCATATGGATTTTGGTCCTGCAGCAGTGGAGAGCAGGGAATTGATGAGCCTGTGCCACCACAAGACCTGAACGTGGGGAAGTGTATTTGTCAATCAGCATGTTTTCTTCGGTTGTTCAGTGTGCTTTGCTGAAGAACTATTATGGGTAATTGTTTCTGGATTACTGCACAAACACATTCAGATAACACTTGGCACCTTGGGAATAGTTAAGGATACACAGCAAACCAGCAGCAGCATGCCTGGGCTGAAGGGCTTTTATGTGCCTGCATGTTTTGTCTTCTTTTTGTTTTTAAATGTGTCTCAAAGAGTAAAAAACACACACAGGTATTTTAAGCAAGCACTTCCTTGCATGGATCTGCTTTGTCTTAAGACAACAAGTGTGTTCCTTTAGAGGATCAACATTTCTGTGCTGCTTTTCTGATGCAGTGCCACTTTTGTTTGTTTGCTTAGCTGAAATTATTTCCTCAGCAGATTTGCTTCTGAAAGGACACAGCTTTGTACATATCTTGCTCAAACCAGAGCTTGTCTAGCCGCTGCTTTGCTCTTCCGATGGGTGTCTGGCAGATAGGGAACAATGCTCAGATCCAAGCCATCTTAGATCATCAGAATCTGTATGAAACAGAATTTAAGGAAATGAACTCTAAAATCCTGGGTTTGATTATCTCAGAGAATCCCTGCTGAAACTAATAAGACAGCATCATGCAAGAGACATTCTAGGCTCAATATTGCCAAGTATTAATTATTGTGATCTCTTTTCTGGCTAACAGCAGTGGTTGCAGCCCTGTATTTTAGCTTTCCAGCAGGAAGAAAGGTATTGGAAGAAACCTAGAAAATAAAGCTCGATAGAAACGTACTAGAGCTGACACAAAAGCTGTTGTGGTGCACTGTGGTTCCTTCCCCAAACCACAACTGATCGTGCCTCTGCTTTAAGAACCCAGCTTTAAAACTATGGGTGCCAGAGAACAAGCATTGCTGGTGCTGCCCTTGTTGGAACCTTTGCTTGAACTGCTGAGGGCACAGAGAAGCCTGGAGTGTAGGCAAGGGGAAAGCCTAAGGTGCCCTCTCAACTCTCCCATGTGCTCTCCCAGAAAGGCATCTTGGATGCCTTTGTACAACAGTGACATCTGGTGATACCCATCAATATTTACTGTTTCCATCTGCTTGTTAAGGGGGTGGAGTTGAAGTCTGCATATTCCTTGTCACTTGAGAAATAAGTTAGAGCAAAGTACTTGAGATCTACCAGGGCTGCTGCTGCAGCCAACTTCTCCCTGCATGGTTTGGGTATGGTGGTGCTGCTGTGTGCTGATGTTTTGAGGGTAGAGGCTGGATTCAGGACAATGTTACAGGTGAAGGATGCTGTGCTGCTTCGTGTGGTTTGGGTACTGTGGAGTGCTGCTTAAGTGAGAGGAAGGGACATAAATCTCCATGGTTGCCTTTCTTGTCTCCAGAGAATGCATCCTGACAGGTAGGGACTGCAGTCCCTGCTGGAAGTGCAGACCTTGAGTCTTGGTTAGGCTTTACTTTTATCAATACCTCTTCAGCCTTTCTAAATACTAGGGAAAACCTGTCCAAACAAGATGGGAAGTGCTGTCTTCTGCTGAGAAATACCTTGCCAGTCTCTCTCTCAGTGCTCCAAAGTCAATGAAGTGTTAGTGGGAGGTCCATGGTTAAAGCTACAGTTTACTTCTTGGTATGTGCACCTTGTCTGCTGACCACTACCTCACCACAGTGGAGAGAAGAGTAGAACCACCATTCCTGGGCTCCTTTCTTCTACCTTGCTGAATGTCCTGCAGGTGAGAACTTACTTTTCCTCTTTCATTACTGAATATGATCTGTCCCTGCCTTTCTGCTTAGCTTGTACCTGGGGTATGACCCGAAGCAAAAGGCTGCATTTCCACTAAAGGGGAGCTGAGGAAGTGTTCTGACCTGTCTGCCATCACCTGCAGCTCTATCAGCTGCGAAGTTGTATGTTGCCTGGTTAAGGAGACTGAGAGGTGACTGCATCAATGTTTATAAATATGTGGGAGGTGAGTGCCAGGAGGCTGGAGCCAGGCACTGCTGGGTGATGCCCAGTGGCAGGATGAGGGGCAATGGTGGAAGCTGAGGCATAGAAAGTTTCATGGAAACATGTGAGGGTGATAGAACCCTGGGACAGACTGCCCAGGGCGGGTTATGGAGTCTCCCTCTCTGGAGATATTAAAAACCTGTCTGGATGTGTTCCTGTGTGATCTGGTCTAGGTGATCCTGCTCTGGCAGGGGGCTTAGACCGGATGAACTTTGGAGGTCCCTTCCAGCCCCTGACATTCTGTGATTCCCTGTATTAATGCAAATGAAAACCATTCAGGAAAAATGAGGTTTCTGTGGGCTAACTCAAGTATGTGGAGTGTTGGAAAGAAATCAGGTCATTTCCCTCTTCAAGGACTGTAAGTGGCTTTAGACCTAAATCCTGGCAGTGCACTTTACATCGCCTCCCAGGGTCGGTGCTTGCTGTTATGTCTCCTGTGCTCCTGTGGGCAGGGACTGAGGACTCTCCTGTACTGCACCAAGCATATAAATGATGCTTAACAAAGAACTAACAAGAAAAATGATGATTTGGCTGTGCAGACATGAGGGACAGAGGGAGAGGCCTGTAGTGAGGTGGAATTAAATTTCTTTAACGTTAGATATTTTACACGCACAATAAGCAGAGCTGATGTGATTATTCCATACCTGTTCCTTTCTAAAGGATAGGCATATGAACTAAATCACCCCTTGGAGAGCAATAGTAAGATAATATTTTCACACCATTAGTCAGATACTAAAATACCAACACAATTCCCCCCTCCCCACCTCTGGTAACATAAAGCTAGAAACAACAATCAAACAGGAAGGTAACACCTTGCTGTCTGCCCATGGAGTTTTCATTCAGTTCTGGAAACTCAGCTATAATTCAAAGCTGCAGCTGCTGCAGGTTTATTTCCAGCAAGTCCTGATTCTCCTATGGATATCTCTACCACTAATACTCTTTTACAGCTTTCTCTGGGTTTTGTGTGCTTGCATTTTGTGACACCGTGTTTCAGGTCTTCACAGAACACCACTGCATACTCCGAAACAAACACATACAACAACAATAACAGCAGCTTAGGTTTGGGTGTATGAAAAATCAGATAATCCCTGTTACCTCAAAAAGAGGGAGAGAAAATATCCCATAGGTGAAGTCTGTGGTGCACATACATAGGGATGGATGCATGGATGGATGGATGGATGGATGGATGGATGGATGTGTGCAGAATCTAAATGAGAAACCAGAAGTATACACCCTGCTCACTGCTCTTGAGTTTGGAGAGAGTTCATTCAAACCCAGCTGCTGCAGTTTGGTAAAATGATTATGTCTCTGCTGGTCAGGCCACATCAAATAAATCTGCAGTGCCAGATTAATTGTCAGTGCTTGTGCCACTGGGATAGAGAAGGCTGACACCATTTGAGATCATACCAGCCAAGGGCTATAGAATGAATGGAAAAAACAAAAGCATTTTTTCCCCCCACTGATTTCAGAGAGGCAACAATTCTAACAACTGTGCCACAGATTAAAGATGTGAAGTGCAGCCAGACAGCTCTGATACTGCCTTCTGTGGAGCTGTGCTGGCCTGCTGGTAAAGCAGGGGGTGGGGAGACAGTCTGAAGGGAGTGGGAGCAGCAATTCTGAAGGCAATGGGGCTGCACAGCTGCAAGAAGTAGTTCAGGCCCTCAGGGTTCCTATGTGTTAATTCTGAAGCATAAAGAGCACGGGAAGGGCCTTGGAGAAGGTCTTCAGCAATTGTTTGGTGCTGTCTGATCTCTCCTCCGAGGGGAAACGACAGCTTCTGCCCCTGACTGCAGGGTGATGGTGAGGAGTTGGGACATACTGGAGACAATCTTTCTCTCTTCACAAAGTGGGACACAGGTGGCTGGCAAATGAGAATGGCTGTGGGTGGCCTCCCCAGAGGTTCCCTCAAGGAGACATTTCAATGAGTTTTCTGCAAGGACCAAAAAGCTTCAGGTTTGCTTTGGGAAGGATGGGGACAAAATCAGTGTAGCTTGTTTCAAGAAGCTGCTCGTTTTTATCAGGTCTGCCCTGCTGTGTGCTCTTGAGTATCCTCTTGGCTCTGTTTTTTCTCACTGGCTCTAGTTCAGCTTTGCTGAGCTGGAGCTGAGGTGCAATTGGCAGGGCTGCCTCAAGGAGCTCCTAGCCTCATTGCCTGGGCTCCTCTGCCATCTGTAGCACCAAGGCACTGTGACTTGTTTTCCTGTCTCTTCAGTTGTAACCCTTGGGCCAGGTTGCCCAGAGAGGTGCTGGAGGCCCCATCCTGGGGAATACTCAAGATCGAACTTGATGGGGCCCTGAGCAGCCGGATCTGGTTAAAGAAGTCTTGGACAAAATTACATTCAAGGGTCCCTTCCAACCCAGTGCATCCTATGATTTCCTCAGGAGCCTCCAGAAGCTACTTCTGCTCCTGGAAGCTGGGGCCTGTGCCTCCCTGGATTTCATCTCCCTAAACACGGCACTGTGTGGAAACCAAAAGCTGCCTCTTAGTCCCTTAGGGATCCTTATTGACATTTATGGTCTTTAAAAGACCTCTGCACGGATTCGCAATCATTCTAGGTGTACAGCAGCTAACACTAACATAACTGGTAATTAATTTGGTTTAATTGTTTTTATATAATCCCCGCGAGCGACCTCATGTTTTGTTTTGCATCTGTTATGTTTCTGACTCAAATTCTAATGCCTTAATGGGAACGGTGCCAACTGCTGTTACACTGAGCTATGAGCAATCTCCTGGCACCCTTCCAGTCCTTTATTGTGGAACTAACTATACAGCACTGTAATTTAACCAGCAAAATGTGGCAAATCACTATTATTAATAACAATAAATCTATTCCTGCAGGTTGACAGCATTAAAATAACAAATTACTCTGTAAAGAAAGCTGGTAATTTTGGGTGCTTTCCACTGCGATCATTACAGAAGTGTAATATCCATTATTAAGAGCCTTTTGGTGTCTCGTGCAGGAGCTGTGTGTGCACTTGACAGTGGATCGTGGTACTTGGTGGGAGAGGGAGGGATACAGAGGTCTTGACCATGGCTATTTCAATAATTCATCATTTTAATTTAAATGTTAATGGTTCCTCCCCACCCTTCCCTAACATAATCCTGTCTCATCCAGTTAGTCAAATTTTAATGCCCAAGACCTTAATTTCTCCTTCTCTCTACTTTCTGTTGCTGTCTTCATTCCTGAGTGCAGACTGTCCTGTAGCATGCAAGTCCCCTAAGGTCTGGCCAAGTGCTTCATTTGTGCAAGGCTTCAACCATGCCAGCAATGGCCACCAGACACTCAGGCTTCCGAAAGAGTTAGCAACTGAACTCCTCTAGACTGCCACTGGACTGTAACAGCCCAGTCACTGCAAAAAGACCAAGCCAAACCCACAGTTCAGGGTGACTTTCAGGCTGAAGTTCCTGGTGGATTTCACAGTGCTGAGCCTGGAGATTGGCCTGAAGCTCTTGGAGCGATCCACATCCAACCCTAGGCGATCACCACCAGGTGAAGCCTGAGCAGTGACTCTTAGTTCTGCGTTGCCCTTGCATGACACAGCCTTCATTTTGTACAGCCCAGCTGAAGAAAGCCACATGGACTCCCCTGCATCTAAGCAGCAAAGCAGGAGAATGAGGCATGGGTTGGTGCTGGCTCCTCGGGGGGAGGGTGGGGAGGTGTGGGGCTGCGGCTGGTGAGAGGGAGGTAATTGAGGTTGCAGTAAGGAACCCGTGACCGTACGGGAGTTGGGGCTTGACTGCCTTAACTGCTTGTTTGCTTTGTGTTGGCAGGATTGGCATTCCTGGGAGCTTAAACAGGAGTTAAAATATTATGGGAAAGCCAACGCTGGAAAATCTCCCTCCAAAGTCACAGGCGCCAAAGTGTCTTTGTGTAGTCTGTTGTAAAGCTGCTGTTTGACTAAGAATTTACAGGGCACCCAGGGTGTTTGTTCACCTCCTGCTTCTTCCTTTGGGCAGTCCTTATCCAAATCCACTGCAGGTTGTTACTGGGCATTGTCTCAGCCCCTTTGCTCACTCACAGAGTAGGCAGCGAGCTTCAGAGGTATCATTTATGAAGAGGGAATATGAGCCTGGAGAGTCTGCTCTTTGTGCAAGCTGGTGGATGGCTTCCCTTGCTCTGTAAGCTCTCCCAGCATAAGTGAGTAAGTGTTGGTCTGAATTGGGGTTGGAGCAATACCATCCTGGAGACCTGCCAGGTGTCTTCTGCAGTCTGTCATCTGCTGTCAGCTACTCAGCCAATAAACTGCTCTGCAACTTCAGCATGGGTTAGTGACTCACAGCTCTTTAAAACACAGCCTCAGGAAGGGCAACATATGCTTAGAAGAATGTCAGGAAGAAAGGGTGTGAGGTGGCAAGATCAGAAAGTGTGAATCTGTGTATGGGGAGGAATAATAAGGGAATGAAAACTAAAATGTTTGAGGAGAATTACAGAATCACAGAATCATTAAGGTTGGAAAAGACCTTTAAGATCACCAAGTCCAACTCTAAGTTGAAAAGGGACATGCAAAGTGAGCTGGGTGATAAAAGTACCAGAAATGCCAGGGCCTGGGAATCAGGGAAGAGACTATAGTCTAGAACTTCACCATGTGCTTGCTTCAGCTCAGGGAATGCAGAGTCAGACAGGGTGCTGGAAGGTCTCTTGTGTGACCAGAAGGAGACTGACACAGTTTGCTTAAGGATGTTTGAAGGGAGCAGTAGTTAGTGTGAAGAAGGAGCTGAGATACCTGGAGATGTGGCCATGGGGTGGTTTGTGGTGGGCTGCCATGTGCCTGCTTAACTCCTTGTGTGCAGAAGAAGTGGCTTAGAGCTGCTGCAGCAGGAGCTTGCTGGTGTTTTGATCAGTTCTTTATTTTCTAGTTCCAGTTTTTCAGAGGAAATGAGAAAAGGGAGAGGCTGAGAATCCCTTTGAATTTTTGTACTTGTTGATGAAGGAGGAGATTAATTTCCTCACCTAGCTGGTTTACAGCAGGATGGAGCCTGCCTGCTTCTTCATGGAAACCCATGTCTGTGTCTGGATGGTGGCCTGAAAGCTCCCCTTGCAGAGCCCAAGCTCTCAGGCTTCTCTTGCAGTTGCTCCAAGTGCTTAGTCAGCTTTCTTAGAGATTAAAGCATCTCTGAGGTAGCTGAGTGGACTCTGCAGGGTTTAATCCACTGCTGTCTGCAGCTGAGGTAGCAGCCATGCCATACAGGGCTGTTCAGAGAGATGCAGCCCCCTGTGAGCTCTAATGGTCAAACAGGGCTTTGAGCTCTTAGCCAGCCTAATCTGCTGATCAGACTGGGGTAATTCAAGCTTACCAAATTCGACACCAGCTGCTGCTCTTCCAGACAAGTGCCTGAGCTCTGAGGGGTGGCAGTGTTGATTGGCCTCTGGAGGGGCTTGTAGGCTCAATTCCCCTTAGAAAAAAAAAGCAAATCCTAGTTTATTCTCTGCTATTTTCATTCTTTGCAGCCCATCCTTTCCTTTCAGCCAAAGATCCTATGGTACTTGACAAACAAGGGCATGTAGGAAGGCAACAAGGAAGGCCAAAGCCCTCTTGGAACTTAAGCTGGCAAAGAAAGTAAAAGAGGAAAAGAAGGATTTCTTCAAATCTATCAGTAGGAAGAATAGGGAAGGTGTGAGGCAGCCCAGAGAAGGCAGAGTTGTTGAATGCCTCCTTTGCTTCAGTCTTTACACCTAAAGCTGGACCCTACTATGTACTCCAAACCCTAGATAAAGGAGAGGAAGCCTGGAAGGGGAAATGCTCCCCACTGGTCAGTGCAGACTGGGTTAGGGATCAGTTGTGCAAATTGAACATTCACAAGTCCCTGGGCCCTGATGAGATGCACCCAAGGGTGCTGAGAGAACTGGCTGAGGTTATTGCTCTGCCACTCTCCATCATCTTTGCCAAATGGTGGCAGACAGGAGAAGTGCCTGAGGGCTGGAGGAGAGCCAGTGGTGCTCCAGTCTTCAAAAAGGGCAAGAAAGAGGCTTCAGGGAACTCTTGACCAGTCAGCTTCACCTCCATCCCTGGAAAAATGATGGAGCAGCTCCTTCTGGAGGGCATCTCAAGGCACTTGGAAGAGAAGAAGGTGATCAGGAGTAGTCAGCATGGATTTACCAAGGGGAGCTCATGCTTGACTAACCTGATAGCACTGTGATGCTATAACTGAATGGGTAGATGCAGGGAGAGCAATGGATGTAGTCTACCTTGACCTTAGCAAGGCCTTTGACACTGTTTCCCATGACATCCTGGTGAGCACATGCAGTTATTGATCTCCGTTCCTTTGTTTCTGGCCTCTAAGGATGCAAATAGTGGACTTATAAGACTCACTCTTCAGGATTGCAGGGCTTCAAATTCTGGGAAGCAAGTTCATGCAAGCAGTAGACCATAAACTTGATGAGAGCTCTGCAGGCAAATGTGGTTAATTTAAAGCTGAAGATATTTCCACCCCTTTTGTTACTTGAACTACTGTTTTCTGCAGGAGTGGAGATATGGAGGAAATGTGGATTGCTGCAAAACTGCATTGAACAGAAAGCTGGCAAGTCAGCAGTGGTGTAATTTATGTCCCCAGGAGACTGTTTCACAGTGATTAAAGTTTTTTTAAAAAAAAATAATTAATTAATAGTTTCACTTATCTTAAAAGGCAGAGGCCAATGATATCAGAGATAGGAGGCACTGGCTTCTGTGACTGGAATGGTTATCTGCAACTGAACAAGTGATGCTGCTGTTTGTGATGAGATAGCAAGATGTTAGAATAATGAACCAAAATGCAGACTATCTGGAGCTGATTCCAAGGCCTGAGAGATCCGTTCTTAAAAATTTTATTCCTTAGTCTGTCGAAGGAATCTTAAGCAAGATTGTGCATCTTTGGGGAGCCATCACGGTCCTCAGATCTCCCCAGTGCCAAATAAAAATGTTAGTCTTTGCCACAGGGAGTGTTTGTGAGATTTGTGCATGGTGCAGGCACTGCCCCAGTGCCAGCACGAGGCTGGCTGTGGGAGTGGGCAGCCACAGCTCTGCCTTTTCTCCCCGGGGTATTTTTCCATAGTCACTTCAGTTTATCTTGCAAGCAACACTATGAAAATGGTGATTTTTGACGTTGAAACTCCTCTGTGAGTGCAGCACATGGTCATAAGCAGCCTGCTAGACTTGGAACTGCCTTTTAGAGAGGGAACACAAATGTGTGGCATTGCAAAACAAACCACTGATCTGCAGCTCTCGCCAGTTGTTGCCTTGGGATGAAGCAGGCTAGGTGAGGTGGAGGGGTGTGACGGCAATGCAGGTGATTAAAGTCTGCCTCCTTTCATCTGTCCCATACTTGAATACATTTCCCTTAGCTTAAGCTGGGTTGCAAATGAAGATCACCTTTGATCTATAATGAGACTTCCCAGTCCGCGAGGCCCGAGCTCAAGAAATGAAAGGCAGCTTACAGTGATGAGAGCAGTAGAGAGATCTGAGGCCTGAGGAACAACCTGCTCGAGCTTTGCAGGGGACAAAAGAAAATCTGAGGTGGATCTTTGGGAGCCAGGAGGAGCTGAGGGGCAGAGAACTGATGTGGATTGCCCGCCCTGAACTCTTTCACGTGTCCCTCACTCTACATTTAAATAATATTGAGAGGGTATTGCCCAGTGTCCTGGTTGGAATGAGCAGAGTACTTGGGGTGTACAGAATTTTGTGGATGTGGTGGAGAGCAGGGTGGGGGCAGAACATTGGGTGGGTGCCTTCAGTGCTCGTTTTCATTAGGGCACTACTCTCGCAGGACCAAACTAGGAAGAGAGAACTTCTCTCTGCAGGTGCAACAATATTTTGGCTGCATTTAAAACCATCCAAGTGCCTAAACAGTGTGGTTTGCCTTATTGCTCCCTGTCTAGAGGATATTCCTTATCAGGTTTGACAGGTCAGCTTCTTGGCCTAAATTACTTAACAGTGTCTCTTTACCACTGCATTCGCAGCTTTTGTTGCTCTGTCTCCCAGCCAGAGTTGTCGTTATCTAGCGCATGGAATTTGATTTATTTCTGTGCTGGCATGTCCAAAAGAATCCCTGTAAAGAAAACAAACTTCAGGTCCCTTTCGCGGGAGATGTTGGCTGCTATTTCTCTACCCACTAAAAGCTTTATCACTCAGCCTTGTTATTACCATACTAAACGGAACACTTCAGAGCTTAGCAGCTTAACAAGATAAAAACATGCTTTGTGGTTAATGTGGTTACTGTAGGCATGCACATGGGGCTGCCCAGGAGAGCTGCTCGCTTCCTGCTGCTGCAGCTGCCGATGGGAGGAAGAGAACTTTGCTTGGTAAAGCCTGTGAAAGCAGGCAATTCAAGATAGGCTTTGGCTTTATCAGGGTAAGGTGCTGAAGACTGACCTAAGGCAGAGGAAAGTAGCCCTTC
Source organism: Psilopogon haemacephalus (assembly GCA_013396835.1). Classification (NCBI taxonomy): domain Eukaryota; kingdom Metazoa; phylum Chordata; class Aves; order Piciformes; family Megalaimidae; genus Psilopogon; species Psilopogon haemacephalus. The sequence continues at coordinate 300,598 of VWZI01014720.1, forward strand.
CTCCCCAGCCAGCCTGCTGTGTGATTTGTATCCAGCCCAGATCTGCTGTCTGCCAGGTTCCCTCTCTCTAATTCTTTCTCCAGCCGAGTGCTCTGGAGTGCAAGAGTGGTTTCCAGTTCAAAGGCACAGATTGGGCTTCTCTTCCTGACACCATCTCTTGAAAATAATCCAGAAGTCGTTTTTGTTTTCTTCTTCTCTGTGAGTAATGAGTGTCTTGTATCATTTGAAATGTCATCCTGTTCAATATCTTTCTTGATGAGGAGATTGAGTCCAGCATCAGTAAATTTGCAGATGACACCAAGTTAGGAGCAGACAATTTGTTGGAGGGTAGGAGGGCCCTGCAGAGGGACCTGGACAGGCTGGATGGGTGGGCAGAGGCCACTGGGATGAGATTTGACCAGACTAAGTGCAGGGTTCTGCACTTTGTCCACCACAACCCCAGGCAGCACTACAGGCTGGGGACAGAGTGGCTGGAGAGCAGCCAGGAAGAGAGGGACCTGAGGGTGCTGGTAGATAGGAGCTGAACATGAGGCAGCAGTGTGCACAGGTGGGCAGGAGAGCCAATGGCATCCTGGCCTGGATCAGCAACAGTGTGGCCAGCAGCACCAGGGGAGGTTATTCTGCCCCTGTACTCGGCACTGGTCAGGGCACACCTTGAGTGCTGTGTCCAGTTCTGGGCCTCTCAATTCAAGAGAGATGTTGAGGTGCTGGAATGTGTCCAGATAAGGGCAGCAAGGCTTGGGAGGGTCCTGGAGCACAGCCCTGTGAGGATAGGCTGAGGGAGCTGGGGGTGTGCAGCCTGCAGAAGAGGAGGCTCAGGGCAGAGCTCATTGCTCTCTGCAGCTACCTGAAGGGAGGCTGTGGCCAGGTGGGGTTGGGCTCTTCTCCCAGGCAACCAGCAACAGAACGAGGGGACGCAGTCTGAAGTTGTGCCAGGGGTGGTATAGGCTGAGTGTTAGGAGGAAGTTCTTGCCAGAGAGAGTGATTGGCATTGGAATGGACTGCCTGGGGAGGTGGTGAAGTCATGCTCCCTGGAGATGTTCAAGACTGGATGGGGTCTAGTTGATTGGCTAGGGCTGGTTGCTAGGTTGGACTGGATGAGGTTGGAGGTCTCTTCCAGCCTTGCTGATTCTATGATTCTGTGATTCTTCCGTCTGCATCACTTGCTTTTGGAAATTTTTGACTTTGGGTGCACGATGAAGGCAGTTCTCAGCAGCTAGAACTTGAGCAGAGCTTGCTTTCTGGCATCTCCTCCTCCCAGAGATCCAGGTTTGACTCCTCAGGATCACACCCAAACACAGACCTTCTCCTGAAGTACTTCTGAAGAAGTAAATTAGGAAGTGTAACTCTGGCATCCTTTTCATGGACCTTCCCAGAATTTCCAAATAGAGCTTGGTTTTATTTAAAGCCTAAAGTGCAGTGATTAGACAAGTCTACAGGAGACATCCAAAGGCAGCTTTCTGCCTTAAACCCAAGAAGTAAAAGCTATTATGGTTTGTCTCTTTTGATGTTCAAGAGGGATCTGATTGTTCCAAGAGCAGTCTCTCCTTTTTCTTCCTTCCCAAAACTTCCAGGGTGTGCTCCCCTCACGAGAGCCTTTGGAGCTTCCCTTGTCTGTTTTTTGTTGCTGCTGCTAGGATGCTACTTGTAATGTTTCCTCTCTTGCCCCTGTGTTTGGTTCTTCTGCCTTTTCATCCTGAAGGATGAGCTGTATTCTCACAGTGCAAGCAGATTTACCATCCCAAGGCTCTTTGCTTTGACAAGGCAGCCATTCTTAATCCAAGATGTTGTGAGTAAAAAGGATATCCATCTTTCCAGGCACAGCTAACAAGGCCATTTTGGTGATTGTCATTGCCTACTAATTTCATATCAACCAGAACTGCTGTGAGCTGAAAGATAGCCCAGACTGTTCATGGATCACACAGCATTGCTCCTCTGTTCGTTGCATCCCTTCTCAGCCTGAATACAGGACAAACAAGAAGCCAGCATCAGGATGAGAGAGGTGCTGAACATTTTGTGTCACTGTGCAGTCACCTCCAGTCTGTGCTCTGCACATCACATCACAGAGATACCAGTACCTTCTCTTACTGGCTTTGTATTTAGTACTTTGTTGCTTCTGCTCAAGCTAACAGTTAGTAAAACAGTTCACAGGTGTGTATGCTTAAGTGTATGAATTAGTACTTGGAGCTAGAGCTTAGCTTGCTGAGGAACATATTTTTCATGCACATATCATGCAGTGAAAAAGAAGAGTTTCTAGAGCACAGCTCCAGCCCAACAATCATGGCAGTCTTTCACTCAGCAAATGCTGAAGGTCCCTACTAAAGGTTCCCATGAAGAGGAATTATAACCAATTAACAGATATAACTGATGTGTGCAGGTAAAGCAAGGTGTGTGCTCTGACCATCAGGAGCAGCTGTTGCAGGAAGGGGGAAAAGAATATTGGTGAGTATCCTCTTGAACCTTCTGCCTTGTGACCTGTCTAGGAACTTCAGTTTGATTAAGCATTTATTACTGCTGCCATTGATTATCCCTTAGTGGTCTGGATGATGCTTCCTTATATAAATAGTTCATAAAGTGTATTCCAGTGCTTCCTCATAGCTCCCATGCAGTGTTGTGATCCTCCTCAGCCCTTTCACATGCAGTGTGTGTAGCTGGTGGGCTTGCTGTGATGACTGGAGCTACAGCCTGGGCTCTCAAATGCTTAAAGGACAGCATTGTACCATTGCAGTTACTCTGTGTGCTACAAGTCAGACTGACTTTCTCTTCACTCAGCTGCTCTCTTTGGAGCTTTGCAAACCTAAAACTCAACATGAGCCAGCAGTGTGCACTTGCAGCCCAGAAAGCCAACTAGAATCCTGGGCTGCATCAGGATCAGTGTGGCCAGCAGGTTGAAGGAGGTGATTCTCCCCCTCTACTCTGCCCTGCTGAGACCCCACCTGGAGTACTGCATCCAGTTCTGGAGCCTCCATTACAAGAGGGATGTGAACATGCTGGAGCATGTCCAGAGAAGGGCCACGAGGATGCTCAGAGGGCTGCAGCACCTCTGCTATGAGGACAGACTGAAAGAGTTGGGGCTGTTCAGTTTGGAGGAGTCTCCCAGGTGACCTTCTTGTGGCCTTCCAGTATCTGAAGGGGCCTACAGAAAAGCTGGGGAGGGACTTTTAAAGGCTATCAGGGAGTGACAGGACTAGGGGGAATGGAACAAAGCTGGAGATGGGAAGATTCAGATTGGATGTGAGGAGGAAGTTGTTCAGCATGAGAGTGGTGAGGCCCTGGAATGGGTTGCCCAGCGTGGTGGTTGGAGCCACTTCCCTGGTGGTGTTTGCAGCCAGGCTGGCAGAGGCTGTGTCCAGCCTGATGTAGGGTAGGGTGTCCCTGGGCATGGCAGGGGGGTTGGAACTAGATGATCCTTGTGGTCCCTTCCAGCCCTGACTGATTCTGTGATTCTACTGTATGAGAGACCATCAGCCAGTTTGTGAGTGTCTATTATTCTATTCTATTCTATTCTATTCTATTCTATTCTATTCTATTCTATTCTATTCTATTCTATTCTATTCTATTCTGTTCTGTTCTGTTCTGTTCTGGTAGGTCCATATAGCACCCATTCCTTCTTGGGATATAGGTGAGGACATGACAAAGAGCTGCTGTTCCTCAAATCTGCACATAACCTTTCCAGAGAACTGTCACCATGCTCACTCACAGCTCTGCAGGTCTACTGCAGGCCTGCATGTGAGGAGCAGGGGTAGTGCCATACTCTACTCACTGCTGGTGGTTCCAAAACTCCCATTTGCAGATAAATCCTGCCAGGAACGTGCTCACCATATCAATATCTCCAGTTCATACATTATGCAAATGGTTTGCAACAGTGAAACGCTCAAACAGCTGAAAACATTTGAATTTTGTGCAAAATATGCCCCTTGCATTCTCTACACTGATTACAGTGTATCTTCTTTTCATTAAATACATGTGGAATACAAATTTTAATGAGTTGTAATACAAAGTAGTCGACTTGCAATAGTTGTGTAAGCCTCATATTCTACAAGTATTTGAATTTAATAATAACTGATTATTTTTTTGATGTTGTTGCTCTCGATTTTAGTCTCAGACACATTTTGATACGTGTGCCATGAAATTTGTCTTGCTGGTCAAAAACACAGAGGTGGACTCTGGCCACATTTACAGAATCACAGAATTAACTAGGTTGGAAAAGATCATGGAGTCCAGCCTATCACCTAACCCTTCTCATTAACTAACCCATGGCACTAAGTGCCTCATGCAGCCTCCTCTTAAACACCTCCAGGGATGGGACTCCACCGCCTCCCCGGGCAGCCCATTCCAATGCCAATCACTCTTGCTGGGAAGAACTTCTTCCTAATGTTCAGCCTGAACCTGCCCTGGCACAGGCTCTTGTGTCCTCATGTTCTGTCCCAGGGTGCCTGGGTAAAGAGCCTAACCTCACCTGGCAGGGAGAAGAGCCAAACCTCATCTTCAGGTAGCTGCAGAGAGCAATGAGCTCTGCCCTAAGCCTCTTTGTCTGCAGGCTGCAGACCCTGAGCTCCCTCAGCCTCTCCTCTTGGGGCTGTGCTCCAGGCCCCTCCCCAGCCTTGTTGCCCTGCTCTGGGCACGTTTAAGCACATTTCCAACAGCAAGTGATGCAGACGGAAGAATCACAGAATCAGCAAGGCTGGAAGAGACCTCCAACCTCATCCAGTCCAACCTAGCAACCAGCCNAGCCCACCCTAGCACCCAGCCCTAGCCAATCAACCAGACCACAGCATTAAGTGCACCATCCAGTCTTGAACATCTGCAGGGAGCATGACTCCACCACCTCCCCAGGCAGTCCATTCCAATGCCAATCACTCTCTCTGGGAAGAACTTCCTCCTAATACTCAGCCTATACCACCCCTGGCACAACTTCAGACTATGTCCCCTCGTTCTGTTGCTGGTTGCCTGGGAGAAGAGCCCAACCCCACCTGGCTACGACTTCCTTTCAGGTAGCTGTAGAGGGCAATGAGGTCTGCCCTGAGCCTCCTCTTCTGCAAGCTGCACACCCCCAGCTCCCTCAGCCTCTCCTCTTGGGGCTGTGCTCCAGGCCCTTCCCCAGCCTTGGTGCCCTCTCTGGGCACGTTTAAGCTACAGAAAATTTGTTTTGGCATTTGTGGATTCTCTCCTTGCAAAGAATGTGACACAGGAGTCAGACTTCACCCTCTGCTCACACTGGCTTCCATCTCAATTAAGCAGAGAGATGAGTGGTCTTTGGCAATGCACTTGGCCTAATATTCCAGGGGCTGAGGTTCAATTATCAAACCTACTTTTGAGACCTTAATTATGTCCCTTGTGCTTAGCTAAAATTGCTGTGTTCATCACAGTGCAATGGGATAGTTAGGCTGAGCTTCAGGATGACTGTAAATGATGTGATGGATCTGAGCTTTCATCTCACTGCCCGGTGGAGGAGCACTTGATGAGCCCCTCAAGGCACCATCTTCATCTGTGCTTCCCTCCCAGTTTGCTGAGTGCAGAGCGGTGCATTCAGCTGGTGTTAAAGGTCTGGAAGTGCCTGGTGGGTTGTCACAAGGAGCTCTTTCAGAATTTGAATGTTTAATAAAGTAGATTTCTCAGGACAGGGGGAAAAAAAAGAGGCAAAAAAGTAATATAGTGAAATAATTGCTATCTCTGGAAGTTTCAATTATCAGTCAAAATAACCTGAAATCAAAACCTTCCTGACATTCAGCCTCAATTATATAGAAACCACTGGGGATATGGAATATGTTCATATAAATGAGGACTGTGATAACTGAGGGAATTTTCCATGTACTTAATGGATGTCAAGAGACTTGACCCTGTTTTGAATACCAGGGAGTTTGGGATAATTGAGGTTTGGATAATCTAGTCTGAATTGTAGAATTTAGCAAATTAAGCTAACGTTGGGAGCGTGTGTGCGAGTTCATTTTAGTTCTGACAAATGAAACCAGCTTAAGTAGCTTGGTGACTAAAGCCAGCAGACAGCACCGAGTGTGCCACAAGCTGCACTTAGCCCTGGCGTCACATGCAGGCTCATTAAGGCTCCCCTGGCTAGCCTCTGGGAGAGACAGTCAGAGGTGAAGGGTGATTTAGTTTCTCTGGATTGCATATAGCACATGCTGTCAGTAGAGCTTTGGGTTAGTAGGAGGGTGACTTCTGTGATGAGGATTTGTGTCTGCTTGAAAATGAGCAGAGGCTGGGAAATGTTGGCAGTGCAGCAAGCTGTGCAGCAGCTATTGATGCTAATGATATGGCTGATGAGAGATGGATGCAAGGCAGGAAAGTGCTCTTCTCCCAAGGCTGCACTTCCCAGCGTTAGCTGATGTCCCTAGTGCATGTGCTCACCCTCCTCTCTTCTCTTCCCTCCTCCCTCAACAGGCATACTTGAAATGAATATTTTAATATATTTCTAGGTTTCCAGGAAGGGGGAGGAATAAATTATTAAAAACGAATTGCTAGTTCAGTGGCTGAAGGATAAAAGAGAGGTAAGGTTTGTGGGGAACACACCGTCCTGCATTCAATCAGCCGACAGCAGTTACCAAAACTTGACATGTTCACAGAAATGTCTTTAACTGGCAGATCTAAGCAGCCTCTGAGCCTGCAAGTTTGTTTGGTTTTCCCTTGTCTTGTCGCAATGAGAAGCAGTACCTCTGTCTCCTTAGCACCTTTGCTCTGAGTCCTAGACCCTGAAATATTTCAAGAGAGAACTACAAAAGGTCAGGAGGGATCTCCATACAGTGACACTCCTGAGAACTCTTAAGCAAGACAGCTGACAGCAGTAGGACTTTGGCACTCTGGGTCTCAGTGTGTCTTCACCTGTAATGCTGAGGGGTTCATTCTCCCTTTGCCTGGCTGGGGAGGGAAAGGTTAGTTAGATTATGTAGCACCTAGGGAGTGCTTAAATGTGGATTATAGGAGAGGCAATGACAGGAATTCTTGACTGAGGCACATATTAAATTTCTGGGCAGCATGTCACAAAAAGCTTCTCCTCATCAAAAAAAACTTCTCATTTTTAAAAAATATATGCTCATCCTTAACATAAGCCCTGCTGGCAATAGGAGGGTAGTGTCAACAGGGTAAGCAGTGGAGGCTTCCCTCATGAGCAGCTGAACTTGATGCAGGCTGCTTCTGCCTGCAGGAGTGTTTATCAGAAAGTGGAACTGCTAGGTAAGAGCAGTGGAAGGAAGCAAGAAGCAAGTGGACTGCATTAGTTTTATTACACTGGCAGATGGGAACCTCACATCGCCCTGAGGCTCCACTGTGCTGGGCTTTGTATAACTCCCTCCCTTCTAGATAGGCAAGTTAAAAATAAATAAGTGGAATAAATGAAAGGATTGTCCTCTTCCATAGATGGGAATGGAAGCATGGCACTGTCCATAATGTTAAGCAAGAAAATACAGAGAAAATTGATCTCTGCAGCTCTCAGCTGGGGCCTTAAACATGTCACCAACAGGAAAGATTGTGTATCAAAGCACAGAGGGGACACACAAGAGGAGCTGGAGGCCAAATGTCAAAGAGGGGCTGCTTTAGAGAAGTAGAAACCAGCAGTATGATAGCTGGAAAGATATTCTCACCCTTACAGCTTACTTAGAGATAGCTTTCCTCACAAGCATCACCACAAAAAAAAGAAAAAGAAAAAAAAGAAAAAAAAAAAAAAAAGAGACTAGACAATGCCAGATATTTTCTAGAGAGAAATTACCATCTAGAGAACCAGAGGGAGAATGCCTGAGACCGCAGTCTGTAAACAAGCTGAGCCCCTGGCAGGCTTCAAAACCAATGTTGTTTTTCGAAGTGTATGTTTAAAACCAACTCTGTTTACTTAATTGCAATAGAACATTGTGCTTTCCTTGAGAGAAAAATTGAGAAAACCTTGGGGCGGGGGGAAAGGGGGGCGAGCCTGTGGTTGGCAATAAATAAAGAGCAGGGCGAAAGGGAAGGCTGCCGCCGCCGCCTCCCCAAAGCGGAGCGCACGGAATGCCCCCGGTGCGAACTTGGCACTCGAGTGCCGACCGTCGAGAGCTGAGTGCTTTTCCTAAAGCCGAGTTTTAGCCTTTATCTTAATGTCAGAGCTTTGTTATGATTGACCTTCTTCTGGCTGGCAGCCCACTTAAGCTAAACAATGCTATTCTGTTCTGAAGAGGGTGAACAGAGGCAGCATTGTTAGTCGGTAAAACGTCTTTGGAGCGAATCCCAGCTGGGAAGGAAGTGCTGTAATGACTGTGCTGGGCGCGCAGCGCTGCGGGGGCATGCGAGGCGAGCGCTCGGCAGCACCGCCCGGCGATCCTACACCTCTGCTGAGCTGCCTGCCGGCCTCTGCTGGCTGTGCAATTTTCCTATTAGTGTTTTATTTGTTCGGTTTAAACAGAACCAACTGCGCTTGGCCACTGTAAATCAAAAATTCAAACCGGGTTCCCTGAGTAAAGCAGGGGGAAAGCCTGCTCGGCGCGAAGTGCCTGCTTGGCGGGGGTGAGCAGTCAAACGGAGGTGCTTTTGTTTCTTCTCTGCCTGAAGGAGGGAAGCCATATTCTGGTCCAAATCCTAGAAAATTATCACAGAATCACAGAGTTAACCACATTGGCAAAGACCTTCAAGAACGTCGAGTCCAACCTATCACCTAACACCTTCTAATTAACTAAACCATGGCACTAAGTGCCTCATCCAGCCTCTTCTTGAACACCTCCAGGGATGGGGACTCCACCACCTTCCCGGGCAGCCCATTCCTATGCCAATCACTTTTTCTGTGAAGATCTGCTTCCCAACATCCAGCCTGAATTTGCCCTGTTGCAGCTTGAGGCTGTGTCCTCTTGTTCTGTCACTGAGTGCCTGGCAGAAGAGTCCAACTCCCACCTATCTTCTGATTATAACTCCATTAAATGTAGTCTGTGCTGATCCCAGTGCTAGAATCTCTGCTTTTGAACTTAGAATCATAGTCATAGAATGGTTTGGATTGGAAAGGACCTTCGAAGGTATAACCCCTCTGCAGTCAGCAGGGACATCCTCTCTTAGATGAGGTTGCTCAGAGCCTTGCTGGGTCTGACCTTGAATATCTCCAAGCACGGGGTTTCAGCTGCCTCCTTGGCCAGCCTGTTCCAGTGTTCCACTGCCCTCATAGTGAAGATTTTCTTCCTAACATCCAACCTAAATCTACTGTTCTCTAATTTCAAACCATTGCCTCTTGTCCTACCACTCCAGACCTGAGGTAACAGTCCCTCTGCAGCCGTCTTGTAACCCATGTCAAGTACTTGGAAGCTGCTATTAGGTCTCCCCAGAGACTTCTCTTTTCAGGCTAAACCACCCCAGCTGTCTTCATGACAGAGGTGCTCCAGTCTCCTGATCATGCCCCTTCTCTGGACCCACTCCATCAGGTCCATGTCCTTCCTGTGTTGAAGGCTCCAGAGCTGGATGCAGTACTCCAGGTGTAAGGTGTACTCACCTGTGTAAGGTGTAGAGTCACCTCTCTCAGTCTCCTGGCCTTGCTTCTTTTGGTGCAGCCTAGGATGCCTTCTGGGCTGCAGGCACACACTTGTCACAGAGTAATGTGCAAATGGCATTTTAACACATAGCTTTGTTATGGTCTGAATTGCCCTGAACACTGTTCTGATATGAGAGCATACAAAGCACATTTGTTGCAAAGCTTTACCATACTGTGATGAAAGACTTCTCTTCTAAGTGGAAAATTAGCTCAGTTATGCTGTTGTGATTCAGTTTTATCTTAAAAGCATCTCAACAGAGAAATGGGGAAGGTGAATTACTCCAGATGCTGTATCTGCCCACTGCAGGAGGTGCTTTTTGCTCAGTCTTAACAAAAATGGGCAAAGGACACTGCCATTACACATAGACAGGTACTGACAGCACTTGGGAGGCTGGACATAACCAAGAGCTGAACGGAGCCTCCTGGAGATGCAGTCCAGGTGCTTTCCCCCTCAAGAAGAACTCGTTAGGACAAAGGCTCTACTGTGCTGAGTGGCAGCCAAAAATCCCCATCCAACAGACCCTGCAGGACTGAAAGCACTCAGCAGGGACTAATCTAAGCATCTAGGGAAGTTGGTAAATACATCCTCAAGCATTCCTTCATCGTGCTGGTCTTAACAGGCTGGATTCAGATGGAGAGCTAAACCAGGCAGCTTCAATTTAGCCACACACTTAGAGGTTTTACTTAGTATTCTGCTGCTGGTTTGTACCAGTGCTGTAATGTCTTACATTGGTGTGCTTGGTGTGGCTGAGGGACTGGGTGGTTGTCTTGATCAAATTCATGAACATTTATCTTGTGTTAATACCAGGGTCCAGCTATCGTTTGAAAATACATAAAGGAGGTTTGCAGTCCTTGGCTGACTCTGGCCCAGAGTGCATTCTCTGGATCCATGACTTAGTCACTCCTTTTGAACTGGAAACATTCAGCAAAACCTGGAGGAGCTTTGCCCTGTTTTTATGCAGTCTTCATTGAGAACTCCTTGCTCTCTAAGTAAAGTACAGCCTGAACTGGATGACTCTGTAGAGGATGTGACCTAGCTGACAAGAGCTTCCTAATCATAGCAATTTTTTATCTGGCTTCAACCAGAGCTAAAGCCAAAGTGAGTCTAGCTTGGTTTGGGGGAAAGATGCTCAGCCTTGCTTACAAGGTGTGACACATCTTCTCTCCATCCTTACACTGAATCATTCTGGTTTTGAGGAGGAGAATCATAGCTTTTTTCATAGAATCATAGAATCAGTCAGGGTTGGAAGGGACCACAAGGTTGGATCATCTAGTTCCAACCTCCCTGCCATGGGCAGGGACACCCTACCCTAGATCAGACTGGACAGAGCCTTGTCCAGCCTAGCCTTAAATACCTCCAGGGAAGTAGCCCCAACCACCCCCCTGGGCAACCCATAATTTCATTCAGATATAAAGCCCCCTCAGTCCCATTTGTTCTTCACAGCACCTTATCCTCTAGAAGTAACATGGAAAATGCTTTCTTTCTCAGGATCTGCACTGGAAGTGCCACGTTCTGAATGGATCCTTTGTTTCAGTGTGGAGGAGGCAGGTCCACCACTTTTCTCAAGGATCCTTGATGGTTTTGAGTAGCATCCAAAGTGTGGGTCAGGATAGACAGGAAGCCAGACGGGGATGTTTCTGTGTTTTCTGACTCAAGTTGCTTCCCATGCTGTAAGGAGTCTCAGTCTCTGGAGCCCCAAGCTGTGGTAGAGTCAGAGCTTTTGATTCCTGAAGTGCTGACAGCCCTACCAGCCACTGGGATGCAGAAAGCTCTCACGTGGGGCAGCAGACAGTGGTATCCTTCGTGCTTGGATGTGTGTTTGCTCCTGGAAAGTGTCTGTCAAGACATTTGTATGGCCCAGCAAGAGTGGAAGGTTTGGTGCTGTATGCAGGAAGGTTTTCACATATATGGTGATAATTTGAGACAATCACTGACTTAGTGCTTAGCTCTCTTTGGAGATCAGGATATCTGGTGCTTTCTGAAGGCACATACACTTAGAGGAGATGGAAGTCAGCTGTGCTGATCAAAATGGAATGAGAAAAGACACAGGTTGCAGGATTTATTTTTTTTTAAGGATATTCATTTTACTGTAACAGTTTCACAGAGATCATTGTTGATGTGCACAGAGGACTTTGCCAAGGAAGCAGACTACCAGCCTGGCTGTGTTTGATTGTTGGTGGGATTATTATGAGATTAGGGAGAAGCTTGCAGCTGAGGGAGGAGGAAGGTCAGTGCAAGCTGAAATTTGGATAGATCTGAAGTGGAACAACTCATTGCTTGAATTGCTGCTGGTAATGAAGTTGCTTTTGAGTGGTCAGAGCGGGCTGGTGGCCTTCAGTATGCTGAAGTTTCTCTTCATGCCTGCTGGCACTCCAGGGTTTGGCTTTGTAGGGGTTTGGTGTTCAGTGCTGTGTTGGGCCAGGAGTCCCTAGGTGAGGCTGCTATGGGTGACAGGAGCAGTTGAGGACTCTCATGCTTTAGTTGCTGAGAGGAAAAGTGGCCAGCTCTGGCAAGTTTTCTGAACTCTGGAGGCTGTAATGCACCAATTCAGGGAAAGCTTTTCAGACCTTTGGAAGACTACCTCCTTCTGGGAATGATATGGATCCCTGGGCACTTGGGCCAGTGCTGCTCCTTGAGCAGGTGCTGGAGTCCTAGGAGCCATGTAGCAGCAGTTCTCCAGGTGTCTCCTTGGAGGGAGAGGCAGACAAACACCTGGGTGACATGCTGTGGCCCAAGGCACAGACAGGACCGTGCTATGCAGGTTGGGCAAGAAGCTGAAGGACTGGGACCAAGAGCTGGGAAAATGTTCTGTCTCATGCTAGCACAGCCCTGTGAAAAAAACAGATGAGGTTGTAATTCCTGACCAGTCTTTCCCTGCTGGCCCATGGCAAACATCTAACTCCTTTTGAATGGAGAGCCCTGGAGTGAGAGCTTTTCTCTCTCTCTCTTTTTTCCCCCTCCCCTTTAATTAATTTTCAGGATGCTGGCAATTGACACACATTATTTATACTACTGCAAGCCTCGTGTTTGGGATGACAAATCCTAGTGCCAGGCTTCCTGCTTCTAATAAGCATTCCTTTGACTGCATTATCTCCTTGCACAGCCTAGGGCTGCTCTTGCCAGGGCCCCAGCTGATGCTCTCGCTGACTTTGTGGCGCAGGGAGCCTGACTGATGTGCGGATCTGCTGGCTCCTGCCTTGCTCATCAGCACAGAGGCTCCTACACCAGCGCGAGGGGGAGGGGGAGGGGGAGGCAGAGGCAGAGGCAGAGGCAGAGGCAGAGGCAGAGGCTGAGGCTGCCGTGGGATTGAGTGACACAAGTCCTGATTTCCCCTGACCTGCTGTCTTGCACTGCTACTTGAACCTGCGCAGCCTGAATTTAAAACAATTCCATCTTCCTCCCCCCCGCCAGCCAGGCTGGATGAGAACAGAAGGTGAAACAGGAGGACAACCAGAGCAGCCCCTGGAACAAAATGCTCTGAGGTTCCTAAATCTGCCTCTGCAGGCGGATCGATTACCCAGGCCTGCACTGCCACCTCCTTTTAGTCACTTGGAATATAACTCACTCCTTAGCAGCTGAAATGGCTCCTGACAAACCTCCCCTTTCAAAATCGTGCTCAAGGACGTTGCTCTTCCACTGTTTGCACAGTCACAGATATTCTGGAGAGGATTTTTCTTTTTTTTTTTTTTTTTTTCCCCCTCTCTCTCTTCTCTTTTATCTGAGGCAGCATAATAAAATACCTTAGATAAACAAATTTATTCTTGGAGGGATGTTTATTAAGTGCTGGCAATCCCTACGATAAATAATTTCTCTGAGAGGAGGGCGAAAAAAAAGAAAGAGACAACAAACCAGAACACCAAACAAGTAGAAAATAGGCCAAGGAGATGATTGGAGTGCAGGGGATAAGGCAGGGAGCAGAGGATGGGGAGGCTGCTCCTGGCTGCGGGGGGGTGCTCAGATGCTCCCACAGTGCCATCTGCAGGGGAGCCCATGGAGGCCTGGGGCAGAAATGGATGTGCCACTGTGAAGAGCTCATTTCTGAGCTCAGGGATTCAGGGAAAGCAGAGGGATGGCAGTGTGCTTGTGTCCCTGTGCTCAGCACTGCTGAGGCCACACCTTGAGTAGAATAGAATCATAGAATGGTTTAGGTTGGAAGGGACCTCAAAGGTCATCCAGTTCCAACCCCCTTGTGCCATAGGCAGGGACACCTCCCACTAGAACAGGTCACTCAAGGCCTCATCCAGCCTGGTCCTCAACACCTCCCTGGGCAACCTGTGCTAGTGTCTCACCACCCTCACTGCAAAGAACTTCCTCCTCACATCCCATTTAAATCTCCTCTCTGCCAGTTTAAACTCTTTACCCCTTGTCCTGTCATCACAAGACCTGTTCCCGTTTTGGGCATCGCAGTATAAGGAAGATTGAGGTGCTGGAGTGGGTACAGAGAGGGTACAGAGAGGGTACAGAGGGGCTTGGGAGGGGAGGATGAGTGAGCTGGGGAAGGTTAGTCTGAAGTGTGTAGGAGGCTGAGGGGAGACCACAATACAAGAGATGTGGAGGTGCTGGAGTGGGTCCAAGAGGAAGGCAACGAAGCTGGGGAAGGGCCTAGAGAATAAATCTTCTGAGTAGCAACAGAGGGAGCTGGGGAAGGTTAGTGTGAGGAAGAGGAGGCTGAGGGCAGACCTTATTGCTGTCTACAGCTACCTGAAGGGACATTGTGGAGAAGCTGGAGCTGGTCTGGGGAGGCTTAGATTAGACATTAGGTGAAAGTTTTTCAAGGAGAGAGTGGTCAGGGACTGGAATGAGCTGCCCTGGGAGGTGGTGGAGTCACCCACCCTGGAGGTGTTTCAGGGTGGTTTGGAGAGAGGTGCTCTAGAGACAGGTGGAAGAGGGCCCCAAACAGCTGAGGTTGTACATCCCCAGCTGGGTGAACAGTGTAAGAAATCAAGCAGCAGGATGTGAGGCTTGCTGACCTTTCTGCCAGCCAAGAAACCAAAGGTGAGTTTCAAGGCAGGAGGTGTGGGAGGAAGCTCTTTGTGTCACTTTGAGACCAATATGTTGGGGGTTTCTTTTGTTTTTCTTTTTAGTGAAATCAAACCCACAAAACTTTCATTTTGAGTAAACCTGAACTGTCTGCTTAGATCTAAAGTGAAACATTCTGGTTGGATTTGGAGTTATTTAACTCCTGTTTCTCCTCTTTCCTTTTAATTTTGGTGACGTCTAATGTGAAGAGAAAAAACAAACCACTTCAAACCGAAAAGCCAGGGCATTTCTTTTTGAAAATATTGAAGGGATGCACACTTTATCCTTTCCTAAAGGAGGGTTTTCACTTTAGCAGTGTCCTGAAATGCAATATCTTGAACTCTTCTTCTTTACATGTCCCTCCTAGCAGTAACTTTCTGCCCCCACCCTCTTTGCTTCAATGGTAACTGTTTGCCAAGTTCATCTGCTGTTCAGTTACATCTCTTTGAGAGTCACTTTCTCAGCAAATTTATTATCTGCCAAACCTCCAATCTCTCTTCTTAAATGAATACAACATTTTACTAGTAAATGACTGAGTTGCAAAGTGACACATCCCAGATTATGCTGAAAAATGCTTGGGGATGCCCCTGAGACCTCATCCTCTGTCCTGCCTTCCCCTTCCCACAGCCTTTCTCCCCTTAAGAGCTGCAAATGCCAGTGCCTGAGCAAGCTGAAGGGCAAGAGTGGCTGTCAGGTAAGGGCACTGCACCAGGATGTGGTGCTCCAGTTGTTGGAGGAAATTGGGTGAATTATTTTTTCTTTAGTTTGTCAGTAAGAGCTGAGCAGTTGCTGACTGTGATCTTAGCCTGGGAGTCTTCCACCTGGGGCTTTTGTAGCACCTTGTTTGCTAAAGAAGAGCCTGGGTTTAACACCACTTGTACCAGGTCAATCTGAAGAGCCCCTGCAGGCAAGAATGGATAGACAAAGTGTTCTAACTCTGGTTAAAACTCTGCCTGAGCTTGAAGGGAAGTAGGTTTTGGCCAGAAGAAAACTCCAGCCTGTCAAGAAGAGGATGAAGTTAGAATGCTTGTAGCTGAAGCAGTTACAAGCACTGAGTTTCCCTCAGTGGATTTCAAGCAGGGAGTGATTTGCTTTATGCCAATAGTAGCTGGGGGAGTTCTCATAGGTCAGGCTGGGGCAGATCCTCGGTGAAGGTGGAACAGCAGCTCCTGCTGTCTGCTGGTGAGCATGCAGTAGCTCAGGATGAAGCTGTTGCTGGTGATGCCAGCACTCATGAAAGAGCTTTATGCCTCCAAGATGCAGAGTGGAAAGGCTGCTGAGACACTGCAAACAATCTCCAATTCTGGGAGTGTTTTGAACTTTCAGGTATTGAGGTGCAGAGGGAAAAGGAGAGAATCAGAAAGGGAAAGAGATTAATTTTTGAAGCCTGTCTGCATTTTTTTACATAAATTCTGTTCTGCATCCAGACGTGCAAGGCACAGCCTACAAAAATCCCTGCTTCTGCTGTAGGCAGAGCAGAGGATAAATATATATGGATGAATAAACAAGGCAAGTAATCCAATCTCATTGCTAGCATTCAGTTCCTGCACTGTTGCTCTAGGCAACCAGCTTGAGTGGGGATATTGTCTATAACCTTAAAAACTGATTATAGGCTACTTCACTGCCTCATACTGTCTTAAAGAGGATTAGACGAGAGTGTAAAGCTGGCTTAGGCACTATGTTAACAAAGCCTCAAAGGCATCTGCAGATTTCCTTGTTCATGAAGTGATTAACTTATTTAGTAACTGTGAAAAAATGTGCACATTTGGGGAGCCAGGCTGGCAATAATTAAGAGCTGTAATTCTGCTGTTGTGAGCCTCACTTGGGCTGACAACTGTCTCTGTTCCACAGGAACACGTCCAGCTCTGTTTCGGAGGCGTGAGGTGGGCTTGTTTTCAGGCTCATACAGGTCTCCTCCGTTGTTTTAAAGCTGGAGGGGAAGGATTGTGCCCCACTTTTAGTGCCTTTCACTGCTCCCAAGTACTGCCTCATATCCTGGTGGGTCCATGCTGGAATTCTGTGTATTGCTGTAGACAGCATGACTGAGGCATTTCAGATGAGTGGCAGTGGGTGTGCTGGGGCAGGGCTGGTGACCTGTGCCCACGGGAGGAAGCATGCACCAGCACTTTACTGCCTCCTTCAGCTGCTTTCAATCTAAAGAATAAAAATGGCAATGAAAACCAAAACCCTTATCCTGAGCTGCAGTGTGCAGACACAAAGCAACCAAAGGTGAGGTGCCAAGTGATTGTAAATGCCAGTCCTGATTTTGGTTCTTGACAGTTTGATAGCAAATGCTTTTCTTTGATGCTGATGAGGCCAACAGGCCCACCAGAGAGGGCTGCCATGGAGCTCTCTTCTTAGAAGATACTAACAAGGTACTTAGGCTTCACAAAGCCTCCTGTGATGTCCTGGCCTCCAGGCAGCTCTGTGTTTAGCTTGGCACTGGGATACCATCAGCAAGTTTGAACCTGGACACTGCTTCCTGACTGAGATATCTCCTGAGGCTGTGGCAGGAGCTGGCATTCCCCAGCCAGATGTTTGGTTAAAGACTCCTCTGTTCTCCCTCTGCTCTCCTGGAAGCTTGTTTTCAGCTTTTGACATTGATGGGCATTTGTGTTCCTCCGTGAGCAACCTCTCTTGTGTGGTTGTCCACAAATGGACTGTGGTCTAGAAACACATGAGGGTGGATCACAGAATCACACAGAAGCACAGAAACATTCAGGCAGCAAGTCCAACTGATAACCCTACTCTGCAGGGTTCATCACTGGGCATCTCTTCTGGCTGATCACCTCGATGCACACTCACTCTGATTTGTGAGTGCCTCTCCAGTCAGGCTGCTTTTTAGTTTAAAATGAAAGCAGGTGTCTTTAGCAAACTCAAAAGTCCAAGTGCCTAGCAGGAAGGGAAGAAGTGTGTCTGTCTGTCTTTCTAGAAAGGTTTCCTTCTTAGTGAGCAAAGGCATGTATTGCAAAGAATAAAAACAAGTACAGGGTAGAGCAAGTTTTCTGCCAGCCTCAAAGCTCTCATCTTTTAGTCTGGAGGCTTAGAGTGATCACAAGTATCATATTTTAGGAGAAAAGGTTCTTGCTGTGACAGTTTTCTGTCAGTCTTTCCAAGGCTGCCTTCTTACCTGAGAAGTTTTACAGAGCTTGTCTGCTTCAGCCTTCTGTAGTCTTTATGGGTATGTGGCCACATCTTCTCAGGTCTGTATGCAAGATGATGACTTCTGCTTCACATGTAGGCCCCCTCCAAACACATCCAGGACATGCATGACAAATCACTTGTTCCTCTAGGATTATTTCTCAAGAGAGCCCCAGGCTTAACTACCTTCAGAAATAATATTTGTACAGGTGATAAGCTGTGGCTGCACACTCCTGTAGCTGAAAGGAGAAGAGCTTTAATACAGATGTCTGACTGCAGCCATCCGTGTGCTGCACTGGTTTTAGTAGTTGCTCTATACATGAAGGAAGGTTCCTCCTCCACTTGCTAACATGGTGCTGGCTGGAAAATCTTCCTTCCCTTTTCAGAACCGATGAGCGGTGATTTCATCTTCCCAACTCAATCATCTGATCAGGGTTGGATGTCACAAGTGTTGAGCAACACACCTCTGACACATTGCCAGGCTTTTTAGAACTGGAAATAAGCAAAACTGATGGGTGCTGCTGGAGACCTTGGCTTCTCTCTAGCCTGGAAGTAAAACAAGTGGCTTGAAGCATGCTAAAAGCAAGCCTTTGGCTTCAGCGAGTTCTCAGTTTGTGAAGGTCCTTCAACATCATTAGGATGAAAGAGATATTTGGAAAGTGAAGACAAATGCCATCACCAGCACTTCTGGAATGGATCCTTCTTTTTTGTCAGGCCTGACCCGGATGAGCTGCAAGACCTCTTCTAGTGATGATTGCCCATACAGGAGTTCTGGGAAATCTGGATTAATAATGGGAAAAAAAAAAAAGAGAAGATGAGAATTCCTCTTGTCTTCATGGCACACTGCATTTAAAACTCAAGCTCTCTCCCACCCCAGGCTTACATAAGTGTAAAGCAACAGGAAGATGAGAGTAATGCATGCAGGAGCACTGAACAAACAACGTAAGAACAGTTTCAAAGCAAGAATAATTTGAAAAGAGGTAGTTAAATGCTTCATAATGAATCAATGTGGGGCAGTGTATTTGATCTGTTAGCAGTCTACCAGCTTTCTGCTAGTGGATGGAGTTAAATTTTGATCTCAGAAGAGTGGAGCAGCACTCTGTGTTTTCTGTCTCTCCACTTGTTTTCCTGTCATTGCTTCAGCCCCAGAAAAGAGAATGGGATTTTCAAAGTCACACAGCCTTGACCTGTTTGCTTTGTCACCAAATTCAGCTCAAACCTTGAAAATCCTGCCTGCCTTTCTATTTCTGTCTTTCCCAGGGGAGGGGAATTCATAAGTGAATGGAAAGGCAGCACTATGGGTTTAAGGAAAACAATTAGAGACCTGCGTGTTCCTCACCACTTAGCTTCTCACAAGAAAATAGGTGCTTTCAAATGCTGCTCTGCTCTTAACAGCTCTTCTGAATCTATGTCTGTTTCATCCAGCAGCCTCAGAAGAAAGCCAAGTAGCATCTCGTGGATGAAGAACCTCCATTTTAACCCCAACGAATGTCAATTGTTCTAAACCTATATGCGACACTTAGCATCAGGGCTTACTCACCAATTACTAAAAGCCTGCCTTGCTACACTTGAAAATACATCCTTACTAAGTATTGGCTGGGAAACAGCTTAAGTACTTAACAGTTGTTTCAGTCCTGTCTGATTTCTGCACCTCCTCTCCTTTTTTCTTGAACCCCTGTGCATTAACAGTTTTCCCATCATGGTATCACTTTTTCCCCTTTCCAGCAGACCAGAAATATTCATGATTAGTGGCTCCCAGGGTACAGCATGAGTTCATCTGGATTAGTTGATCCTTGTCTTCATTAGCTCTATGGTAGTCAAAGTGTCAGATCCTGACTCACAGGACCTGCATTTACCTGCACCAAAGGTCAGTCTGCTCCTTTCACGTGCATCTCGACAGCGTCAAAAGGTGATTGCTGTTTTGGTTTGGTCTGAGAGGTGACTTGGCCAACAGAGAGTTCATTGCCTACAATCTGCTTCCATAAGTCATGTCCCTTAAGCTAATTTGCTTAGGATACTGCTGACACCCAGCAGCAGTGGGTATGGGCACGGGAGCTGATGGGAGGAGTGCTTGCCTCAGGTAAGGTCCCCTAAATATTGCCTGAAGAAGTGGTTTCACACAGCCCACTTTGATCTGTGTCCGTGTTCAAGCAAACTCCTCACTAAGGAAAAAAAATCTAATTGAGGACCTGGGTATCCAAGAAGTGCACCCCAGTTTCATTCCTCATGTACCTACTACAGTGTGTACTCCTCGCTAAGACCTGTACCAGAGGGGCTGAATTAGATGCTGCAGGGGGGGAACCTTTCTCTGGAGGTGCAGTGGTGTCTGTGACACCTGAAGAGCAGTAGCTCCTTATCGCAGGGCTTGCTCAGCAGAGCAAAAGGCAGCAGCCTTTCTGTGTTTCATTATGAGAGTCCTGGAATAGCAATTTAGGCCTCACTCAAAGACACATTTTTAATGAATGAGTAATCTTCTCCTCTCTTTCTAAATTGTTAGCTCCTCCAACCACGAAAGGGAGAGGCAGGGGAATGATTTGCCTTTCAGCTGGAGGGCTGACCTGATCCAGAGTAGGAGGTTGACGGATTGAGTATGTTGCCAACCGCCCAGGCAGGGAGAGAGATCCTGCTCCTTCCCTTTGAGAAAAACAGACGTGCTCCCTCCACCTGTGAGGAGAACACCAGTGTGCAGCATTTCATCCCTTCTTCCTCCTGGGAGTCATTCATGCTAAGTTTTAAAGCTGTTCCACAGCTGAAACTTCAGCCACCCGTTCATGCTGTCCCTCGGCTGTAGATGGAGCAGTAGGGGCAGTTGGGTGCCTTCCAAAGCAAACAGCCCATTTCCATGGTCCAGACAGGCTGCAGCAGCTGCAGCAGGAGGTGGGAGAGAAGGAATGTTAACGACATCAAGCTGGGTTTTGGTTCAGCACTGGCAGCTTCTCTTTGGGGATGAGCTGATGCTCCTCCAGGTATGCTCATTGATGGGGCAGTGTGCAGGATGCCACTGATGAGCAGGGAATGAAGGTACTGGGTACAAATATCACCAAGCATCATCTGGACTGGTGGATGTAACAACTCTCTGGCTTTGGGCTGCTCCTGATGGTCTCCCAGTTCCACCTGAGGGTGAGGAGATGCCTCAAGTTGATCCTTCCTTCATCTCGGACCTAGAGAGGGTCTTTCAGGAGAAGTTGTGGGAGCTTTTCCTGATAGAAATAGCTTAACAAGATGGTGGGGGATGACAAAGAGTCTTTCTATGGAAATAAGTTGTGTAAATTACTCGTGTGACTTACAGAAATGTTTATGTTCACTTATACAGATTGTAAAACCTGTTCTCACAGTAACATTAGCCTGGAAGAGATCTCCTGGGTCACGAAACCTGATTCCTTTGCTGCTGTGCAAGTCTCTCTTAGGAGCTCACCACAGAGTGAACCCCTGTATTTTCTTTGAACTTCCCATGGGATATTTAGTTGGCACATTCTCCTTTTAGCCATACTTCCACTTCTTAAGCATTCTCTTCCTCTTCAGTGTTCCTTTGCTCACTTGTAAGCTGCGGAGGCTTCCCAAAGAAGAAAGTTATTTCAGCAGCTGGGCTTTGCTCCCTGCTTGTACCCAGTAACACTGAGGCACTAGGTCTTCAGGCCAGCAGAGACACTCATCATCTGTGAGCAGGAAAAAGAAGCTGCTTTTAGGCTCCAGCTGTGTAGGGAAGTAGGCTTGGCTTTTTTTCCAGCTGTAACAGACATTGCATGTGGCATTAGACAAGGTGTCCAACCACTTTACAGCATTTCTCTACTCAGCAGTGTGTATTACAAGCTTTACCTGTTCCTGTCAGCTAGGAACAAGTTCTTTAGGACAGCAGATTTCTGCCTGTGTTTATGTGCAGTTCTGTCATAATGAGGGTCGCTGGGTATTACCTTAATTCCCACTCTAACACCACCAAATTATACTTGAATAAATTACACACTCTGGATATTAAATGCTCAGCTTGGTTTCAGTGCAAAATAAAACGCTCAACTGATGGTAACTTAAACTGGCAATAAAATAGCCAGCATTAAGCTTGTAAATACTTAATTTGCAAGTGTTTAGAGAATTAGGCACCTGCTATAAATCCTTATCGTGGGCTTTGCACCCTGTTGGCAATCGGTGAGCTATATCTCACTTCATTATGCATGAATGTGTAATTTTCCAAAAGCATAAACGTGGCCTCCGAGGGCAGGCACATTAATAGCATTCGAATGAGCCAATTTGTTTCCCACCCAATGTGTTTATCTTCCAGCTCTTCGTTGTGAGTGCCAGTGGAAAGGTTAATGGCTCACAGTTCCCTGTCAAATGATGCTCCCATTTAACCTCCGCTGCGTCAGGACTGTTCGTTGTCTTTGGCCTTTAGCTCCTTGAAAGTTAGCAGCTGCATCCCGAGAGCTAGCTGGGATGGGAGAGGGTCTGCTTCAAAACATTGCAGCCCTGAGGAAAAGGACCTGGGGGTCTGGGTGAATGAGAAGCTCAACATGAGCCTGCAGTGTGCACATGCAGCCCAGACAGCAACTGTGTGCTGGGCTGCATTAAGAGAAGCGTTGCCAGCAGGGCAAGGGAGGGGATTCTGCCCCTTTGCTCTCCTCAGACCCCACCTGGAGTACTGTGTGCAGTTCTGGAGCCCCCAGCACAAGAAGGACATGGAACTGCTGGAGAGAGTCCAGAGGAGGGCCACAAAGATGCTCAGAGGGCTGCAGCACCTCTGCTCTGAGGACAGGCTGAAAGAGTTGGGGCTTTTCAGCATGGAGAAGGCTTCAAGGAGACCTTATAGCAACCTTCCAGTATCTGAAGGGGGCTACAGGAGGGCTGGGGAGGGACTATTCACAAGGTCTTGTAATGACAGGATGAGGAGGAATGGGTTTAAACTGGCAGAGGGGAGATTTAGACTGGATGTTAGGAGGAAGTTCTTCACAGTGAGGTGGCAAGACACTGGCACAGGTTGCCCAGGGAGGTTGTGGCTGCTCCCTCCCTGGAGGTGTTCAAGGCCAGGCTGGATGAGGCCTTGAGCTTCCTGATCTAGTGGGAGGTGTCTCTGCCTATGGCACAGGGGGTTTGGAACTGGATGATCTTTGAGGTCTCTTCCAACCTAGACCATTCTATGATTCTGTGTCCAGCACTAAATGGCATCCTGCTGCCCTCTTGCTGAGCATTGTCCTGATTCATCAGGTACTTGGTGTTTGTGCTCGCTTCAGCAGAGCCTTTATGCCTTTTTAAAACACACTAATAGGTACCAGAGCAGCTGAATCTGGTCACATGCTGTGGTGGTTTAATAGTTGCCTGCCCCCCCACTCCTTTGAAATAACTCAGGCTAGGACTCAGTTGGCTGGAAGTTAAGGAATGAAGCTTTATATTTACAGCAATGCACAATATACAAGCAGATATTTACAGATATATACAGTGAAAAAGGTAATACAGAAACACCACAGCTCTCCCAGAGATCAAAATCCCTAAGAGGGGTTTCTAACCACCCCTACCACCTTTCCTTCCTTCCCCAGTCTTATCTCACCATCTGTTAATGCAGCAGATAGGTGAAGGTGGATCAGCCAGGGGGGCTAGCAGTAGGAAAAGAAGTTAGGGGAATTATTCAGAATCAGCTACAAAAGGCAGGGAGAAAGGAGCCATGCAAGAGCAGCTACAGCACCAGAGAGGTCTGAAGCAGTCTCACTTATCTATATTTGGGTTACAACACTTAAAACATTTTTTTTTCCTTTCTCAGTAAAGCTGTGAGTGAAGTAACATCATGTGTTTTTCATTTCTCAGCCTATAGCCTGATTTCTCATTCAAATCCTCCAATTAGTTCAAACCAGCATACCTGCCAAAAGTCAAGCAGCTCTTAGCTGCATCTATACACAGAATTCCCAAAAACAGAAGAAAGCTGGGGAGGCACTTTTTACAAGGGCTTGCAGTGATAGTGTGCTGGTTTGAGGCTGATTGAAGTATTTGAATGAGGAAAATTAGATTACAGGCTGTGAAAAGAAACCAATGGTGATGTCTACTTCACTCATAGGTTTGCTGAGATGTATAAAAGCAAGGACACAAAGATAGATATGACAGAGTCTGTCAGGGTCTGTTGGTGTCTGTGTCTCTCCCTGGCTTCTGCTTGGCTCTGTGTAACCCAAGTGATCATTCTGCTTCTAACCTCCATTACCAATCCTTCCAACTCACCTTGCATGTAAGGCAGATTCTGGGATAAGAAAGGGACATGGAAAGAAGGTGGAAGGCTGGTTGGGAGCCCCTGCTGGGGACTGTGATTGCTGGGAGGGGCATTGTGTTTCTGTATTACTTTTAACTTGTCTAGTTCTATATATGGCTGTAAATATTTGTAATAAATTGTAAATATCTGCTTGCATATTGTGCTAAGCTGTGAATAGAAAGCTTCAGTCCTTGACTTCCAGCTGGCTGAGTCTAGTCTGGGTGAATTCAGAGTGTGGAGGGGCAGGCAACTCCTGAACAATCACAGATAGGATGAGGGGGGGATGGGTTCAAGCTGGAAGGGGGGAGATTTAAACTTGTTATTAGGAAAAAAAAAATCTTTACAGTGAAGGTAGTGAGCCAGTGGGACAGGTTGCCCTTTTTGTCCAGTCCAGGCTGGACAGGGCGCTGAGCAACCTGGTCTAGTGGAAGGTGTCCCTGCCCATGGCTTGAAGTAGATGGTCTTTAAGTTCCATTCTAACCCAGCCCGTTCCATGATTCTGTGAAATGCCTGGGCAGGTGTGAGTAAGGAATATACAGCCTGAAAGGTGGTGTGGTCTAGTGGGAGGGATGAAAGGAGGGGCAAGGCAGGAGCTTTTAGTGGTATCAGCACTACTGTGCAGTGCAGCTAGCAAGGGTTATGCTAAAACTTGCAAAGTCTGGATGTTAACAAGGTTTGCTTTTGACCAACAGGGAGGTAAACCATGTGTTTAACAAAAAAACCCCAACATATATGCAAAATGTGACTAAATCCTGTTTTTAAAAATATTATTGTTGTTTGGTTGGAGAGCACAGTGAAGGGGCAGAATCCCCTCCCTTGCCCTGCTGGCCACAGCTGCTCTTGCTGCAGCCCAGCACACAGTTGCTGTCTGGGCTGCACTCACTCTGCAGGCTCATGTTGAGCTTTTCATCACCCCAGACCTCCAGGTCCTGTTCCTCAGGACTGCTCTATACTAAATGCAGTCATGAAACTGAGGTTTAGTGCTGAATGATATAGAAAGAGGGATAAATGGAAAGACATGAACAACATTTCCAGCTAGAAGCAGTTAATATTTCTGTATGCAGTTGCTGCAGAAATCCATCTCCTTGAAGATGTACATTTAAAGACGGGTAGAAGTTATCCTGATGCTCAGAGGTGTCAGACCCGAGCTCTGCGGAAATTAACCAGCCCTGCCCAAAACCAAAAAGGTTTCCTTAGGTGCTTTAAATGATGCTGCAAGTGTGGCATTTTCCAGGCAGCTCGAGTGAATTAGGAGCAGAGCTGTGCTCAGTGCTAATGCACCTCCTTCAGGCACACAAATTTGGAAACTGCAGCCCAATTAGATATGCTCCAATTACTACTATTATTTGCTACTTAACAGCTGTCATTGAAGGCTCAGGACAGCTTTTTGCTGGATGCTATGAATACATATAAGAAATAAAGAAAGAAAGGGGGAAAAAAAAATAACCTGAAGGCACTTAAAATCTCTGCCTGAGAGACAATGAATAAATGCAGCTGGTTGGGGAGCCAGAGGTGGTGGGAAGATTGCTGTGAAACATTAGATCTAGTCTCAAAAGAATGCAGTGTTGTCTAAATCTGGACTCTCAGCTATTAGAGCAAAGAAAGTATCATTAAGTAGTCAGGAATGGCTGTCTCTGAGCAGAAGGAATATTTATTTCTAAGCTTGAGTAATAATTACAGTGGTGAAGTCAATGAGTTTTAAAGGAAATAATTAGACCATGATTACAGAGGTGGGATGATAAAAAAACCCCAAGCCCCAGCCACGCAGGTTTCCTCTTCCTCTGCTAACCTTCTCCACTTTCTTTCCCTGCTGTCCACTTGCTGTGCTGATCTGGAACGTGAATGAAAATTTAAGTGTATCTAAATGTAGCCTTGCCCCTGGGAGAGGGAGTGGATGTGTCATCAGGGATCTGTCAGAGTCAATAACACTTCCCCTGCAGCCCCGAGCTGTGCCTCAAGATCTAACATTTCTGTCTGAATTATCAGCTAATGCTCTGACAAATTGCCTGTGATTTTCTTTTTTTCTCCCCGAGTGGATGTGCCTGGTCTGCAGATTAGGTAAACAGGGCCCGACCCTGCTGAGCAGCAGCAGCAGCAGCAGTTGATAACCTGCAGGCAGGCAGCGCTGCCCAGCCAGGGAAGCAGCAGGGTACCACGGGGGAGCCAGAGGCTTACCCTCGCTGACTGCCGGGGCTCTTGGCTTTGGGGCTCTTCTAGCTACCGGCCCCCGTTTAGGAGATACCCACCGAGTACGACAGTGAGAAGTGATGGGATTGGAAGTTCGGGACCTGGTAGAGAGTTTGAGTAGCAGGGCTGCAAACAAGGGTTTGCCCTATCTGAACAGCTGCAGAAGTGACACTCAGGGGATGCCAGCAGAATCATAGAATCAGCCAGGTTGGAAATGACCTGCAAGCTCATCCAGTCCTCCAAGCTCATCCAGTCCAACCTAGCACCCAGCCCTAGCCAATCAACTAGACCATGGCACTAAGTGCCCCATTCAGGCTTTGCTTGAACACCTCCAGGGATGGTGACTCCACCACCTCCCTGGGCAGCCCATTCCAATGCCAATCACTCTCTCTGGCAAGAACTTCCTCCTAACATCCAGCCTGAACCTGCCCTGGCACAACTTGAGACTATGTCCCCTCATTCTGTTGCTGGTTGCCTGTGAGAAGAGCCTAACCCCACCTGGCTGCAACCTCCCTTCAGGTAGCTGCAGAGAGCAATGAGGTCTGCCCTGAGCCTCCTCTTCTGCAGGCTGCACACCCCCAGCTCCCTCAGCCTCTCCTCTTGGGGCTGTGCTCCAGGCCCTCAGAAGCTGTGTTGCTCAAACCAGTGGCAGTGTTTGATTTTTCTTTTTTTCTCCTTGCAGAAGGAAACAGCTGTTGGTGGCTTGGTCCTCAGACACCAAGGACATCAAAATATCAGGTGAGTGTCCACTTGTGAAATGAAGTAATCTTTGAGAGAAAAGACTGTATGGAAGATGCTGCAGAGAGGCACCCAAGGGATTTGTTTCTCTGACCTCGAGATTCAAACACCTCTTGAACTAAGAAAGCCATCAGCATTGCCTCTTCTCAGGCTGGGTGAGATCTGAAGCATCTGTTTGTGTACTTGCTGTGGAAGTGATTTTCCTTGAAGCATGAGCTGCTTCTTAAACACTGTGGGCGTAGCGACAGTCTGTAATTCTGATCATGAAATGAGATCCTGAATGGGGGAGCAGCAGGAGAAGTTCTCATCTGAGCTGTCACTGCCAAGATTTACAAGAGCTGTTGCAGGTGTCTTTTCCATAGGTCAGGTGGATCT
Source organism: Psilopogon haemacephalus (assembly GCA_013396835.1). NCBI lineage: Eukaryota > Metazoa > Chordata > Aves > Piciformes > Megalaimidae > Psilopogon > Psilopogon haemacephalus. The sequence continues at coordinate 327,772 of VWZI01014720.1, forward strand.
ACTGTATCTCCCTGGCTGCTTCCTGATTACTCTGTTCCTATGCAAATCCATGCCAGCATAACAGCCTCTGGTCCTGCTACTGGAACAGCCCCCCCAGGCCCCCTGCAAAGAGCTTTGCAGTCCATTTTGAATTCCAGATGAAAATATGCTTTGCCCAGCCCTTCCCCTTGCTAATTGTTAATTGACATGATAATATTATTGGCTCTGGTCTGACATATTTGGGAATTCAGCAACACTGTAGTCATCCTTTAGGCTGAGAGTTCTGGCCTCCCATTTGTCATCAATAGGATTTTGGTGCTGAATTCCCTTAGGCTCCCTTTGCAAATTACAGTCTTTTACAGGACTGTGGTGTAGTAAAAGCAATTTGGGATATGTGATATTTTCCACTGCCTTCTCTAGGGGCACATATAAAAGAAAATAAAACCTCTGGGACATTAAAGACACACACACACACCATAAAGACATGGAGGTGTTTGACAGATAAGTGGTGGCACCAACCTGAAATATTCTTAGGAAGCCAAATAACTTCAAGGTAGAGATATTTATAATCTTTCTCAGGTGTCCACATAAACATGCAGAGCAGCCAGTGACAGAAACGTAGTTCTGGGTTCTTTCTGAGCAATCTCAGGCTAGGCACACTGCAAAGATTTAAAGAGGGAGAGATTAAAGAGAAAGGAGAGACACAGGGCTTTGCAGTCTACGTGATCAGGCTTTATATTATTAGCCATAGCAATTAAAACAATGATATTTGTTATCAATATCTGGTATTTGATAAAGCAAGTTGGTAAAATGGAAATCAGTTGTAGAAATTACCATTTCTTATTGAAAAATGGGGTTTTTTTTGCACCTGGTATTCCTAATGGGCTATCTGTGTAACAGCTGACTGCCCAGAATGAAATCCTTTTTGTGGCAGAATATGTGTAGAGGGCACGTAGAGAAAAATCTTTAAAGTCTTGGAAGACAGATTGCACTTTCAATAGACTGGAGGTTCAGTAGTTAATAGATACAGCAAAGGGCAGCTGAGCAGATGAAGAGAAATGAATGGCTCGTTCATCTCCAGGCTCCCTCTGTGTGGCCCAGGTCTGTCTCCATGCAGGAATAGTGGATGGCTGGAGCTTGAGACTTGCACTTCTACAGGGCAGCTGTGTCTTTCCTGAGCCCTGCTTGTTGGCAACCACATCCGGAGAAAGACCTCTGGTGAGCCCTACAGTGGGTCACTGTGGTGGGAGTGAAAGTTTCTAGAGAAAGCTCTGAGCTGCTTGGGTTTTGATTTTTTTTGGTTTTTTTCCCCTTGAAGAAAAGATTGCATTTTGGCTGGAGTGTCCAACTGCCCCTCATCTAGAGGAAAGCAGAGGTGCTTGGGTGAGAGTGGGAACTGAGTCAACAGGTAACTGGCATTGCTGGTAAGCAGTGCTGTTCCTGTCTTCTTCCCTGAATCCAAGAGCAGAGCAAGAGGGTTAATACAGAGGCCAGTACAAGGCTTTGGGTAGAGAAATCTTAAGAAAACTGAATCATGACCACATGAGGAAATCCTTTCTTGGTTCTGCTCCCTGCTTTCACGCTAACTTAGTGCAGGCAGAAATGCAATAAAGAATTTGCCAAGCACCATACATTAAGGCTATTTCTCTTGCCATTAAAGTTGCATGTAAAAGTTCCACAGACAGGTCTTGGTCCTATTTATAGCTATTTTCTCGCCTTCAACAATATTATTAAAACCTTTTGTTATAGGAAGCCAGCCTGAAAATGAGCTGACCTGGTAAATAAAACATAACAGTTGCTTTTGCTGGCACACTTATCTCCACAGAGCCACGCATCCAGCAATATTTTCCCCATACATTTTAGTCAGCACGTTATTGCACATGCCTGTTTAAGCACTAAACCACTATGAGCACATTCCCAGAGCACTTTTCCTTTCCCTAGTGATTTGAGATGGGGATTAAGGAAATCAGGAGCACGCAGCAGTGTGGGGGTAATTCCAGACCCCAAAGTCTGGGAGGCACACGCAGAAGGGAAGTTTATGCCCTGTGTGTTCTTAGCTGTCTATAGCAAGAGCCAAAAAGTCTCTGTGCAGATGATCCTACTAAGTGTGAGTACTCATGACCCTAATTTGCTTTCTGTTCTGAATTTTTTTTTTTCCACAAATAAGCATGAAGATATCTCTTTAGTGATGTCTGTAGCCCACAAAAGACTGACTTTTATCAGCTCCTCCAGCTTTTTATACTGGGGAAGCAGTTTGGACACTTTGAAGAAAGAAACCAAGGAATGTTTTTCACGTTTTGCAGTGTTTGTAATCGGCATCCAGTAGCTTGCTTCAAGATGTTTGAAAACAAAATTCTTTCCCTGTTTACTTATTAAGCTCTTATCTGTCAAAGTGGGGATAGTCTACTCCAGTTTCTCTCACTTAGCAGCTTCAGGAAGCGTGATGGAGCATGTTGACTCTGGAGTTACTGGAATGGAACCAGATGCAGTAGATAAGGTATCTTATCTCTCCTAGGAGCATAGAAACAGCCTTGCTTCAGGGCATACTCCAGCTACAGCTCAGGGCAGGGGCTGGGCAGGAACAGCTCTTCCCTGCAGGTTGCTTAGTTTTTACATTTTGGTTATGCCTGTCTATTGGGTTCCTTATCTCAATGTTGTTGAGAGATGTGACATGAATTTATACAGAGCCCTCCTACCTTGTCAATATTGGCAACACTAATACCCCAGAAGTGGTATTCTTTGGTACCTCTTGTGCCTAAGATTGTAAGATTAAATCTGAACTTACTTGCAATGAGCACGGATAATAACCTCAGTGGTTTTCCTGGTATTTATACCTAACTTTAGAGGATTCAAAAGCAGAGGTCCATGTGCCTGTGCTGACCAGATTTTCTGGAAGCCCTCTGTTGTGTGTGGGATTCAAATATGGGAGGATCAAGGACTCTTGCTGTATTTTAAGCTCCCTTGTGAGAATCTGGGCCAGCCTAGGAGAATAAGACTCTCCAAGAAAAGGCAGCTGCTGCACAGCTTTGGTGCTTTGCTCTCCTGGATAATTACCAAGTGCTTTGACTAGTTCCAGCTCTTTAAATGTTTAAAAGCAAGGAACCTCCTTTTGAAATTGTTGCGTCTCAGTTCATATCCAACAGCAGTGTGGATTTCAAGGTATTTTTATCTTCAGAGCTTTCAAAAGCTCTCACAAAGGGAGTTCCCAATATCACAACTGCTCTGCAACCAGAGAGGATTGTCCTTTACTAGAATGCAGTAGAACACAGAACCTGTCTGCTGGAAATTAAATCTGCTACCAGTTTCTGTGGAGTCGGTGCAGGTTAATCACATTTTAGCTCAGCTAGAAAGATACCCATGAATTGCATTCTTAGCTGCTTTTGAAAGGCACAGAAGAAAATTGCTCTAGGTGGCTCAATAGCAAGTTGAGCAACTTCTTCTCAGTGCTGCCCCAAAGATAAGAACTGGAGAAAATGAAGTTGACCTCGTGTTAGGTGAAACTTTGGCCATGTTACTGTTTTTCGGAGATGTACATCTGTATGTAGCTTCACTGTGCAGTTGGTGGTAGAAGAGTCCTGGTAAGTGAACAACCCTTAGCTGGCCCATGTTGTCTTATCAAGTGCTGAGTTTGTGTGTTTATGCTGTACTGCAGTTCCACAGCTCTCTGGAAAAGCTGTTTAGCAGTATAAACCTTACCAGTGTTACTTGCCTGTAAGGCCAGGCCAGGACACAACATCCAAGTTGGAGCAGTGAATGCTCTCTTCTTGACTGATGCATCAGTGCCATCATCAGGGTGGCTGAAAAACAGAAGTTCCACATGATTAACTGTTGCTGTCTGCACCAGAACAATACTGGAGAGTAGTGTTGCTGATGGAACATGAAATGCACCTTTCAAGATAACGACACAGCTGGCGAATAAGAGAATTGGCTGGGAAGGTGAGAGGCTTTGTTCAGCCCTTTGCACTGGGTAGTAGCTGCTGGCTTCCTGGGTTGGACCTGGGAAACGTCTGTGCTTCTTTGCAGAGCTTTAGAGGAGAAACCTTTTTGTGCAGAAAGGGCTCTTCCTCAATGGCAGAAAGTATGTGGTATGCTCCAGTGTGACACCAGAGAGGTCTAAAGGAACTTACTGTCTGGCTCACCCGGAAGAATTTCTGGATTTACAACTTTCTGCCACCTCCTGTACTTGATGGGGTGAAGCAAGAGCCCAGGAACAACTTGCTCTGTTCTGAAATAGCTCAATTACTACAGAGAGTGCACTTCCAAATACGGGTAGAGTGAAGTTACAACCATCAGAGTTTTAAAAAGAGCATATGACAGCACCCAATCTAAATCAGATCTTGAAAGATCAATCAGTGATTGTCCCTATCATCAGCATCATCTCGCTCTGAGCCGCTTTGATGCCAAAGATAAGCCTGACATAAGAACCACGGATCTGAATTCAAATGGGTGAATCAAGAAGTTATTTCTAGCTTGATTTTTCCTCTCTGTCTGAGCTGTGGATATGTTTATTAAAAACTTGCTCCCAGCTTCCTTGCTGGTAACTCAGAACTCCCAGGGACTTGCCATGCTGTCTGTGTTCCTTAGCCTTTGTAGCATTTATCAATCAGGTATTTGTAACTCAGAAGGTTAAAACAACATCAGAAAAGTCCTTTCAGAGGTACTTTGGCTCTGTGTCCACTCTGCCTGTTCAAGAGGACCCCCTCTCAGGCCAGCTGTTGCTTTCTTGCCCTTTCTTGCAGTACCAACACCTATTGACACCCACCATGAGCAGCCCATCACAGGCCCTC